>CM076569.1:556006299-556146515 GCA_034641835.2 Pinus albicaulis | reverse complement strand
GCCTACTGATGTTGTTCAGTTGGCAGCATATAATAGAAAGAACAACAAGGGTAAGAGACTGATCCTAGACGGAATCAAAGACCATTGCATTTCTCATGTGAGAGGAAAGAGAAATTCTCATGAGATGTGGACAACATTGTCCAATCTCTACTAGAGTACCAATGAGAACAGGAAAATGGTCCTGAAGGAGAAGCTGAAAACCATTAAGATGAGTAAGACTGATAGTGCAGTTGGATATCTCACAAAGATTACTAATGTGAGAGATGAGTTGGCAGTGATTGGAGAGGTCAATCCACCCACTGAGTTGGTGCGGATAGCAGTGAATGGCCTCCCCAGTTCATGGATTAACTTTGCTGATGGGGTTTGTGCACGTGAGACCCTTCCCACATGGTAGAGATTTTGGGATGATTGCATTCAGACAGAGATCAGGAAAGGTCAGCTTGGAGGCGGCCAAGCCGGTTGAACGGGATTGTATCTTCCCAATTAGCCTTGCTAATTGGAATATTTCATTTTTGTTTAATTTTGCCGCTTGAGCTAGAAATAATAAATAAAGTGAGAAATAAGAGGGGTCACCTCACTTTAGTCACCTCACTTTATAAAATAAAGTGTTTTCCTAGTTGATTAACGTTATAACTTAAAGAAGGGGCCTTGGGGGTCCACACGTATATGAGGGGAGGCCTCACGCTGACCCAAGGGTAACTGCAAGGTGAAGGACGCAGTTAAGGTTTTGGAGGGAGTTTAGCATTATAAAAGGAGGGGTTTCCACTTCATTTGGTATTCATGATTTGATATTATTATTGAGAGCTAGACTTCTGTCTGCTTCAGCACGCCGGTTGTTTAGTCGGTCTGCAGCACTGTTTAGTGCAACCGAGTGTCTCCGATCGGAGATCTCACCCTTAGCCTCGGGGGACTTCGAGTGCCTGCCCTGGTAAGGTTATTTCTAGTTTCACCCTTAGCTTCGGGGGACTTCGAGTGCCTGCCCTAGTAAGGTTATGTTCTGAGTACACCTTTCAGTTTCAGTAGCAAGTAGCAGCAGTTTCTGGTGCAGATTTGGAGAGGAAGAAGCCCTCTTGTGGCTACGCAGTTCTGAGGAGGAGGGACGCTGTTTCAGGAGAAGAGAGGACGCTGATCAGCCTTGGAGAGTGAGGACGCTGTTCCAGGGAGGACACAGTCCAGATCTGAGCAGAGAAAACGCTGTTCCAGGAGGAGGAAGGACGCAGATCAGTCTTGGAGTGAGGACGCTGTGCAGCAGGAAGAGGAGGACGCAGATCTGAAGGCACATTGATAGATCCAGCTTGGAGGTTGTAGATCTGAG
This sequence comes from Pinus albicaulis, assembly GCA_034641835.2. NCBI lineage: Eukaryota > Viridiplantae > Streptophyta > Pinopsida > Pinales > Pinaceae > Pinus > Pinus albicaulis. Next base: position 556,145,200 of record CM076569.1, on the reverse strand, counting down.
CAGATATTTGCAGATCTGGTTCTGTATGGTGCAGATCTGAAGGTATAGCACTAGATCCAGCTTGGGAGATTGTAGATCTGAGGAGATATTGGCAGATCTAGCCTAGATCTGAAGAGATAACATCAGATCCAGCCTTGCAGGTTGCAAATCTGAAGAGATATAGTCAGATCCAGCATAGATCTGAAGGGTTGGTAGCAGATCTGATCTAGGAGGACGCAGATCGGGAGGGATAGGACGCAGATCTGGTTTGGAGGCTTCAGATCCAGTAGATCTAAGCATACAGGAGGCAGATCCACCAAGTAGGACGCTGATCTGAGGAGCAGGCTTGTGTTAGAAGGGCTTGACAGCGTTTTCCAGCATCCAGGAGCTTCAGTCTTCAAAGCAGTGTTCAGCCAGCTAGGACGCTGTCATTGTTGTAGCCATTATTTGTCCGAGAGGGACTCCACTTGCCTAGAGCAAGGATAGGTGCATTCATTCTGATTTTTCTTGTACTCCTCTCTATGTACTTTCAGATTAATAAAATGGCTCAGTTTTCTGGCACTCCGTGTGTATTTGTTCCATGATCTGGTTCAGTATTGTATTTTCTATATCTGTCTGGCATATTTCTGTGTATTACTGGTTATTTCCCCTTTGGGGATATTACAGTGGTATCAGAGCATAATTCTGGCTCAGCCTGTGATCTATGACATCGGAAAAGAGATCATACAGAGCAATAGCAGTTGCAATACCAGAAACGCAGTTGGAAAAAGGGCCAAAATAAAAAAGGTCAAATTTTGAAGTTTGGAATTGGGAAAAACGTTTTCTGGGTTTTTCTGGGTTTTGGACAAGGATCACCGGGGATATTACAGAGTGGATCTGCATCAGTTGGTACAGCAAGTGTCTGCTCTGCATGATCTTTGAGACCATACTCATCCAGAACTGAGAGGATTTTGCCCTTCCAGATGACATAGTTGGACATGCCTTCCAATCTGTCTTGATCCTTCAGTCCATATCGAGCCATCTTTGCTCAAATCTGAATAAACTAACTTCCCTCCTGGAAATCTTCCACCAAATTTCAAACGGACAGTATTCCCCGATCCTCCTGATCGAATCTTAGATCTGTTTGGCTCAGATCTGCTGAATAACTGTCTTCCTCCCGCCTTTGTGGCCTTAGCTAGGCACAATTCTGCACCTGCAGAATCTCTACCCCACCAGCACTGCTGAAGATCTGAAGCACTGCTTCCAGAACTTGGCTGAATTCTTTTGCAACAAGAGAAGTGACTAGACAACTTCCTCCTGGTTGGCCCAATGCAGTCCCAGCATGGCTCAGAAGTGGACTGCGTAACCCCAGACTGGGTGACGCAGTCCTTACGCTGCCCTGGGAAGGGTTTGCGTAAGCCCAAAGGCCTTCTGAAGCTTCAGCACTGTCTTCTGCATCTACTTTCTCTTGCTGTCAAGATGCCCTTTTCGGATCTACTGCTTCTTTTGCGACCTTGCAGAAAAAACAATTCTTCAACTGATTGCTGGAGATTCAGCTTGATTTGTTGTCGCTTTGATACCATGTGAAGATTCTACTGCGGTGTATTGGTTTATTTCCTCCTACTTGATTTAATTTATACAAGTTATTTTCAGAAATTAGATTCAGAAAATACAGAAAATAAACACAACTACAACCTACACATGCAAATCATTTACTGAATAATTCACACATGCAACAAAGTGACACATGGATTTTTGGACATAAGTCCTCGGAAAAACCCAAAGTGAGAAAACCGGTTCAACGGATATGAGGGTTTTATTATTAAGTAGTTGAGTACAACAAATCTGGGTTCCAACCTTGGAAAACCCGACAGAGAATAAAAGATATAAATTTGTAGCTAACCTAAAGATCTAGTGTCAAGAAAGCAATCAAGAATTCAAGGTTGGATGACAAGTTAAAAAAGAAATTGACCCCTTCATGTGATGTCATGCCAAGGATTTATGGATTACCCAAGATCCATAAAGAGGGAATTCCCCTTAGACCGATTGCTAATACCATAGGGTCCCCCACCTATGAGCTAGCGAAATATCTTGCCAAGATCCTGAAGCCCCTTGTTGGGAACACTGAATCTTTCATAAAGGACTTGAATGATTTTCTCAAGCTCATTAAGGATCAGAGGGTGGAGGAGAGCGACATTTTGGTAAGTTTCGATGTGGTATCATTATTCACTAAGTGTAATATTCCCATTTTTGGTGACACCTACGACAGGGCCAGGTTGGTCTTCTAGAGTTAGGAGCAAACAGGTCACAGGTATAGATTGGTGCTATCAGCGGGCTCAGGGGCTTTTTGGAGGAGTTTTGGGGAGCTTTCGTGGTTTCTGGAGGCATTCGCTTGATATACTCCTTCATCCGAGCGATTTGGCTTTCGTTCCGATGCATTCCGATAACTTTCGGAAATTTGAGTTATTTATGGGCTTAACTCAGCTGATTATGCTCAAGGTGACATTCCGGGAGGAATACATGATGGAACACCTTAGTGTAATAGTTCATTGGAACCGGGACGAGAATACCTACATGGTGGGACAGTTAGACACAGATTTCAGTGATCAGAGGAGGCGTGGTAGCCGATTTACCCTTTTTTGTATTAAAAAGGAATATTTTAATAAAAGGGAAAAGTGCTCCATGAATAAAATAATAATAAAATAATGCTCTAGAAGGCTCCAAGAGATATATAAAAAAAAGGGAGGAGTCCATTGGGAGATATCTTTGGAGTAGATCATTTGCTTGTGTATGAGAGGTTTGAGGACGTGGTTCTCTACTTCAGCCGTAACTCCAGGACGGAAACCCTAGGGTGATTTGTGAGTGTTGGACGAAAACCCAACTCTCTTGAGGAGACTTCACTTAGAAGTTTCACAGAGCTTTAGAGATTGGTGTGAAGATCATTCAGATCTTCAACTTGGGCTTTATCATCTTCAGTGGGTTCAGTGATAGTTGTTGCCAGAGGGAGAGTGTAGCAGTCTAGTTTTGGAGGCCATCACCGTGTAGCAGTGCAGCAGATTGTATTGTTGGCCAGTTTTCCATCTCAGTATTTTCTGGGTCAGATCTATATATAAACCCCTCTTATTAATTATAATAAAAGCTGAGATTCTTCCTGTTCTATATGGTATTGGATTGTAGTATTTTATGTGTTTAATTTTACATGGCAATCTTCTGTTAAATACATGTTGATTTTATGGCATATTTTGGGGTTTAAGTAAATTTAGGAAAATTCAGTGAAATATCCCATTTGGGGATATTACAGTGGTATCAGAGCCACGAACTTGGCTCAACCTGCGGGATTCAAGTTTTCAGTTTCAAATTTAAGCATCGAAGGGTTGATTTTGGTGCCAAGCGTACAGGTTCCAGTTTTCCAGTTGCTGATTGTTCAAGGGTTAAATTGCAACCATTATTCTGTCTATTTGTCAAAGACTCATTTTTGCAACAGAATGAGAATTTATTAAAGATTCGATAAATCCAAGCCAAATATTGTCAAGGACGTTAATGCCAAATTAATTTTAGTAAGGGCGTTTTTACTTTATGATGGTCGAATGCCAAGTTGAGGAAGCTGATTATTTGGTTTGGGGCCCATTATATGTTTCCCATGATACAAGGCCACGGATATAATTTAAGGTGGACAACAGCAAACATGGCGTCATCCATTTTGTCCACTAATGCAAAGGGAACGCATGAATCCTGCGGGTTTTAGCGGAAGGCGTCCCAACACACACATCTGAAATTGCTGGATACAACGTGAGCCCATCATAATTAAGGAATCATTTCTGAATACAAAATGAGCTTATGGTTTTGTTAAAGCAGGCTCAAGTGTCCTTCCGTCAAAGATCATGTGAATCAAAGCATGGTGTGGCAATTCAGACATCAGCAATTGATCATTTGATTCTGTCCCGCACTTATGTGAATAATCGGTACACAACCTTCTGGTCCGTTAAACGTCTGACTTGGATTAAATCACATAAAGCAATATTGTTCAGGGGGTTGAGTCTAATCTAGCAAAGAGGGGACCACATTCTAGTCAGAAGTTGATTATTTTAAGTCGCCAAGGCAAAACGAAAGGTGATATTTGACCGGTTCGTGCCGTCGACCAGTGCCAGTGCTTGGCGAAGAAGGTTTGAATCATTGACTGGAGGTAGATTCCTTTAGATCGGTTGGAAACAGATTGGACAAGGCCACTGAAAGGGCCGAGCTACGGGATGTATCGCCATCAGGTGCATGCGCAGAATCAGGTTGGGAGTCACCCTTCCAATGGCACTCAACACATAAGTTAAACGCGTGAGATCAATCTGCCACAAATATTTTGTATAGGGAGAGTATCTGCATGTGCGGGGTGTGAACCGACAGCAAGGAGCCAAAAACAAGAATAATCGTCGTCATTTGGCATTGTGGGAGCTGACGAGCTCCGGTTGACCCAGATCCGAATTCACTGCACCGATAAGTGGTCAAGTGGTCAAGTTGTATACATCAAATCGGTCGATCGAAGGGGGGCGGGTAGGCATTTGAATTCGACCCTGTGGTAAATTGCAGCATGCTTCGTATCGATTAGTCCCATCACCCGATCAAGAGGAGTAGTGACACGATTCTGTGGGGTGAAATCATGGACGCCAGTCGCCATGAGTAATCAGAACAATTTGTAGTGGTCGGTGGAATTGACGGTGTTGTATTTATACACTTGGGATGAGATTGGGACAGTCAGGTTCTGCTGATCGCAGAGACACCTTCAACAGTTGAAGCCAATCCTCAAATTTAAATTTACATCGGGAAAGGCGACGTGTTATGGCTGCTGTTATAAATTTTGCTGGAGAATGCGACTGCATTTCCGCCCAAGTCTAAGTGACGTTAAAAGCACTGCATTGTAAAGGTAGAAAGTCTTGGTGAGCATATTGTTCAACTGTTGCACGTAAACCAGGTTCTTCCACATCATCTTTGCTATGTTTTCTGATCATGCTATACTTAGTACATCATTGCTATGAATCTTTGCCAAATTTTCCGAGTTTGCAATAAGTTGAGGATTGGTCTCTCTAGGAGGATGCCACTATGCGTCACAGATATTCCTCCTACAGTAGTACATCTATGATGTGTTTGGTAAAACATCACATTGAAAAGGTATAGTAAATCCCAAAAATTGTTGAAATTTGTGAAATCTGAAGGAATGGAATCTTACAATTAACAAACTGTTTGTTAAGAAACGTAATAAACTCAGAAAAACAGTGACCACATCATTGGTTGATCCATGGAGGGATTTCTAAATAGCTTGATGAGAATGAAGGTTGGTCCCTTGAACCACCATGCATCAGAAGACCAAAAAACAAAGCCAAACAACAGACCCTTTTCAAGAGGAATTTATGCCATCCTTCAAAAAGGACAGCAGGGAACATTGGAGATTGGTCACAAAATTTTTGCACTTGGGATAGATTTGAAACACATGAAGATGACATGGAGAGTTTTGTCCAAACTTGATGAACTTAATGAAATTCTGTCCAAAATAAGCCAAGAAGAAGGGAAGAAACTGATTTGGGCTCTAAAACCAGCTATGCTTGCTCTTATACAGCCCAAATTCTTGGAGGAGCCTTGTGAAGGGGTCACACTTCTAGTTGCAGCTTGCCTCAGTAAAATCATGAAGTTGACTGCACCTATAGCTCCATACAATGATGATGTTATGAGGAGGATTATGAGATTGATTGTAGAGACTTTTCAGGAGTTGGACAATAGTGCAAGCTCTACCTTCGGGAATAAGCTTGAGATTCTATGGAGTATGGCCACATTCAAGACTTATGTCATCATGTTTGACCTTGAGTGTGATGAATTGATATCATCCTGATACTGTCATAACACACATACAGTCCATCTTGTCGTCATGTATGAGAGACCATGAGACCATTGGCCGAGAGTTGCAGACCCGGTTGTTGAGCATTTGGAGGAGAGAGCAGTTGGTCTCACCTGCTGCTTATAAGCTAGCCCAAGGGCTAGTTGAGCAAAATATGGGGCTATTCCGAAGACAGTTGACCAGGGAGGAGCTACTCCAGTTTGGTGGATTTGGCAGCAGAAATGAGCTGAGGAGGAAGGGACTTTGCTTCATCTGCAAAGAACCTTGGGGACCTGATCATTCATGCTTGAGTGATGCAGATGATGTGGCGGAGATAGGACAAGAGGGCATTCCTTCTGTATGCCAGAGTGAGGACTCTTCTTCAGGTGAGTCCATGGGATCAGATGATGATGCTTCTGGGGAGCGAGAGCAGTCATGCGGAGATGATGATAGTAGACCGGAGCTGTGTTCCAATGTGCAAGGTGAGCAGTCACGGGACTCTGCGGGAGATACTCTGGGTGAAGAGTCACTTGTGACGATTCAGCCAGAGCAGCATATGATGGAGCCTGAGTCAGCAGGGGGAGGATACTATGCACATCAGGCATGATATTCCTTTGAGGGAGAGCCATATGGGCGCCCACATTGAGCCTATGAGGGATATGCGGCTAACATTGGGGTTAGCAATTGAGGTGGAGCAGTCAGATGCACTGACATGGAGTACGGTGATAGCAGTCGCAGATCCATATCCTTTGGAGGTGTTGGAGGTTGATGGGATTGTTCCGCAGGGGGCTGGTAGACAGCAGGAGCATGACATTCTTGATCAGGAGTGGGAGGCGTTGTTGGATATGGTGGAGCATCCATCTGTGGGTTGACACAGGGATGAGGCGCAAATAGATGTACACGCAGTCAGCAGAGCTGCAGTGTTTTCAGTGGGTAGCACTCTCCAGGAGTACATCGATGGGGCTTGCAACATATCTTGCCCACTTTGGCCCATTATAGAGAGAGGGGCTTCCTTCTACATGCAGCTTCCATTGGCAGAAAGGGCAGAGCAGTGGGAGTCGATTATGGGCTGGCGGCAACACTCTGGGCATGTTCCATGTGCAGTTGTTGCTACATTGGATTCTTCTTCCAGGATGGACTGGAGAGAGATCATGAGTTGGTACCCTCTTGATGGTACGGTATTCTTCGTAAGGAGCACAGCGGAGCAGGGGCCCTTAGACATAGTAGATGTTGCAAATTCCAGTTGGCAGGAGGGCACAGGTCGTCGTTTCTTCAGCACTCCATCCTGATTTCAGGAGAGCAGGATCAGCGTGGGATTGAGTCAGGACTTGGATTGGAGAGAGGTGATCAGTTGGTACACAGTTGATGGGACAGCTTACACGGTCACAGATACAGCGCAGCAGGAGTCATGGTCTTCACCTCTTAGAGCATCAGTCATAGCCAGAGGCAGTGCGCAATCTGAGCCGTGGGACTTGGGTGATGATTGGCCATGGTGGCGTTGGGATCCAGGAGGATTGTTTGTTGACTGGGACAGAGAGAGATCAGTTTGGGATCCCGGTATTGAGGGGTCTGTTCCGAGAGGGTTGACTCAAGTGCATAGTAGCACCCAGAGGTTGGTATGGGATCTAGGCATTGGGTCTGAGATGCGGCGGGCCAACAGAGTGGCCCACATATTTTGATTGCTTGAGGGCAAGCAATCTTGGGGCGGAAGGTCTATAATATTCCCATTTTTGGTGACACCTACGACAGGGCCAGGTTTGTCTTCCAGAGTTAGGAGTAGACAGGTCACAGGTACAGATTGGTGCTATCAGCGGGCTCAGGGGCTTTTTGCAGGAGTTTTGAGGAGTTTTCATGGTTTCCGGAGGCATTTGCTTGATATACTCCATCATCCGAGTGGTTTGGCTTTCGTTCCGATGCATTCCGATAACTTTCGGAAGTTTGAGTTATTTATGGGCTTAACTCAACTGATTATGTTCAAGGTGGCATTCCGGGAGGAATACATGATGGAACACCTTAGTGTAATAGCTCATTGGAACCGGGACGCGAATACCTACATGGTGGGACAGTTAGACACAGATTTCAATGACCGGAGGAGGCGTGGTAGCCGATTTACCCTTTTTTGCATTAAAAAGGAATATTTTAATAAAAGGGAAAAGTGCTCCATGAATAAAATAATAATAAAACAATGCTCTAGAAGGTTCCAAGAGATCTATAAAAGAAAGGGAGGAGGCCATTGGGAGATATCTTTGGAGTAGATCATTTGCTTGTGTATGAGAGGTTTGAGGACGTGGTTCTCTACTTTAGCCGTAGCCCCAGGATGGAAACCCTAGGGTGATTTGTGAGTGTTGGACGAAAACCCGACTCTCTTGAGGAGAATTCACTTAGAAGATTCACAGAGCTTCAGAGATTGGTGTGAGGATCATTCAGATCTTCAACTTGGGCTTCATCATCTTTAGTGGTTTCAGTGATCGCTGTTGCCGGAGGGAGAGTACAGCAGTCCAGTTTTGGAGGCCATCGCCGTGTAGCAGATTGTATTGTTGGCCAGTTTTCCATCTCAGCATTTTCTGGGTCAGATCTATATGTAAACCCCTCTTATTAATTATAATAAACGCTGAGATTCTTCCTGTTCTATATGGTATTGGATTGCAGTATTTTATGTGTTTAATTTTACATGGCAATCTTCTGTTAAATACATGTTGATTTTATGGCATGTTTTGGGGTTTAAGTAAATTTAGGCAAATTCAGTGAAATATCCCATTTGGGGATATTACACTAAGATTCCTTTAGATGAGGCAATTCAAGTCATTAAAGAAGTCACTGATCCAGGAACAACCAAGCTTGCGGAGATTTGCCTACGTTCCACTTTCTTCAGCTTCCAAGGGGAATTCTATGAGCAGGTATCAGGGGTCGCAATGGGATCTCCGCTATCCCCTATTTTCGCCAAATTAAATATGGAACACTTTGAGAAGAAGGCCCTTGTCTCATATCCCTTAAAACCAGCCTGGTGGAAAATATTTGTAGACGAAACCAACATAAAATGGACTCATGGGAAGGAGAATCTTGAGGGATTTTTTAATCACCTTAACTCCATTTCCTCAGAAATTAAGTTTACTATGGAGGCTGAAGTAAACAGGAGCATTCCTTTTCTGGACGTTCTTGTCACTAGGAATGAGGATGGATCACTAGGGCACCAGGTGTTTAGGAAGAAAACCCATACTCATAGTTATCTCCATGCTGAGTCCTACTATCATCCAGCTCAAAAGTTTGGCGTCCTTAATACCCTTGCCGTTAGAGCCATGAGGATATCTGATGTTGAACACCTTAGCGAAGAAGTCAGTCACTTGACATCTGTTTTTAGGGATTTGGGTTATAAAGAAAGAGATATGAAAAAGGCCCTAAAAAGAGTTGAGGGTTCGATCTTACCTCAGAAACGCCGTGAACCTCAAGAAAACGGGGGAAGGGTTTTTCTACCATACATTAAGGGTGTTACTAATAAAATCGCCAAAGTTCTAAGAAGAATGATATTTTCGCGCAATTTTCAGCAACAGGGACTATTAGACAAAGAATGTGATCAGTTAAAGATGTTATAAGCCCGGGCAACTTAAAGGATTGTACAAAATTGACTGTTCGTGCGGGAAAAGTTATATTGGTGAAACCGGGCGTTCGCTTCAGAAACAACTTAAAGAGCACGGGGCTAATATTAAGTATGAGTGAGCGCGCACCTCAACCCTTGCTGAACACTCCTCGAAAACTAAACATCAAGTGCGTCTTGAAGATGCAAGGATCATTTCGAGAGAAGATCATTATCAAAGAAGGAAAGTAAGAGAGGCCCTTGAGATTATAAAACATCCAAAAAACCTTAATAGGGATGGGGGATGCGAAATCAGCAACAGTTGGCGACCTCTTCTTGGACAAATCTGTTCCTCAAAAGCGCAATCCTTCTAGGTATAGTTTTTCAGGTAGATCTCAGGTTTGTTTCTCTTCTTTTGAATTCTAAATGTCGTTTTAATAATTAAAGTACTTGCTTTTAATAATTATTCTCATTAATTAATTTTTATTTTGTCTAAAAAATAAAAATTAATTAATTCTTTTGAATTCTAAATGTCGTTTTAATAATTAAAGTACTTTTAATAATTATTCTCATTAATTAATTTTTATTTTGTCTAAAAAATAAAAATTAATTAATTAATTAATAATTATTATTAGTAATTAATATAACCCTAATTCATCCCCTAACATAAATTAACTATAATATTAATTATTAGATTAAATAAACAAAATTAATTAAATATTCATAATTAATAAAATAAAAATAAATACTTATTTACTTTATTAATATTTATTTACATCTTTAAATAAATGTTAATACTAATTAGTAAATAATTAGTTTATTTTTATAACAATTAGTGATATTAATAACCATCTATAAAAAAATTAGGGTTTTTATTAAATGTATTTTATCCTAAATTAAATAGATCAATTAACTAAATTAGTAACTATATAACAAAATAATTAGTTATTTACTTGATTAATATTTATTTAGTAAATAAATATTAATATTAATACATAGTTACTTTATTAAATACTAATTAATTATAAATATTTATCACATAATATTTAAATAAATTAAAATTAGTTCATATTATTAAATTAAATTAGAAATAAAATTATTAAAAATTGGGAATAAAATTATTACCTATTGGTTTTTGGGAATTAAATTAAATAATAAAATAAAAATGTATATATAAAATAAAAATCAATAACTTTGGTCGACTCTTGCCATATCCTTCTTCACTATTAATGGCCTAAAAACCCTTCTTCCAATTCTTCATGTAATTGTCCTGAAGATGGATCCCCGTTGGGATTCGAAACGTCAACAAATGTTCCTTGATACTATGGATAATCCGGGAAGCTCTTCAAAAAATGATAACCACAGGAACTTAAAAACCAAAAGTGTCAAAGATCTAACTGACCCACACCCTCAAACGGGATTTACGGGACTCAGTTCGGATCTGACTCTATAAACACTTAGCGCTGCTTCTAAAGCCCCAGCGTTGCCCAGGAGTGACTGCGTCAGCCTCTGCGTGGCTCTAGGAGGGCCTACGTCACCCTAGGAGGGTCTATGCTACCCCTGCGCTGCCTCTACTTGGCCAGTGTTAGCCCAGCGTGGGCCTAGCTACCTCTGCGTTGTCCCTGCTGCTCTGTGTGGCTCTGAAGCCTCTCTGCGCTGTCCTTGTAGCTGATCCTCTTGCCTCTTGATGTCTCTTGGCCTTGGAATCAAAACATTCCCATGGCCAATACTACCCCTCACTGCAGGAAATTCCACTGGAAATTATTAGCAAACCCGCCATAGAATCCCAGATCTATTCCTCAGTTCTACAAAAATTGTGTGTCTTCAACTGACCCTCAAGCCTTTCTCTTATACTTTTTCATTGAACCCTTCAATGGCCGAGATTAAATCATCCATCAATGGCTGAGATTAACAGACTGCTTGATCCATGTGACTTAAGACACTTTCAACACGTGTTAATTAATTCACTTTAATTATTTTATTTTCCTAAGTTAGACTTAGAAAATCCATAAAAAATAATTAATTATTTGAATAACTTGAACACAACTTGAAATTTCTCAAATCCATTTATGGTTCTTGTAGATCAAGTGTACTCTAGTCCCTCCACAAAATTTGGGAGCTAGAGCACAAATGATGCTACCCCAAATACACAAAATCTCAACATTACGTGTCAGGCGGGCTGCTGAGTTCCTCTGGGTTACAAAAATAAATAAATAAAACATGAGTGAGAATGATCTAGAAGGCGGAGATCAAGTAATGTTATAATCTTAGTCATTGATTAGAGATCTAATCTCGGTCATTGATGTCTCAACGAGAAAACTATAAAGGAATACTTGAAGACCATTTGAAAAGACACATCGAATTGATCTAGAGTTTGAAATTTTGGGTGTGGGGTTTGTTGAGGAATTTGAGCTAGAGATCTTAGCAGTGAGGGGCAGAGATAGCATCCGGAGAGAAATATTTTCTCAGTTGGTGTAGCATCAAAGAGAGAGGCAAAGTTGATCTAACCAAGCCAGCGTTGAAGGAAGGAAGGTTGACGCAGTGACTGTATAGGGCTCATGCAGAGGCAACGCAGAGGTAGAGGAGGGTTTCCAGAATTTTTCTTGTAAATTAGTTTCGGAGGCCGGGATCTGGAAAGTGACACTGGGAGGTTGTTCCTCAGGATCCACAAAGGCAAAACGACTTGGTTGGGGCTAAATGTTGAGCCTGGAAGGGGGTGACGCAGTGGCTGGAAGGTCCAACGTTGGGACTGCGCAGTTCCTCTCCGGGGCAGAGTTTTCTTCATCTGGATAATTCAGGAACTTAGTGATTGAGTGAGGTAAATCCTCACAAATTCTTCTGCTAGTATTTCTCTCTATAACTGATTTACCCTAGGAGTATTATGAGATATATTCAGATAATAAAACCCTAAGATATGTTGCATCGGTTTTCTAGCATTGGGTTTTTCTGAGGACTTAGTCCAAAATAAAGGTGGCATATGTATGAATGATTTTCCTTGTTCAATTTCCTTGTTTCAGAATCATGAGTATTATAGTGTAGGCTGCTTCAATGATTGCTTCAGTATTTTATGTATGATTCAGAAATAATTCTGTAAAGTAAATTATATAATATAAGAAGTAATCCAATTGGTTGCAGTAGGATATTTTAGATTTGTTTTAGATCTAGGAATTTTCACATGGTATCAGAGCATTGATGTGAAATAGGAAGAACAGATCTGAATTCTGAAGTGAAGGTCGTTTTTGCTGCTCTGCAGTAGAACAATCCATTGAACGATTGTGTAGTTCTAGCCAGGAGGGCTAAGATTTTCATGGAAGTCTCCCTCTGAGTGAGTCAACAGAGAGAGGGTTTCCAAATTTGAAATCTTGATGTGGCAGAGGGAGCAGTGCAGAGCCTCTACACAGAAGACAAAGGGATGGAGTTTCTTAAAGCTGTTGTTGGGCAGAAAAGCGTCAAGAGTCAGGAGCACATATTGAGGGAATTCTTCCTCAGTGATTTCCTAGTCGAGGAAGTCAGCATTTCTCAGTTGCTAAGCAGTAAAGGAGCAGCAGAAATTACAACTCCATGACAGAGTGTGTAAGCCTGCCAACTGTGCAGTAGGGAGGAAGAGGGAGTAAATTCGACAAATTTTGGCTGAGATGGAATCTCACGGACTTCGTAATTAGGATCGATTGGAGGGATCCTCCAACTATATGATCTGGAAGGAACGGGCTCAGTTCCTTCTGGCTGAACATGATCTGAAGGCGTTTGTGGAGAACGTGGTAGTTGTTCCTATGGATGTAGATCAGCTCAAGAAGTACAAGGCAGATATGGCCAAGGCAAAGAGGTTGGTCCTTGATGGTGTCAAGGATCACATCATCTCACATGTGGTTGGAAAGGTTACTGCCAGAGAGATGTGGGTAGCTTTGTATGACCTATTTGAGGGATCTTCCGAGTAGCGGAAGTTGTACTTAGAGCATAAGCTATGTATGATCCAGATGCAGAAAGGGGAGCACGTGGCTTCATACCTCATGCAGTTTCATGAGATTCGAGATCAACTGTCGACAGTAGGTGCTACACCTACAACTGCAACCATGGTACGAATGGCCCTTAACGATGTCACGGACAAGTGGCAAGTGTTTGTCCAGAGCATACTGGGTCAGACAGCATTACCTAGTTGGGAGCAGTTGTGGGCAACTTTTCAAGAGGAAGAGTTTATGAGAGACCTCGTCAAGTGCAAACTTGATGGCAGCAGTGGAAGTAGATCGATATCTATGGAGGAAGAGGAGAATGCGGCCCTTGCATCGAAGGGACAGCATGCACAATGAAAACTGAAGCGTGATGTTTCGAAGATCAAATGCTTCAGATGTGGCAAGATGGCCACTATGCATTTTAGTGTCCTTTGAAGAAGAAGAAGGACAAAGATGAGAAGCATGACCAGAAAGTTGCAGCTGCGAAAATTGAGGAGGATGAATTCGCCATGAGTGCCCATGCTTCTCGAGGAGAGAAGTGGGGTGATATTGAATTGTTCTTCTTGGACTTCAGTTGAGCACGATCCTTGAAGAGCCCACCTCATGGATCATTACCTTGCGACGGGAGCCCCACATTTGCAGTAGCGGGATGGAGGAGTTTCAGTGGGAGCCGAGGAGTGATGGAGACGATAGTGCAGTAGATAGCAGCGCTTATTTCTGGAGCAGCGCAGAGCAGAGGCAGCAGTAGCGTAACAGCAGCAACACAGTGCACAGGAGTGCAGCACAGTGCAGGCTAGTGATGCGCAGTGCAGAGCAATAGTAGCGCAGTGCATCAGAGGGATAGCGCAGTAGTTATCAGCAGTCAGAGTCTTCAGCATCAAGGTGCATCCATTGAACACTTGTTCAGTCTTGGGTGAGTTCAGTTGTTTCTCTCACCAACTGAGTTGCAGTGCAGATGTAGTGTTAGTAGCATAGCATATGCAGCACTTGAGAGGGAGTTGCAGTACAGATGCAGCAGTGGCAGTGGCAGTGGCAATGTCATGGGTAGCAGTACAGTGGCAACAACAGTGCAGTGTTTGATGGACTTCAGCAACGCGTAGGATGCTTCAGGGTCAGAGCAGTATGCAACAGGCATAATTGCTAGAGCAATTTCCTCGCTACGAGGGAGTGTTGATTTTTGTAGTGTCAGAAAGTGCTCTAAGCCCCAAATTTTGTGGAGAGGCTTAGACATTTGTATTCCAAAGAACCCAAAAACCGTTTCTGAAAATTCCACTTGGTTGATGCTTTATTAAAATAATTAATTATTTTAATGGAGACCCTGATAATTAAACGGTATTAATAAAACATGAGTGAGAATGATCTACAAGGCGGAGATGAAGTCATGTTATAATCTTAGTTGTTGATTAGAGATCTAATCTCGGTCGTTGATGTCTCAACGAGAAGACTATAAAGGAATACTTGAGGGCCATATGGAAAGACACACCGAATTTATCTAGAGTTCGAAATTTATGGGGGCAAGGTTTGCTGAGGAATTCGAGCTAGAGATCTGAGCAGTGAGGAGCTGAGATAACATCCGGAGAGAAATATTTTCTCAGTCGGTGCAGCATCAGTCAGAGAGAGGCAAATGTGATCTAACCAAGGCAGCGTTGAAGGAAGGAGGGTTCACGTATAGGCAGCACAGAGGCAGAGGAGGGTTTCCAGAATTTTTCTTGTAGATCAATTTTGGAGGCCAGGATCTAGAAAGTGATACCTGGAGGTTGTTCCTCAGGGTCCACAAAGGCAAAACGACTTGGTTGGGGCTGAACGCTGAGCCTAGAAGGGGGTGATGCAATGACTGGAAGGTGCATTGTTGGGACTGCGCAGTGCCTCCCCAAGGCAGATTTTTCTTCATCCGGATCAGCCGGGAACTTAGTGATTGAGTGAGGTAAATCCTCACAAATTCTTCTACCAATATTTCTCTTTGAAACTGAATTACCCTAGGGGTATTCAGAGATGTATTTAGACATTGCTACTGCATAAGGATAAAACCCTCAGATCTACTGCATCGGTTTTCCCGCATTGGGTTTTTCCGAGGACTTAGTCCAAAATAAAGGTGTCATGTGTGAATGATTTTCCTTGTTCAGTTTCCTTGTTACGGAATCATGAGCGTTATAGTGTAGGCTGCTTCAGTGATTGCTTCAGTGTTTCATGTATGATTCAAAAATAATAGTGTAAAGTAAATTACATAATAGAAGAAGTAATCCAGTTGGTTGCAAAAGGGTTCCTTAGATTTGTTTTAGATCTAGGAATTTTCACACAAGTGACTCGGCTAGGCAGCTCGAGCAACTGAGATAAAAATCAATAAGTCAAGAATGCCAAAGGAAATGAGATTCCTTCCTTTTATCACCTTCGTTGGGCCTTTTTCCCGCCTTTTTCCTCCATACATTGTTCACACTCATGCTTTTCGAACCATATATAAAAGGTATGTGTATTTTATGTGTGGGTGGTCCCCATTCATTACCAACAAAATAACATAACATAATGTTAACTAACATCTAACTCCTAAGTCTTCTAACGAAAAATCAAATGGGCCCCGACATCACCAAAATTGGCCCTCAAAATATAAAAATAAATCCTGTAACAAAATAATTTAGGAAGGGGCATTACAGTGAACCCCTTCCGTCAAACTTGTGCGAGCCAAGACAAAATACGAGAGTAGAGGATAGCTAGATCAATGTGTGAGAATGAGCTTGAGGTCGCTTCTATTTATAGGCTTTCATGAGGGTTCACTTGGGGTTAAGGTCGACTTAACCAATTCCACATGTGCTTAAGGCCTACCCATTCCATTATACTTTAATAAATAAAATAATTCAAAAATTAACTTATGCTTAACCGAATGGGGTGATCTTTAGGTCGTTTTTGGTCCTTTCAAAAAGAGAAATTTATTGCAATCATGATCTCGATCATCTGAGTTGTCCAAGATGGAATTTGACCCTAGTTTAAAAAATTAACACTCCCTCTCAACTAGGAAGAATTCCACCTTCTAATATCTGCCTGCAGATCTTCACATCATGGTGTCATCATGCTATGATTGTCTTTGCTCAACTCTATCTGCTGAAACTTTCTCGAATTTAAAAGAAGAAGAATCAGGGAGCAATAGCCTCCACCCATACCAAGCAATAGGATAATTCATCATACACGGTAGCACATCTTTGACCTTAGAATCTCATTAGGGAGCCAATTCTCAACCCAAAATCTCAAGAGGGGAGCAAGTCTCAAACCAATCCTATTGCCTACCGATATTCCCATCAATGACTCTCAATAGTCATGTGGTAGAACACCTGCATCATAATCGACTTGGGTTGTACACCCCAAGTACACTCTCAACTCGTTGGCCAAACGAGTGGTATTCCCAACAAGCCTTGCTTGAAAGGTGAGGGTATGATGCTAACTGGGGTATAATCTGCAAAGACTAAACAGGGGAGAAACATTCTTCAACCCTATTAAGATAGGGGTGCAACATCTTCAACCCTATGGGTAACAAATAGGGGAGTACCCTATTGTCTAGAGATCCCTCAAGCCCAGGAGCCCTCTATCTTTATTCCTCACCCTGGGAGCTCAAGTAGGATAGGAAGAGTTGGCTTAGTATCCTCGATAAGCGTTGCCCCTTATCCGTGTGAAAATTTCTAACATGAAATTCTACTACAACAATTGATTTATTTCTCCTACTTCTTTTTCACAATAAGTTATTTACAAAACCCTTCAGTAAACAACAAAATAAATTCTACTGCAGTTATCACATAATTGAATAGAGAAAAGAACAGTGAAATGCAAGCACAAGAATCAATCACATCAACATAGTTGTTTTTCGACAATAGTCCCCGGAAAAACCCAATGCAGGAAAACCGATGCAACAGATGAGGGTTTATTTATTATTCTTCAGCAACAATCTCTTTACAAGTAATGATTTGCAGAATCATGGAGAAACTTTTGTGAAAAGCACCTGAGATAATTTTCCTCCAATCACCGGAGATATTCTGACACCCAAGAGACCCTCCAGCCTCCATTGCGCCACCTCTACGTCCTCTTCTGCGTAAGGACTGCGTCCTCTGCTACGCTGCCTCTCTGCGTTGTCCCTCTATGTTGTCCTATGTTGCACTGTGTCCCTCCTCCTTTGTCTCTAACTGATGTTGATACCCTCCTCATCATTCACCCTACAACTCTCCCTCTGAAATCGAACTCATTCTTCTGGAGAATCGATTTCCCTCAGGTTACTGAGTTTTTTCCCGGTGTATTTTCCAAATGACTCTCAAGTATTCCTTTATACTTTTCCTGTTGATATATCAATGGTCTTGATCAAATCTCTAATCAACGACTAAGATTAAAACAGAATTGATCCTCGTCTCTTAGAAGCTTCTCACCCATATTTATGATAATTCCATTAAATTATTTTAATTCCCCAAGTTTTAACTTAGGAATCATTAAAAATAATTAATTATTTTAATATAATGCACTCCGGGTGGAATTTCTACAAACGATTTTTGGGTCTTGGAGATCTCATGTATTCTAGCCCCTTCACAAAATTTTGGAGCTAGAGCACATCCGATGCTACCTAAAAATCAACACTCTCTCTTAGCGAGGAATGTGCTCTAGCAATACTTCCCACAAGAAGCATCACCCTGATCCATAGCATCGGTCCTCTGCTCTACTAATGCTCGACCTGTTGCCCTTCATCTATTGCGTTGATGTTGCCACTGTACTACTGCTCATGACACTCTACTGTTGCCCATGACACCACTATTGTCACTGCTGCATCTATACTGCAGCTCCCTCTTAAGTACTACACTATCCGTCTCTGCAACTGAAACGGATTTTTAATCATCCCCAACTTCTCCCTGAAATAAACAAACTTTGTTCTTCCTAGAGCCTTAGTGAGGATGTCTACCACATGTTCTCCTGTCGGAGTGTACTGTAACTGTACTACACCCTGCTGGACACAATCTCTGATAAAATGACACCTAATGTCAATGTGCTTCGACCAATCATGAAAAAACGGATTCTCAGAGAGCTTGATGCAACTCTGATTATCACACAAAATGTTGGTCACTTCCATCCTTCTCCTGAATAGATTCACAAGCAACTTTCTAAGCCATATGGCTTCACATGATGTTGTGCTGGTTGCCATATATTCTGCTTCAGCTGAGCTCAGTGCTACGGACCTTCGTTTCCGACTACACCAGGAGGTCATTCCTGATCCAATGTTGAAACAGTACCCAGTGGCACTTTTCGATCTACCGAACTTCTAGCCCAATTTGTGTCAGTGAACCCACTCAGTCTGATGTCATTGGCTCGGGTGTACTTTAATCCATGCTCGATTGTTCCTCGTATATATTTGAGAACATGCTTGGCTGCTGCCCAATGCGCCCTCTTTGGTTCCACCATGAACTGACTGAGGGTGTTGACTGCGTAACAAATTTCTGGCCTGTTGTTGACCAAATACATCAGGGACCCTACGAGTTGTCTGTACCAGGTGGGATCTACTCCTTTATATTCAGACGCATCAATCTTCTTCTAGTTGGTAATCATTGGAGTAACCATGGGTCTACAATCCTACATCCTGAACGTCTTTAGAATTTTTGTAGCATATCTCCCTTGTCCAAGGAAGATTTCACCCTTTTGCTGCCAAACTTCCAACCCCAAAAAATAATGCATCAGTCCCAAATCCTTCATGTCGAATTTTGTAGCTAGGTTCTCCTTGCAATGCTTGATAAGCCTAGATGGACCTGTCAGAAATAGGTCATCTACATATAACACCAGAATTAGAGGCTCATTCTCTACTGTTAGATAGTAGAGGTTAGGATCTGCATTGCTCTTAACAAATCCCATCTTCTGCAGGTAACTGTCAATTCGACCGTACCATGCCCTAGGTGCTTCTTTAAGTCCATACAAGGCTTTCTTTAGCCTACATACATGAGTTTTCTTCTCATGTCTTAAATCCCTTTGGTTTTTCAATGTATACTTCTTCTATCAACCCATTCAAGAAGGGAGTATTGATGTCCATTAGGTGAACCTCCCACCCCATCTGCACTGCAAGGTATATCACGGATATGATAGAAGTATACCAGGCTATTGGGGCGAAGGTTTCTTCGTAGTCTATCCCTTCCTTTTGAGCATACCCCTTAGCCATGAACATGGATTTGTATTTTTCTACGTTGCCATATGCAACATACTTAATATTGTAGATCCATCTCGAACCTACAACTGATCTGTCCTGAGTTCTAGATACCACTTCCTAAACATCATTGGTCATTATGGAACTGTATTCCTCCACCATAGAATCTACCCAAACTTGATGCTGAACTACCTCGTGAAAACTAGAGGGTTCTCCAACCTGAGCCACCAAAGCTTAGTATCTGTCTAGTTGTCTACGCTGCCTTTTCTCGTTTCTAGGAGCTCCAATGAACTCCTTTATGTCCCTTAGTATCTGTTGCAATTCCAGGCTCATTATTCCACTGGTAGTGGGTGGATCTACTTGCTCCTCCTCCTGCGAATATGCATGAGATGATACTTCTGGATTCTTATGTCTTGGAGAGGCGTTGGTGCTGGTTTCGGCTGGTCGATGTGGCTGCACCATTGGATCGTCCTCTGACTGCTTTTCGGAAGGAATTTCTAGGGATTTCCTAAAGGTTCTATCCTCCTTGAACTTTACATCCCGTCGTACTACAACCTTTCTACTGCCAGGAATGTAGATTCTATAAGCCTTAGCATTCTCGCTATATCCCACCAGATATCCTTTTTCCGCAGTCTGATCTAACTTCTTCCTCTTTTCTTCGAGAATATGGCAGTATGCCAAACTCCCAAAAATCCTGAAATAACTCACTTCTGGCTTCATGCTAGTGAAGACACTCTTCGGTGTAATCTTACCTAGTTCCCTGTGAGGAGTCCTGTTATGAACATACACATTTGTGCTGCATGCCTCTGCCCATAGAAATTTGGGCATATCCTGATCATACAACATTTCCCTCGTTGCTTCAACAATAGTTCTATTCTTCCTCTCGACTACCCCATTCTACTCCGGATTATATGGAGCGGCCCATTCTCTTTTGATGCCTTCCCTTGCGTAGAACTTAGTGAAGTCTTTATCAATATATTCTCCACCGTTGTCTGAACGCAATACTTTTATCATCTTCCCTGTCAAATTCTCAACCAGAGCCTTGAACTCTTTGAATCAATGAAAGACTTCATCCTTGGCCTTTAGAAAGTAGATCCAAGTCTTCCTGGAATGGTCATCAATGAAGGTGACAAAGTAATTGGAACCACTAAGAGCTCTTGTGGAAATTGGTCCACAGATATTTGAGTGTATTAATCCCAGAACACTCTTTGCCTTATTGTTACTTCTGGAATAAGACACTTTGGCGCACTTGCCTAGCATGCACCCTTTGCAAACATCATCTCATTTGATGCTTAACTCTAGAACTCCTGTGACGATTTCTCTGAGAATTCTTATAGCCCCATGGTGTAAGTTCCTCATCCTTCTGTGCAATAGTTCATTCAAATCTTTTTCACCATTGTTGCCTATCAATGCCATTGGAGACTGTACCTATAACTTAAACAATTTGTTGCTTCTGACTCCAATTTGGGCCTTCTTTTTCCAAATTGGGTATTTGACATATACTTTCTTTTCAATGAAGTATACATCATAGCGCTTGTTTTGTAATTGAGATAAAGAGAGCAAGTTCATCCCCAATCCAGGGACATGCAACACATTGGTAGCCAAAGCCGATCTTTTGCTTCTGTTTGAAAAACTATAGTACCTCTTCCAACAGGGGTACATTTAGCCTTATTTCCCATGGTGATTTGGAAGTTCACCTATTCTTCTTGGTAGCTCGAGAAAAAATTTCTTATTCCCGTCATGTGCGCAGAAGCCCCACTATAAAAATACCAAACCTCGAAAGAAGCAGAACTTGACAAGCAAGATATTTCTTCTTCCAATCTGGAAGTCAACACAGAAATGTCGTGATCCATCATATCTTTCGTGCTTTCCTATTTCCCCAGAGAACTGCATGAGTCCCTTCAAGTTGCTGCTCTAGCAACCTCATGACCACGACTCATTGCAAAATCTCCAACCCTGTTGCCTGATCTCTGCTCTGATACCATCTAAAAATTTCTAACTTGAAATTCTACTGCAGCAACTGATATATTTCTCCTACTTCTTTTTCACATTAATTTATTTACAAAACCCTTCAGTAAACATCAAAATAAATTCTATTGCAGTTATCACATAATATCATAGAGAAAAGCACAGTGAAATGCAAGCACAAGAATCAATCACATCAACACAGTTGTATTTGGAAAATAGTCCCTGGAAAAACCTAATGCGGGAAAATTGGTGCAGCAGATGAGGGTTTATTTATTATTCTTCAACAACAATCTCTTTACAAGTAATGATTTGCATAATCTTGGAGAAACTTTTGTGAAAAACACCTGAAATTATTTTCCTCCAATCATTGGAGAAATTTTGACACCCAAGTGACCCTCTAGCCTCCACTGCATCACATATGCGCCCTCCGCTACGCTGCCTCTCTGTGATGTCCCTCTGCGTTGTCCCTTTGCTGCATTGCGTCCCTCCTCCTCTGTCTCTGACTGATGTTGATACCCTCCTCTTCGTTCACCCTGCAACTCTCCCTCTGAAATTGAACTCTTGCTTCTGGAGAATTGATTTCCCTTGGGTTACTAAGTATTTGCCCGATGTATTTTCCAAATGACCCTCAAGTCTTCATTTATATTTTTCCTATTGAGATATCAACGGTCGTGATCAAATCTCTGATCAACGGTTAAAAGATTAAAATAGACTTGATCCTCGTCTCTTAGAAGCTTCTCACCCATACTTATATTAATTCCATTTAATTATTTTAATTCCCTAAGTTTTAACTTAGGAATCATTAAAAATAATTAATTATTTTAATATAATGCACTCAGGGTGGAATTTCTCCAAACTATTTATGGGTCTTTGAGATCTCATGTATTCTAGCCCCTCCACAAAATTTTGGAGCTAGAAAACATCCAATGCTACCCAAAAATCAACAATCCGGAGCAACTACATCAATTAGTACAAGCTGCTCTTTGAAGACCAAGAACTTTCCTTTCGGTAATGCCTTGGTGAGAATATCAGCTACCTGCTCATCTATCGATATGTGATGGAGTATAACAGCTCCTCTCTGCACCATGTCTCGAATAAAGTGATATCGAATCTCGATGTGCTTGGACTTGTCATGAAACACGTGATTCTCTGCCAAATGGATCTCGCTTTTGTTGTCGCGATATATCACTGTAGTGTCTAGGACCTACTCAAATAGCTCTCCAAAGAGCTTCCTCAACCAAACTGCTTCGTAACTAGCCATGCTAGTGGCAATGTATTCTACTTTAGCGATGCTTAATGCTACAGACTTTTGTTTCCTGCTTATCCAGGATATTATGGCAGATTCAAGGCTAAAGCAGCATCCAAATGTACTCTTTTTGTCGGTAACATTTCCTGCCCAGTCAGCATCAGTGTGTCCATGAAGTTGAACATTTTCGGCAGAATATCTCAGACCAAGTGTGATTGGCCCATGTAAATATCTCAATATATGTTTGGCAACAATCCAATGTGCATGGAGTGGCTCAGCCATGAATTGACTCAATGTGTTTACTGCATAGCATATGTCTAGACGGGTGTTCACAAGGAAAATCAGAGCCTCAATTAGTTGTCTATACTCGGATGGATTCGCTAGATTGGGTCCAGCTTCTTTTCCACACGACTTCTTGAATTTCATCTCCATCGGAGTAGCCATGGATTTGCACTTCGTCATACAAAATCTTTCCAGTTGCTTCACAACATACTTTCCCTGTGAGAGAAAGACTTGCGAGGCCTTTGCCATACCTCAAGGCCTAAAAAGTAGTGAATGAGTCCAAGGTCTTTCATCTCGAATTCAGAGGCTAGCTCCCTCTTACATTTGATCATCAGAGGTTCACTTCCTGTCGAGAATAGATCGTCAACATATAGAACCAAAATCAATAACATACCTTGAACCACCTTGAAATAAAGGTTGGGATCAACATTGCTTCTTGTGAAGCCCGACTTCATTAAATAACTGTCAATGCGTGCAAACCAAGCTCGGGGGGCTTGCTTCAAACCATACAATGCCTTCATCAACCTGCAAGCATGCGTTCTACGATCTCCACTTCAAATCCCTGTGGTTGTTCAACATATACTTCTTCCTATAACATGCCATGAAGGAAAGCAACCTTTACGTCCATCTGATGAAGAGTCCATCCTTGACTAGCAGCAAGGGAAAATATCGAACAGATGGTTGTGTATCGAGCCATAGGAGAAAATATGTCATCATAATCTTCTCCCTCTTTCTAAGATAAGCCTCGAGCTACAACCCTTGCTTTGAATTTCTCAGTGCTTGATGAGACACTTGGTTTTGAACATATACAGCAACATGTGTGGCTTTGGCCCAAAGAAACTTTGGCGCCTTTTGATCATGTAGCATAGAATGACTAACTTCTAATATAGACCTGTTCTTTCTTTCTACTAAGCCATTCTATTCCGGAGTATATGGCACAATTGTTTCTTTCTTGATCCCTTATTTCTTGCAAAATGCTATGAATTCATTTGACATGTATTCCTCCATTGTCGGACTTGAATACTTTGATTCTCTTTCCTGTTTGATTTTCGACCAAAGCTTTGAATTCCTGGAACTTTTCAAAGGCTTCATCCTTGTGCTTTAGGTAGTATATGCATGTCTTTCTTGAGAAGTTGTCAATGAAGGTGATGTAGTAGAGATGACCACCAATAGAATGCAGGGACATCAAATTCATATATCCGAATGAATGAGATGGAGGTTGTCATTTGTCTTGTTCTCACTAGAGGCGAATGGTCTCCTTGTTTTCTTTCCACCTGCACAACCTAGACAGACTCCATAATGATGGCCTTGAACATCGGGAATACCTTGACCATTTTCTTCAATTTCGGAAGAGCATCATAGTGTAAATGAACCAGTCTGCGGTGCCACAATTCGCTCAGATGATTGGTATTATGAACCAATGCTAGAAGTGGCCTTCCAGTGAATTTATAGTCCTCCAGATCTCAATCCTATTGTGAGTGCATCTTTCATAGGTGCATCAATAGACCGAGTCAGAACTTTTCCATTTATGAAGGAAACCCTCATACTTTTATCTTCCAATGAGGATTTAGATACCAAATTCTTCATTAATCCTGACACATACATAACATAATGCAACAACACTAATTCCCCATAATTCAACTGAAATTTGACGAATCCAAATCCTTTCAAGAGATGAGCGGACTTGTCTCGAAGAATGATCTTCAGCTTAGTCTCCCTCAGCTTAGGACCTCCTTGTATCCAGAGAAGCGATGAATGGCCCCACTATCAACCAACCAACTATCCCACGAATTCGATGGAGAAGAGCTAGTAAGGGAAGAATTAAGAATATATTCAGATTTATTTACAACATTGCTTTCATACCTGTGAGCCCTTGACTTCTTTTGAGGAGGATGTTCTTCTTCATGATTGCTTGAAGAATCTCTTCTTCTCCTTTCATATATTCTATCGTGGTTGTTTCTTTGATTGCCTTTTCTTCTTTTATTATTGTTGTTGCTTTTGGTGTTGTAATGTGGTCTCTTTCTCTTCTCGGGACAATCACGTGCATAATGACATTTCTTGTGGTAGTTATATCATTCAATTTGAGATAACAATCTGTCATTCCTTCCTTTTGTATTTTGGGGAGGAGTCTTCCTTGATGGACCTCCTTTTGCCTTCTTGCTTTTGTCATGAGTGATGTAAGCAGCGGGCTCTCCCTCTTCATTCTTTTGAATTCTTCCTCTTGCTATCATCCTTGATTCTTCTCGAGTAAGCTTCCCAACAATTTCATCAAATGACGAAAGGACATTGCTGTTGTTGATTGTGGTAATGAAGATTTCCCAAACAAGAGGGAGACCTCTAAGAGTCACGACTTCCAGTTCTCTGTCAGACACATTTTCACCAACTCTCTGTAGTTGATCTCTAAGACGAGAGATCCTGTAATATCCCAAATGGGATATTTTAACTAAAATTGCAGAAATTCACTTAACCCCAAATTTCCCATAAAATTTTCATGCATTTAACAGAAGATTGCCATGTAAAATAAAACATAAAAGTACATGCAAATCCATAACACCGTAATGCAGGAAATAACTCAACTTTATTATAATATAGCTGGGGTTCATGCTAAAATAAGAAATAGCTGAGATAACTGAAAAATAACTAGCCTCAAGAATTTGTTGCACTGTGCTAGTCTCCAAAACTGAACTGTTCCACTCTCCCTCCGGCAACAGCTACCACTGAATCCACTGAAAGACAATGAAGCACCAGTTGAAGATCTGAATGATCCTCACTCCAATATCCCAGAAGCTTTGCGAAACTCCTAAATGAAGTCTCCTCAAAGAGAGTTGGGTTTCCATCCAACACTCGACAACACACCCAAGGGTTTCCGTCATGGGGCTATCAATGAAGTAGAGAACCAAGTTCTCAAACCTCTCACACAAGAAAATGATCCAATCCAAGATATCCCGCAATGGCCTCCTCCTTTTCTTTTATAGATCTCACGGATCCCTCTAGAGCCTTATTTTATTATAATTTTAATCATGGAGCACTTTTCCCTCTTATTTTCCAATTAAAATATTCTTTTTTAATGCTGGATAGAGTAAATCGGCTACCATGTCTCCTCAGGTCACTGAAACTCATGTCCAACTACCCCATCATGTAGGTATTCTCCTCACGGTTCCAACGAGCTATTACACTAAGGTATTCTATCAAGTATTCCTCCCACAATGCCACCTTGAGCGTAATTAATTGAGTTAAGCCCAAAAATAACTCAGTTTTCCGAAAGTTGTTGGAATGCACCGGAACAAAAGGAAAACATTGCGGGTGATGGAATATATCAAGCGAATCCCACTGGTCCTCATAGAAACTCCTCGGAACTCCTCCAAATAGCCCTTGGGCCCGGTGATGACACTAACCTATATCTGTGACCTGTCTGCTCCTAACTCTGGAAGTCCATCCTAACCCTGTGATAGGTGACACCAAAAAAAGGAATATTACAGACCTTCCGCCCCAAGATTGCTTGCCCTCAAGCAATCCAAATATGTGAACCACCCTATTGGCCTGATGCAACTTAGACCCAATGCCCGGATCCCATACAAACCCCTGGGTGCTGCTACGCTCCTGTGTTAAGTCACCCGAAACAAACCCCTTAATGTCAGGATCCCAAACTGATCTCTCACTACACCTATCATCAATCAATCCTCCCGTATCCCAATGCCACCATGGCCAATCATCGCCCAAGCACCCTGGCTCGGATTGCACCCTGCCTCTGGCTATAGTTGTTGCCTCACGAAGCGAAGCACGCCAACATGCATCCATGCTCCATGGCTCCTGCTGTGTTGTAGCTCTGACTATACAAGATGCCCCACTAACTGTGTACCAACTCTTCACCGCTCTCCAATCCAACCCGACTCAATCCAATGCTAACCTTGCTTTCTCGAAATTGTCGACATGTGTCCCACTGCCAACTGGAAACTATAGTATATGTCATGTCTACGAGTCCCTGCTCCGCTATGCTCCTGACTAAGAAGATCGTACCATCAATAGGATACCAACTCATGATCTCCTGCCAATCTATCCCGGAAGAAGAACCAAATGCAGTGACACCTGCATACAGAACAAGTCTGGCGTGGGGTCGCCAGTCCATACTAAACTCGTGTTGCCCCATTCTATCTACCGATGAGGTCTGCCTGCAGAAGAAGGCCCCTCTCTCTATAATGGGCCAAAGTGGACAAGATATGGTGCAAGCCCCATCGAAGTACTCCTGGAGAGTGCTGCTCCTTGAAAGTACTGCAACTTTGCTGACCACCTGTGCATCCATCTGCACCTCATCAGTGTGTCGATCCAAAGATGGATGCTCCACCATCTAAAATAGCTCCTCCCTCTCCTGATCAGGAATGTCATGCTCCTGCTGTCTACTAGCCTCCTGCAAAACTATCCCATCAACCTCCAACATCTCCTGAGGATAAGTATCTGCAACCACTGCCACCCTGCTAGGTGCACGTACATCCGTTTGCTCCTCACCAATGTCTAACCCTAAGGGTAGTCCTACATCCATTACAGACTCAATGTGAGCCTCCATCTGGCTCTCCCACAAAGGACTATCATGCATGATGCGCATAGCCTCCTCCTCAACTGACTCATGCTCCACTAGATGCTGCTCCAGCTGAATCATCACAAGTGACTAATCATCTAGGATATCTCCCATAGAGTCCCCTGACTGCTCACCCTGCATATTGGAATACAACTCCGACCTACTGTCATCAACTCCACATGACTGCGTACGCTCCCCAAGCATCCTCATATGACCCCATGGACTCATCTGAAGAAGAGTCCTCATCCTGGCATACAAAAGGAATGTCCTCCTAATCTCTACCATATCATCTGCATCACTCAAGCATTAGTGACTAGGCTCCCAAGGTTCTTTGCAGGTGAAGCAAAGTCCCTTCCTCAACTCGTTCTTGCTGCCTGATCCACCAAATTGGAGCAGCTCCTCCCTGGTCAACTGTCTCCTAAACAACCCAACGTTCTGCTCAATCAACCCTTGGGCTAGCTCATAAGCAGTAGGTGATACCAACTGCTTTCTCCTCCAAAGGCTCAACATCGTAGTCTGCAACTCTCGGCAAGTGGCATCATGGTCGCTCATACATGATGACAGGATGCACTGCATGTGTGATATGACTGTGTCAAGATGATGTCTCCTAATGCTGAAGAAGCATTGGAACATCTGCAGAATCAAGCCATCACACTCAAGATCAAACATGATGTCATGCGTTCTGAATGTGGTCATACCTCCTAAAACCTCAAGCTTCTTCCCAAAGGTGGAGCCTGCACTGTTGTCCAAATCCTGAAAAGGCCCCACTACTAACTTGAAAACTTCCCTCATAACATCATCACTGAAAGGAGCTATAGGTGCAGTCAACCTCATAATGTTATTGAGGCATGATGCAACCGGAAGTCTGAACCCTTCACATGGTTCTTCTAGGAACTTGGGTTGTATAAGAGCAAGCATATCAGGTTTTAGAGCCCGAATTAGTCTCTTCCCTTCTAACATGCTTATTTTGGAAAGGAGTTCATCAAGTTCATCAAGTTTGGAAAGAACTCTCCATGTCATCTTTATGTGTTTCAAATTTGTTCCAAGTGCAAATAATTTGCGGCCTGTCTCCTACCCCTTCTGCACATCCTTTGACTATTCTCTTTGAAGAATGGCATAGATCCCTCTTGAAAGAGGTTTGTAGTTCTGTTTCATTTCTGTGTGTGTACCATAGTTCACTGGGGTGTTGTTGTGCTGGTTTAAGAGGTGTTCTAAAAACTCCATCATTCAACACCATACAATTTGTCCCCATCAAAATTTCTGAGGTATATGGAATTTGCCTTTGATGAAATTTGTCAAACATTTGGCATGACTATGGCGGTAGGTGAATTTCTCTATTGTTTGAGTTAAAACAACAGGTACCCAATACTACACATGTAATTCAGTGATGTTCCAACAGTAGTATATGAGAAATATTCAACCCAGAAATACTCAAATCTGATCTTATAACCTGGGCAAGTGTATAAAGATGTAACTTCCCTTCATTGTGTGTGATTTAAGACGTAATAACAGCTAGTAACACACATTATTCCAGAATAAGAGCACAAAGGTTTTACATCCATTAACTTCAGCAATAATAAATACAAGGGACAGTCATACCATCACAAGATATAGAAGATGGAAATACTGTGGGCAGAATTTATGAACCTGGTACATGCGAAATGACAATATTGCAGGTGCTAGGAAATACCCAGAGTCTGTTCTACGCCCAGAATAACGCTCAGCCACAAAAATGACAATAATCTCGAGCTTCTTGACTTATATATCAGTCCCCTACGCAGATAAGAACACCAGTGCTGCCTGACACATTTGTTCTAGCAAGATGACTCTCACAATATCAGTCATCCTCAAGTAAGTAGAGCATTATATATCAGCCCCTTTCAGTCAGTTCTAGTTGTGCATACTTCAATGGTTTAACCCAGCTACAAGAAGAAATTCGGCCTTAAATTCCTGTGTGTGCTCATATGGCGGAATGGAAAAATGTTCAGATTGTACCAACACTATGGAACTTGTGAAAATTCTACTGCAGTATCATGGTTTATTTCTCCGACTTGATTTAAATTATTACAAGTTATTTCTAGAAATTAGATTCAGAAAATATCGAAATAAACACAACTACAGTTTACACATGCAGATCATTTACTGAATAATACGCTCATCCAACAAAGTGACACATCGATTTTTGGACATAAGTCCTCGGAAAAACCCAAAGCAAGAAAACCGGTGCAGCAGATATGAGGGTTTATTTTATTAAGTAGATTTTGAGTACAATAAATCTGGGTTCCATATCTGGAAAACCCAACAGAGAATAAAAGAAATCTGCAACTAACCTGATGTTCTAGTACCAAATATCTGACTGATCCACAACCTCAAACAAGATTTACAAGACTCAACCCAGATTTGGCCCTAGAAACCCCAGCGCTACCCTTGAAGCCCCAGCGTCAGCCCTGCTAGCCTCAGAGTGCCACTGCGCTGCTCAAAGAGGGACTGTATAACCCCTGAGAGGGTGACACAGGCCTTACGTTGGCCCTGGAGACCCTCTGCGTAATTTCTGAAGCCCTCTGGAGCCTCTGCGTTGTCTTGCGTACCATTTGGGTAGCGGTTGCGCAACACTTGTGTAGATGCCGCTCTACTTCTCTGTGTTGTCCTTGTTGCTTCTCCTCTGCCTCTTACTGACTCTTGGCTCTAGGATCAAAGCATCCCCTTCGCCAATACTACCCCTCGATGCAAAAAATTCCTCCAGAAATTCTTAGCAAACCTGCCCTAGAATTTTAGATCTATTTCTCAGCTCTGCAACTGTTTGTGTGTCTCCAACTGACCCTCGAGCCTTTCTCTTATACTTTTTCGTTGAACCCTTCAATGACCGCGATTAAAACACTCATCAACGGTTGAGATTAAAAGACTGCTTGATGCGTGCCTTTTAGAACATTTCAGCACGGGTTAATTAATTCACTTTAATCATTTAATTTTCCTAAGTTTAGACTTAGGAAATCCATTAAAATAATTAATTATTTGAATAACTTGAACACCAACTGAAATTTCTCAAAACACTTTCTGGGTTTTGAATTTCAAGTGTGTCCTAGCTGCTCCACAAAATTTCAGGGCTAGAGCACACCCGATGCTACACCAACTTATACAAAATCTCATCACTCCCTCTTAGCACAGAGTGTGCTCTAGCAATGCATCCACAACATGTACTACAAGATTCTGAAGCTGGATTATGAGCTGTTGATGCTTGGCCTGCTGCCCTCCAACCACTGCACTATTGCTCTCTGTACTGCTGCCCATGCCACTTCCACTGACACTGCCACATCTCTACTGCATCTCCCTCTCAACTTGTTGCATTATGCTGCCCATAACACTGCCACTGCTAACTGTTGCACTGCAACTCAGTTGTCGGGAAGTAAGAAATTGAAAGACTTATGCCCAACTATTTGACAGATAAGTTAGGTTTCCTTCCATCACTGAAGCTCCCCGAACGCTGATTTACGTTGTCCCTTTGGAGGCAATGTTATGCTGCAACATTGCACTGCGTGAGCACAGCCTCTCTGCGTTGTTGAAGTCCCATCAACCCCTCCATGTTGTTGCCTTCACGCTGTTGTTGCCTCTGCATTATGTTGCTCCCTCTTCAGCTCTTCATCTCCCTCTTCCGCTTCGAGGTGACAAATGCAACCATCTCCCGACTCATCCCACTACCATCTTAAGGCTCCCGTAGCTCGTATGTGATCCAAGAGTAGGGCTGACTCAAGGATCCTACCACTATCTATAGATGCTCTGCAGATCCATGCCACCCCACCTCTTCTCTCGAGGTACATGAGCACTCATGGCTGCATCATCATCAGAGCCATCTTCATTTGCTGCTGCAGCCTTGGAATCAGAAGATCCTTTGTCCTTCTTCTTAGGACAAGTGTTGGCGAAGGGTCCAAGATCGCCACAGTTAAAGCACCGGACCTTGGAAAGGTCCCTCTTCTTCTTCCCTTGCTGCTTCTTTTCCTTTGATGCAAGGGCTGCATCATCCTCCTCCTCTTTGACTTTGGCATTTCCGCTTCCACCACTGATATTCTGCCTCTTGGTGACCCTCCTGATCTCCTCTTGGTGGAGGATATCCCACATGTTTGCCCATGATGGTAACAATGCCCTTCCTAGAATGCTCTGGACAAACGTTTCCCATTCTTCGGAGACTGCATTCAGGGCAATCCTCACTAAGAGCCCCTCATCTGGAGTAGCACCTATGCCGATCACCTAATCTCAGATAGCTTGAAGCCTGAAGAGGAATGGATCCATCTCTTCACCCTTCATCATTTGGAACAACCACATCTAGTTCTCCAGAAGAATTCTTCACTGGACAGAGCCTTCTTGGTACATCGTGTCCAAGGCTACCCACAGGTCATTTGCTGTAGTCTTTCTAGCAATATGAGGTATAACGTGGTCCTTGACTATGATCAAACGCTTAGTCCGCGCTTGATTTTCTTCATACTTATTTAGAGGATCTGCATCGGTTGGTACAACAAGAACCTTCTCTGCATGATCTTTGAGACCATACTCACCTAGTACTGACAGGATTTTGGCTCTCCAGATAACATAGTTAGACATGTTGTCCAACCTATCTTGATCTCTCAGTCCATATCATGCCATTTTGTTCAGATCTGTCAGAAATAGTACTTCTTCTCCCTCTTTCTGTGGCTACAGAAATTTTGGATCTTGGTTTCTTGGTGACTAGAAACTCTCTAGTAACTACTTTTGCTGAAGACTAATTTCCCTCCTCGAAATCTTTCACGCAAACACAATCGGACAACACTCTCTGATCCTCCTGATCGAATCTCAAATCTGTTTGGCTCAGATCTGATGAGTAACTGTCTTCCTCCTACCTTTGTTGACTTAGCTAGGCACAATTTTGCGCCTGCAGAATCTCCACCACACCAGCATTGCTTCCGGATCTTAGCAAAACTTTTCTGCAGCTGAAGAAATGCCTGGATTGCGTCTCACTGACTGGCCCAGCGTAGCCTTAGCGCTGCTCAGAAGTGGATTGCGTAACCCCAGACTGGGTGACGGAGTCCTTACGCTGCCCTGGGAAGGGTCTGCGTAAGCCTGATAGCCTTCTGCAGCTTCAACGTTGTCCTTTCCTGGATCTATATTCTCCTACTGTCAAGATGCCCTTTCCGGATGTGCTGCTTCTTCTGCCACCCTACAGAAAAATATTTCTTCAGCTGATTGCTGGAGATTCAGCTTCATCTGCTATCGCTCTGATACCATGTGAAAATTCTATTGCAGTATCATGGTTTATTTCTCCTACTTGATTTAAATTATTACAAGTTATTTCCAGAAATTAGATTCAGAAAATACCGAAATAAACACAACTACAGCCTACACATGTAGATCATTTACTGAATAATACGCTCATCCAACAAAGTGACACATGGATTTTTGGACATTAGTCCCCGGAAAAACCCAAAGCAGGAAAATTGGTGCAACAGATATGAGGGTTTATTTTATTAAGTAGATTCCTAGTGCAGTAAATTTGGGTTCAAACTATGGAAAACCCGACAGAGAATAAAAGAAATCTGCAGCTAACCTGATGCTCTAGTACCAAATATTTGACTGATCCACACCCTCAAACAGGATTTACAAGACTTAGCCCAGATCTGGCCCTAGAAACCCCAGCGCTACCCCTGAAGCCCCAGCATCAGCCTTGCTAGCCTCAAAGTGCCACTGTGATGCCCAGAGAGGGACTGCGTAACCCCTAAGAGGGTGACGCAGGCCTTACACTAGCCCTGGAGACCCTCTGCGTAATTTCTGAAGCCCTCTGAAGCCTCTGCGCTGTCCTGCATAGCAGTTGCGCAACACCTGTGTAGTTGCTGCTCTGATTCTCTGCATTGTCCTTGTTGCTGCTCCTTTGCCTCTTACTGACTCTTGGCTCTGAGATCAGATCATCCCCTTAGCCAATACTACCCCTCGCTGTAGAAAATTCTTGCGGAAATTCTTAGCAAACCTGCCCTAGAATTCCAAATCTATTTCTTAGCTTTGTAACTGTGTGTGTGTCTCCAACTGACCCTCAAGCCTTTCTCTTATACTTTTTCGTTGAACCCTTCAATGACCGAGATTAAAACACTCATCAACGGCTGAGATTAAAAGACTGCTTGATCCATGCCTTTTAGAACATTTCAGCACATGTGTTAATTAATTCACTTTAATTATTTAATTTTCCTAAGTTTAGACTTAGGAAATCCATTAAAATAATTAATTATTTGAATAACTTGAACACCAACTGAAATTTCTCAAAACACTTCTGGGTTTTGGAGTTCAAGTGTATCCTAGCTCCTCCACAAAATTTCACGGCTAGAGCACACCCGATGCTACACCAACTTATACAAAATCTCCACAGAACTCGGGCCCTTCCTTAAAGCTTTGGAAAGTCACACGTGACCCATTCAACTTCCTTCTGTGAAAATTACAAACAGTTGCAATGATAGATTTATTTCTCCTACTTATTATTTCAATAAGTTATTATTCAGAAATATTTTGGCAAATATCGAAATAAATACTACTATAGCATTCACAAATATATAT
The DNA here is from genome assembly GCA_034641835.2 of Pinus albicaulis. Lineage (NCBI taxonomy): Eukaryota > Viridiplantae > Streptophyta > Pinopsida > Pinales > Pinaceae > Pinus > Pinus albicaulis. The sequence continues at coordinate 556,111,080 of CM076569.1, read as the reverse complement.
GCAAAGAAATAAACAGTAGAGAACATAAGCACAAGAATCAATCACATGTACACAGTTATTTTTGGACAATTGTCCCCAAAAAAACCCAATGTGGGAAGGGTTTTATTAATTCTTTAGCAAATGATATCTTTACAGGAAAAGTATAAGGCAGATAAATTCGGAAACACCTGAGATTGAATTTTCGGCTCACTCAGACAATTCTCTGACACCCAGAACAACCCCTGCATGCCCCTCCCTCTCTCTGCGTGATTCACTGCGTAGTCCCAACGCTGGACTACGTGAGTCTGCGTGGGGACTGCATGGGTTCTCTACGTTGCAGCCTCAAGCTACCTCGAGTTACCCACTGCTGCCCTCCGACCCTGATCTCAATCAACACTGACCTCCTTCTGCTTCTACAACTTCTTGCCCTAAAACTCTCCCACTGAGATCGAATTCTACACCAGAATGGATCTCCTTTGGGTACTGAGTGTATTCCTGACTTATTTTCCAAGTGACCCTCAAGCCTTATTTTATAATCTTCCTGTTGGAGAACCAATGGCCCAGATTAAAAGACTAATCAATGGCTCAGATTAAAACTTGACTTGATCCATGTTTTCTAGAAGATTCACACTTTGACTTATTAATACCCTTTAATTATTTCATTTCTGTAAGTTTAAACTTTGGGTCTTCATTAAAATAATTAATTATTTTAATAAGTCGTGAACCAAGTGGAATTTCCACAAACTATTTATGGGTTCTTTGGAATGTTGTTGTCCAAGCCTCCCTGCAAAGCTTGAGACTTGGAACACTTCTGGATGCTACAAAAATCAACACTCCCTCTTAGTGAGGACGGTGTTCCAACCAATGTTGCACGAAGTGGGGATGTTTTCTGGAAGCAAATATGCGTAAGCGTCATTTCCCAAAAATCTAGGAAGCGAAGCGTCTCGGAACCGTCTACAATATATATATATATATATATATATATATATATATATATATATATATATATATATATATATATATATATATTTATATTTATATTTTTTTGCATTTATATTAAAAAGAACATCCAAAATACAAAACTAGTTGTAGAAGATATGAAAACATGCATATTTGTATTCAAATCAAGATAGATATGGCATCCATTGTACATCAATGGTTAATTATTCGAGTATCAACCATCTAGAATCTAGATTCTTCTCCTCTTGTCTCACCTTTGCCTCTACCTCGATTGTCCAGGGATATTAGTCAACATTTCCCAATTTTAATCAAATTACCTAATCCAAGCCTTAAAATATGGTGGAAAAAGCTTAACGTGCTTGATCAATGATTTCAACTTGATTGAAAGGTAATTTTTTGCTAAGGCCATGACAAAGGAGTTCAACAATTAACACCACCAACACTAGGGTACATGAGCACATAGAGGGCTTGGTGCTCTTGATTAAATGCCAATCACAACCCTCATACATGATATAATCTAATGAAAGGCCACAGACTCATTAATCCTGAATTCCTTAAAACTGTTAAGTCTGTTGAATTTTGAATAGGATATGAAATTCTATTTTCTCCATATGAAGCCCGATGGGGCTGGAACCACTCTCAAACATCCTGAGTCATTTCATGGTGATGTTAAAAATTGAAGCAAAAGGATGAAAATGAAAGATAAAAGAGAATGTCTCTTTTACTTTAAAAAATTAACATTACCATGATGGGGCATCTAGGAAGCATCTAAGGAGCATCAAGGGAACACCTTAGGAGTGTTCGGGAAGCCCCATCCCAACTTAAGTCAAAGATTTTTTTTAAAACAATTTAGAACCCCGCGGAACCACCCATCTCCCTCTAGATCCACTGGTGATCCGCGCGGATCTATGCCCAAACCTCCATGGATCCCCAACGGATCCTTTTCTTGATTCACGGATCGGGAATCCATAACCGTGGATCGGGCTTGTGTGGTTCCATATTTATAGGAATCGCCTCAAAACGGCGAAGCCGCAGATCTGATTTTCACATCCGCGGTTCCGTCGAAGGATCGCCCAAGGATCGGTACGGGACGCGATTCCGACCTTGGATCCTTGGGAGGGGGGGAACGATCGTCCAACACTGGTTCCAACAATATGTCTGCTGCAAGATGCTCTAATTTTGAAGCACCTTTTGCGTTGCTGATCTCAGGACTCTGCCCCCCATCTATTACGCTGCTACCTCCTGTACTGCTGCCTTTGACACTGTCACTGTCACTTGTTGCCTCTGTACTACAAGTCCCTTTGAATACCGAATCTTCCATTTCTGCTACTGGAAGGGATTCTTCATCATCCCCATATTCTCTCGGAAGTAGACAAATTTTGTCTTCCCTAAAGCCTTTGTGAGGATGTCTGCCACCTGTTCTTCTACTGGAGTGTACTGCAACTGAACAGATCCACGTTGTACAGAGTCCCTGATGAAGTGACACCGAATGTCAATATGTTTCGACCTATCATGAAACACAGGATTTTCAGAGAGCTTTATGCAACTCTGATTAACACAAAAGATGTTGGTCGCTTCCATTTTCTCCTCGAGTAGATTCACTAGCAGTTTCCTAAGCCATATAGCTTCGCATGAAGCTGTGCTAGCTGCCATATACTCTGCTTCTACTGAACTCAATGCTACAGACCTTTGTTTCCTACTGCACCAAGAAGTCATTCCTGATCCTAGGCTGAAACAATACCCACTGGTACTCTTCCGATCAACTGAACTTCCAGCATAATCTGCGTCAGTGAAACCACTCAACTTGACATCATTGCTGCGGATGTACTTCAATCCAAGCTCGACTGTCCCTTGAAGGTACCTGAGAACATGCTTGGTTGCTGCCCAATGTGCCCTCTTCGGCTCCACCATGAACTGACTGAGGGTATTAACAGCATAAAAGATGTCTGGCCTTATATTTACGAGATACATCAATATGACCCTATGAGCTGCTTATACAACATAGGATCAGCATCATCATCTTTGGACGTGTCGATTTTCCTCCAGTTGGTGATCATTGGAGTTGTCATGGGCGTACAATCCTCCATCTGAAATCTCTTCAGAATCTCTGTAGTGTATCTTCCTTGACCAAAGAAGATCTCCCCATTTTGCTGCCAAACTTCCAACCCCAGAAAATAGTGCATCCGTCCTAGATCTTTCATGTCAAACTCTTCAACCAAATTCTTCTTGCAATATGTGATGAGCCTTGATGATCCTGTCAAGAACAGATCATCTACATACAACACCAGTATCAAAGGCTCACTCCCTACTCTTAGATAGTAGAGATTGGGATCTGCATCACTCTTGACGAATCCCATCTTCTGCAAATAGCTGTCAATTTGACCATACCGGGCTCTAGGAGCTTGCTTTAATCCATATAATGCTTTCTTCAATCTGCCCACATGAGGTTTCTGATCATGTGTCTCAAAGCCCTCTAGTTGTTCTATATACACCTCTTCTTCTATCACACCGTTCAAGAATGTTGTCTTGACGTCCATTTGGTGAATTTCCCATCCCATCTGCACAACAAGGGATATCACGGACCTGATAGATGTGTACCTGGAAAATGGGGCGAAGGTTTCTTCATAGTCTATTCCTTCCTTCTGAGCATACCCCTTAGCCACAAACCTGGCTTTAAATTTCTCGATGCTACCATCTGTAGCATACATGATTTTGTAGATCCACCTAAATCCTACAACTGATCTCTCCTAAGGTCTGGGTACTACTTCGTGATGGAACTGTACTCTTCCACCATTGCATCAACCCACACTTGGTGCTGAGCTGCTTCCCAAAAACTAGAAGGTTGTATGACTTGAGCAACCAAGGCTTGATACCTCTCAGGCTGCTTACGCTATCTCTTCTCATTTCAGGGGATTCCGACAAAGTCCTTTGCATCCTTCAGAATCTGTCGAAGTTCCCTGCTCGTTCTTCCACTGGTGGTGGGTGGATTTACCGGCTCTCTTTCTTGCAAATCCTGGGGAGACATCCTTTGGATCACTATGCCTTCGAGAGGCAACTGAATTTTCTGTTGTTGGTTGTTGGGGCTGGACCAGAGGCTCTTCCTCTGACTGCGTAGCAGAAGGCAACTCACGTGATCTTCTGAAGGCCTTCTCCTCCATAAACTTCACATCCCTTCGCACTACTACTTTCATGCTCTCAGGAATGTAAATGCGATAAGCCTTTGCATTCTCGTTGTATCCTACTAGATACCCCTTTTCCGCAGTCATCTCCAACTTCTTCCTCTTCTCACTGGGCACATGATAGTAAGGTGTACTGCCGAAGATCCTAAAGTGACTCACTTCAGGCTTACTACCAGTGAAGACACTTTCTGGCGTGATCTTCCCCAGTGCAGTGTGAGGAGTCTTGTTCTGAATGTAGACAATTGTATTACACGCTTCAGCCCATAGAAATTTGGGCATGTCTTAGTCATACAGCATAGCTCTGGTTGCTTCAACAATAGTATGATTCTTCCTTTCTGCCACACCATTCTGCACCGGATTGTATGGACTTGTCCATTCTCTTTTGATGCCTTCCCTTGCACAGAAGCCGGTGAATTCTTTATCTATGTATTCACCACCATTATCTGATCACAACACCTTGATCTGCTTTCCTGTCAGATTTTCCACCAGAGCCTTAAACTCTTTAAATTGACTAAAGACTTTATCCTTGGTCTTCAAGAAGTAGATCCAGGTTTTCCTGGAATGGTCATCAATGAAGGTGACGAAATATTCGGCACCGCTAAGAGCTCTAGTGGACATCGGCCCACAACTATCTGAGTCTATTAGATCCAACACACCCTTGGCCCTATTGTTACTTCTCTGGTATGCCACCTTGGCATATTCTCCCAATATGCACCCCTTGCAGACATCATCTCATTTAGTGCTCAGTTCTAGAACACCTGTGACAGTCTTCTAGAGAGTTCTCAATGCCCCATGATGCAAATTCTCCATTCTTCTGTGCCATAGCTCATTCAGGTCCGTTTCATCTGCACTGCCAACTAGTGCCATTGGAGAATCAAGTTGTAGCTTGTACAGTTTGTTGCTTCTTACCCTAATCTGTGCCTTCTTCTTCAAACTGGGGTGCTTGACGTAGACTCTATTGCAAATAAAGTAGACGTCATATCCTTAGTTTTGAAGTTGTGACACTAAGAGTAGATTCATCCCCAAACCCGACACATGCAGTACATTAGTAGCCCGGATTTTGTTTCCTGCCTCGGTCTAAAAAACTATGGTACCTCTTCCAACAAGAGTGCACTTTGCTTTACTATCCATTGTTATTTCGAAATTCATCTGCTCTTCTTGGTAGTCAGAAAAACAGTCCCATACTCTCGTCATGTGAGCAGAGGCTCCGATGTCAATATACCAGACATCAGAAGACGCGGTGCTTGATACACAAGCAAAATCTTCCTCTAGTCTGGATGTCAATACAAAGACATCGTGATCCATCTGTTATGTCGTGCTTCTTCCCCCTCCTGGAGAACTGCGTGAACCCTTTTGCTCTGTTGTTGCAACAGTAGATTTTTGTTCACTAATAGATGCCCCCTCTTTGTTATTCATCTCTGGCTCTGATACCATGTGAAAATTATGAACAGTTGCAGTGATAGATTTATTTCTCCTACTTATTATTTCAATAAGGCATTATTCAGAAATCTTCCGGCAAATATCGAAATAAATACTACTGCAACATTCACAAATATATATGCAGAGAAATAAACAGTAGAGAACATAAGCACAAGAATAAATCACATGTACACAGTTATTTTTGGATAATTGTCCCCGGAAAAAACCAATGTGGGAAAACCAGTGCAGTAGATGAGGGTTTTATTAATTCTTTAGCAAATGATATCTTTACAAGGAAAATATACGGCAGATAAATTCTGAAACACCTGAGACTGAATTTTCGGCTCACTCAGACAATTCTCTGACACCCAGAACAACCCCTGCATGCCCCTGCGTCTCTCTGTGTGATTCATTGCACAATCCCAACACTGGACTGCATGAGTCTGCATGGAGATTGCATGGCGTTGCAGCCTCAAGATGCCTGTAGTGACCCACTGTTGCCCTCCGACCCTAATCTCGATGACCGCTGACCTCCTTCTGCTTCTGCAACTTCTTGCCCTGCAACTCTCCCACTGAGATTGAATTCTACATCAGAATGGATCTCCTTCGGGTACTAAGTGTATGCGCACCTTATTTTCCAAGTGACCCTCAAGCCTTCTTTTATGATCTTCCTGATGGAGAACCAACGACCCAGATTAAAAGATTAATCAATGGCTAAGATTAAAACTTGACTTGATCCATGTTTTCTAGAAGATTCACACTCTGAATTATTAATACCCTTTAATTATTTTATTTCCCTAAGTTTAGACTTACGGTCTTCATTAAAATAATTAATTATTTTAATAAGTCATGAACCGAGTAGAATTTCCACAAACTGTTTCTAGGTTCTTTGGAATATTGTTGTACAAGCTTCCCTGCAAAGTTTGAGACTTGGAACAATTTCGGATGCTACAGAAATCAACACCTTCTATGCACAAGACTTGGACATCATATTCTAACCCCTCACTTTAACCATTCTTCCAACAATTCATAAGCTCAAAACGCTGAACACGTGGTCTCTGAAATTCACGCACATGTAAGAGAATAATGGCCACTCCGCCCAGCCAACTACTGTCAACAATTAACAACCATCAGCACCGATAAGCGTTTAATTCAGCCAGTGAATACTTTGTTATGAAGCTCAGACAAAATCGGTTCAATCTATGAGAAGGGAGCTTCACAATTTTGAAGATATATGGCGTTTAATAAGATGGGATTCTCGGCCTGTGCATAATCTCTTAGCCCCTCTTGGAAAAAACCCTTGGTTTGAGTGCATCAACCTGCCAATGGAGAAAGGAACACACCCAAGAAAGTGAAAGCAGTCAGCCACAATAAACTGGCCCTTACAACAAGTATGCTCGGCGTCTATGGGAGAATGGCGTACTGGCGACTTGTAAAATGCTGCAAATAATTCGGTTTCCACGATGTCAGATGGAAAAATCAACCAACGACCCTCTATTGACTTTCACCTACGGAATTTGGAATGTGCGTTGTATGGCTTGTTGCTTGGCTGCACGTCCTCCTCAGAGGATATCCCAGATGATCTCGGCTAAAAATAAAAACAGCTCACAACCCTCTCTAGGAAGTTCCAATCACCACTTTCATGTGCCACGATCCATGTGTTGGTCAACGTGGGAATTGCAGCCCGTCTCAGCGTTCTCGAGCCTGAGCACGACCCTCCTTTTTAACATGGTCATAAAATTTATTAATATGGCCCCTGCTTCTACAAAGCTCTTGGCTCCAAATCGATCGATGGAAAATCGCTCCACGTTGATACGTTCAGTGCCAACAATGTTGACTCAGCACTTCCACCCGGTTAAGAAAATTACGGTTGTTGTCGATACATACTCGGCCCATAATTCTGAGTCGACTTTTTGCGCAGCAGAAAATTTGTGTTGGAAAGGACTAGTTTTTCCAATTCATTGACCCCCGATTAGTTTTTGACGAATACGCTCCCCCTTCGTTCCATATTCACCCAAGGAAACGTCAGCGAATAATGTTATGGAACTCGTCCTCTTCAAAGTAAATAATGTGCCACGACACAATAATTGGCCCAATTTTTTTTAACTACAACAATTTGTCAGAGAACTTGTTGCACCATTAATAAGAAAATTTGTTGAGTCCATTTTGACAAATTCTCATTTTGTTGCAAGAATAGGGTTTTCGACATCTTCAAAAAAAACCCTTCAATAACAGTTGCTTACTGAAAACCCCGCAGGCTGAGCCAAGCTCGATGCTCCGATACCACTGTAATATCCCAAACAGGATATTTTAACTAAATTTGCAGAAATTCACTTAACCCCAAATTTACCATAAAATTTTCATGCATTTAACAGAAGATTGCCAAGTAAAAAAAAACATACAAGTACATGCAAATCTATAACACCATAATGCAGGAAATAACTCAGCTTTATTATAATATAACTAGGGTTACATGCTAAAATGAGAAATAGCTAAGATAATTGAAAAATAACTGGCCTCAAGAATTTGTTGCACTGCGCTAGCCTCCAAAACTGAACTGCTACACTCTCCCTCCAGAAGCAACTACCACTGAATCCACTGAAAGACAATGAAGCACAAGTTGAAGATCTAAATGATCCTCACTCCAATATCCCTGAAGCTTTGCGAAACTCCTGAATGAAGTCTCCTCAAAGAGAGTTGGGTTTCCGTCCAATACTCGACAACACACCTGAGAGTTTCCATTTTGGGGCTACCAATGAAGTAGAGAACCAAGTTCTCAAACCTCTCACACAAGAAAATGATCCAATCCAAGATATCCCACAATGGTCTCCCCCTTTTCTTTTATAAATCTCACGGATCCTTATAGAGCTTTATTTTATTATTATTTTAATCATGGAGCACTTTTCCCTCTTATTTTCCAATTAAAATATTCCTTTTTAATGCCGGAAAGAGTAAAGCGGCTACCATGTCTCCTGAGGTCACTAAAACTCATGTCCAACCACCCCATCATGTAGGTATTCTCGTCCCGGTTCCAACGAGCTATTACACTAAGGTGTTCTATCACGTATTCCTCTCGGAATGCCACCTTGAGCGTAATTAATTGAGTTAAGTCCAGCAATAACTCAATTTTCTGAAAGTTGTCATACATGTCGGCTATCTTGTCATACATGTCTTTAGACTTCCTTAAATTCCCAACATATGCAAGTAAATGATTTTGGAAACCATCAACTATAATTTTCTTTGCTTTGGACTCACCTTTCTTGTACCTGTTCTTGAGAGAAGCCAAAGCATTTTCTGGAGGCTCAGGCATCCTTCCTTGAATTTATTCCAACACATCATTGTTGTCAGCTATGATCTCCAACCTGAATTTCCATGCAACAAAGTTTGACGCATCACACAAATTTTCATGCTCCTTGACGGTAGAGGAAGACATCTTGACTTTGGTTAGTAGATCTATTTTCTGATAATGAGGGCTTCAATGCTTGTCTTCTTTTTGGCTTGTCCTTCACCTCACCCCTGATACCATGTTAAATTTTCAGATTGTTCTATGTTGTATCAATTACTTTAGCCCAAAATACTTCTTCATAAACAATGTATCCAATTATAAACAGTGTAATCAACCATAAACTGTAACTGAAGATAGAATAATATGTGCAGTGATAAATAAGACAACAACACAACCATAAGAGAGCAAATTGTTCCAAGACTAGGGAAAAACCCCACAAGGGGGAAACCCTTTCAAATCTTCTTCTTTAATAGATCGTCATAAAACTTTTTCAGTAGAGAGTACAATGAGTCCAATACATAAATATGCAGCGGAAATATTCAGAACAGATCTATAGATCTACAATAGAGAGAAACTCTGATCCAACAAATCTCAAAAGCTCACTGAAGGCAACTGTCAAACCCTACATTCGAATCTGTGACGCTACCAAAAAGACTAACTATGTGCGTTTGTAACTCCTTGGACGCACCCTTAAGCTTCTGTGCCAGCGTCTATGACTGCTCGGGCGCTACCAGGAAAACACTGTGTGCACGTCTGTGGTCAATCTAGCCCAGATCCACTCAAAAACCCCTAGACGCTACCTTCCAGACATTGTGCATGCAGCTATGCCAGTCTGGACGCTACCAGGTCACTCTGTGCCAACGCCTAGGGAGGAGCGCAACCCGATCTACCTCTGAAACCCTGCCCGCAAACTTGAGCCTTTGTGCCTGCGTTTATGGCACCCTGTACGTAGGCATAAGCCTTTGTGCCTGTGTCTATGGACAAAAATACTCTGTAGCAAGCCCGCAGCTAAGATCCCTAGATCAGAGCAAGCCTCACACCTGTGATTTCGGACCCTGCGCGAACCCCTTCCATCAAACCTATGTGAGCCAAGACAAAATACGAGAGTAGAAGAGAGCTAGATCAATGTGTGAGAATGAGCTTGAGGTCACTTCTATTTATATGCTTTCATGAGGGTTCACTTCGGGTTAAGGCCGACTTAATCAATTCCACATGTGCTTAAGGTAGACCCATTACATTATACTTTAATAAATAAAACAATTCAAAAATTAACTTCCGCTTAACCGAATGGGGTGATCTTTAGGTCATTTTTGGTTCTCTCAAAAAGAGGAATTTAATGCAATCATGATCTTGGTCATCTGAGTTGTCCAAGGTGGAATTTGACCCTAGTTGCTAAAATTTACACTAAGAAGAGTACTAACACTTGTGGTTTATTTGTGAGTTTCAAAGTTTTTCAACTTTTGCACCTAATAAACTCACTCTCTAAAGCACCTTAAATCTCAAATGGTATCTTGTTGAATGGTTTAAGTTACATCACTTGTCTTTTCGAGGATCTAATCATTTCTATCTTAGCATTAAAGTAAATCGTTCCAATTGTGTTTAAGGACAGTCATTGAATATCTCTTGAGCAATTTATGATCTTGGTCAATTGAGAATCTAATAATCATTTTCTAAAAGATCTTAACTTAAGGATTGGTGAATATAATTGCATATCTCTTAATAGTTGTCTTGTTAACATTGAAGAGGCTTATTGTTCAGAAATATTGGCTAAGAACATTTACAACCTTGTTGTCTCTTTGGATAATTATCATTGACACTTTGTATTGTCTCATTGGCTAATTATTCTAAGTGAATCATTAATCATCATTTCTTGGTTAATATCTTTGTGGATATCTCTTATTGGCACTTATATCATTAAGCACTTTGTCTTGTGTAAGATTGTCTGTTAAGTACTATTCGTCATAAGATAAATCATAACCAAAGTACTTAACATAAACCATCTTAACTCAAGAAGCACTCAATCACTTTGCATCTCATTCTAGGGATGCTCTGACATCTAATAATTTACCTCCAAGCATAATCTTGGTTGATAGAGAGAATAGGATCACCTTCTCACATAGCTTGAGGAGCCTAACACCTCTTTAGTGGTTAACACAGTGACCTTGCAGTCATTAGAGCCACAATATTTGCAACGTCGGATGCACTAGGTAGTTAGTACCTGAGGGGAGGTATTATTAATCAAGCCTTTGCTTGCTCCCCTTGGCCTCTTTCTTACAACCTACTCTAGACACTAGCTTCAAAATAGTTAAGGGAAAGGATACACCTAGAATATGCATTTAATTAAAAGTAACCAAGATTCTTGCATCACACCTAGGTCTTAGGATTTGCATAGCATATAGGATAGTCATTCATTCAAGCAGCGGTTGTTCACCCGGTTAATTGGCTTTCAATAGATATAAAGCAATAAATTGACTCCATAAGGCACTGGTCTCACATCCAAATCTAATATAATCTATAAATCTTGCTAAATCAACCAAGTAGCTAGGCCATTCAATCGTGTCTCTCGGATTCATTGGTTGAACATTTGTCTTTCATTTCCATCTCCTATAAGGACTACCCCCCATAGTTTGTTGTTAGCAGAAAGCTAGAACGGAGTGGGCAGGGATCAGAGTGACAACCCCCGCCCTGAGTCGTTGTCTTACTGTGCCTATATAATCTGAGAGACAAATTTTTGTGGCGCCATTTCCAGGGAGGAGTTTATCTCATTCTTGGTGTTTCAACGGCATCTTCTCAATCTTTCATCTTTCATCATTCCTTATCCCATCAACGCCACATTTTCTGGCGCCATTGTGACAATATCTCTTCATATTTTCATCACCTTATCCTTTGTCCTCTCACTAATCTTTTCATCTTCTCTTTCCGCACATTTAGCACCTGGACATTTCGGTTGGTTTCTTGTTTGGGTGGCGACTCCACTTATTTATCAATTTATAAGAGATTACTTTAGAACAAATCCTAGTAGTTTGGTCAAGCTCGCTCTCAGAACTTGGTTGAACAAATTACATCCTAGTAAGAATTCATTTTTCTCAGACAGGAAGACCTCCCCGACATCCATTTGCTTCTCCCTGACTAACTTTTCGGTTTTCCTCCTTTTGGAATTTGGAGCTAGATTCATGTTCAAGTAGCGACTCCACTTCTTTCATTTTTTGCAATAATTTCTGCTAGAAAATCCCTCCTTGTAGACATCTTGCTTTTCTTGAACAAGTATCTCTCTCTCTGACATCCATTGGCTCCTTTTCCCTTTAAGCAAGTCATCATGAATGACTTGTTCACCCCTTGTCGTTTTACTAATATTCTTCATGATATTCCAGGAAATGCCATTGATAATTTTCCTTCTTTCACGGGTAATAATGCAATCACTGCAAGAGATCATCTTACAAAGTTCACTCATTCTATGCTGAAGTTTGGTGGCTATGCATATGATAAGAATGAAGATGTCAATATGCAACTTTTTGTCCTTTCTTTGTAGGAAGATGCTCTCAATTGGTTATATGATTTTCTTGACAATTCTTTTGATTCTTTACAAGCCATCGTCAATGCTTTCAAAAATAGATATGGGGATCAAAAGGATTCACCTTGTGCTAATTAAAATATAAAGAAAGACAAAAGTGATCATATAAAGGACCCAACTATCATAGAAAGGTTTCAAGAGAATGTGCCATGTCAATCTTTGCCATATTGCAAACCTTGCGAGAATTTTCATGATGAATCCACATGTGCCATTGCGAGAAGAATCTGCGATAGTGGAAAAGCAAGGACAAGTTGTTGAATTCGTATCTACAATGAAAAAGGAAAAGATAAGCAACTTATCAATGAGTTAACTCAAATGATGAAAACCATGGAACTTAATCAAGAGAGATTGATAGCAAATCACGCCAAGGAAATGAGATCCATGTACACCAAATTGTTAGCCATAGAAGAAAAGCATGATGAGGAGCTAAAAATCATGAAAGTGAATCACTCCAGTTAGGTGGCCACCATGCAAAATTACCTAATCGCCATGGAAGCAAATCATAAGGATGAAATGAGTTCTATTCAAGTAAATCATGATAAATTGATAAAGAACATGAAAACCAGTTAGATATCTCTTTAGACCAGGTTACAGGTGATGGAATTTACTCAGTATAATGAGACAATCACCTTTCAGAATATGATGGATACCATGGAGGAGAATCATGCAAGGGAAATCAATGTTCTGAAGGATGAATATTCTAATCAAATGAATGCCATAAGAAGTGAACAAATCATTCTTCAAAATAAGTTGCAGATAATGGAAAAACACAGGTTCAGGTACTCCAGTTCAGACTAGAGGATCCAGAGAGAAAGCCTCCCAACTTGTGGAAGCAAGCTTCGTCTTATTATGAAGAAATGTAATATCCCTTCCAATAAAAATCTGCTAAGTGTTTTTCTCAATTTTTGCAAATTTTGGGTGTAGAAAATTTTGGGTACAAATTCAGGAAAAACGGGGGAAAATTAATTAATTTAATTTTGTGTGGTAGGAGAGGCCCCAAAAATTAGACAAAGGGAAGATTAATCACCTAGTGGGATGTGGGGATCACCCCATGAGGAAAAACACACTCCTTGAGGAAATCAAATTGGAGGGAAGAGGGAAGAGCCAAGGAGATCAAAATATTTGAGAGGGACCCACAAGGAAAAGTAACGCAATAATTATAAATAGAAGGTTGGGGGCAGCAATTGGGATCTTTTTCTAATTTGATATCTGAACCCTTGTTTGCTCAAGTTGTTTAGTTGGGCAACATAGTGTTGTTTATCACACGAGATTTCCCTCTCAACTCCTACTTCGGTGGACTTCGAGTGCCACCCTAGGGGAGACATTAGCACATTTGTGAGCTGGTCCAGGTATTTATACAGGTGAAATCGAACTGTTCTGGGGGCAGGTTGGATGCAGAAGAGAAATACGCACTTCCCGGGAGAGGGAGCTTCAGAGCAGCATTGATTTTAGACTTGCGGGTACATAATTACCTTGGATTTTGCTACTCTTTTGGTGGAGTTTACTGGGCTGAATCAGTGGCTAGTTATTAGGTCAAAATCTTTCTCCAGTGCATACGTAGAGGCAATCTTACTGGGCCTACACAGTTCCTTGTGGAGCCACTTAGTTATTGGTGGGTTATCCAAAGGTTTGGGCGGATATTTTCCAAGAGGTATAAGGGAGAATTTAGGGGATAATTCTCAGCATTTGGGAGCTCATTTTTGTTAAAATTCCTAGATCTGACAATCTAAGGAATCCGACTGTGTCAACTGAGTGTACTTCTCCTATTAAGTAAATTACATTTATATAATTAATTCAGATCTAAATTATTGAAATAAGTACTTAAGCAGCCTACACTAAATAAATATGATTCCGAAACAAGGAAACTGAGCAAGAAATCAATCACACATAGGACACAAGTCCCCGAAAAAACCCAATGCGGGAAAACCGATGCATCATATTTGAGGGTTTGTATTATTAAGCAGTAGTTGTTTCTAAATACATTGTTGAATACCTCCAAGGGTTATTCAGTTACAGAGAGAAACACTAGTGGAAAGAAATTGTGAGTTTTACCTCACACAATCACTGGAAAATTCGACTGATCATGTCACTCGAAAAGCTGCCTCTGGAGGTCTCTGCGCAGCCTCTGTGCAGTGACTACGTAGGCCCTATGTCACCTCCTGTAGCCATTGCGTTACCCCAGCAACAAATCGATCTGACTCCCGAAATCACAGATCTGAGGCTCCCAGCCTCACACCCCAACATCCGACTTCTGGATCTGATCCGACAACTGAATCTTGGAAACCCTCTAAACCTCGGTGCAACCCTGACTGGCTCTGCGCAGCCTCTGCGTCACCCTGACTGGCTCTGTTGGATGTCTTCCTGCCTCTCTCTGCTGATGATTCTTCAGCTGAGAAAATCTCTCTCTGGAAGCTACTTTGCCCCTCATTGCACTTAAGCAACTAGATCTGATCTTCGTCCGAGAACTGCTCCATCAGAAGAATTCGATCTCAAGATAAAATCCGTGTGTCACTTTCTAAATGAACCTCAAGCCTTCCTTTATAGTCTTATCGTTGAGAAATCAACAGATGAGATTAGATCTCTAATCAACGACTAAGATTATAATGACTTGTTCTCCACCTTTTCTATAGTATTCTCACTTTGTTCTATTAATGTCCTTTAATTATTTAATTTCCCTAAGTTTAAACTTAGGGTCTCGAGTAAAATAATTAATAATTTTAATAAAACATGATCTGAGTGGAATTTTCACAAACAGTTTCTGGGTTCTTTTGAATTACCATGTCTAAGCCTCTCCACCAAGTTTGAGACTTAGAGCACTTTCCGATGCTACAAAAATCAACACTCCCTCTTACCGAGGAAGGTGCTCTAGCAATATGCCTGCTACTCTCTCAAGCATCCTTCGCGCTGTTGAAGTCCATCAACCACTGCGCTGGTGCAGCAATAGACAGCCCATGACACTCCCACTGCCTCTACTGCATCTGTACTACAACTCCCTCTCTAGTGCTGCACTTGCTATGATGCTAACACTGCCACTGCTAACACTGGGTTTGCACTGCAACTCACCTGCTGAGAGAAACAGCGGAACTCACCCAAAGCTGAACAAGTGTTCAGTGGATGCCCCTCGATGCTGAATACTCTGACTGTTGGTAACTACTGCATTGTCCCTCTGATGCACTGCGATGTTGCTGCTCTGCACTGCGCAACACTACTTTACACTATGTTGCACTCCTGTGCACTGTGCTGCTTCTGTTGCTGTGCTCTGCGCTGCTCCAAAAATAGGCATTACTACCTACTGCATTGTCGTCTCCATCACTCCTCGGCTCTTAGTGAAACTCCTTTATCTCGCAACTGCTGATTATGGGTTCTCGTAGCAAGGTAATGATCCATGAGGTGGGTTCCTCAAGGATCCTGCCCAATATGGTACTCTGGAGTGTAGAAATTTCTGAATCTTAATTCTTATGTAGAAATTATTTCTATTAATCCGGTTAAGCTTCTCCTACTTATACAAGTTATTAACTGAATAAATTCAAGTTAACATCAAAGCAAAACACATAACAGATCTCTACCAATTCAGATCTAGAATAAGCACATGCACACATAGACAAAGTGATACAGTTATTTCTGGACAAACTGTCCCCGGAAAAACCCAATGTGGGAAAACCGGCCTCTGGCTGCTGGAGGGCTATATTATTAAGAATATTTCTGAATACACAATTCTGGGTTCCAGATCTGGAAAACCCTACAGAGAAAACTCTAGATCTGCAGCTCCTGGCTGATCTAAGACCAAAAACACTGACTAATCCACACCCTCAAACGGGATTTACAAAACTCAGCCAGATCTAGGCCTAGAAACCCCAGCGCTGCCCCTGAAAGACATTGTTGCTGCTGTTGCTGTCGCCGTCTGCCACTGCCTTTCTCTGCGCTGTCCTTGCTAATCTCTTCTCTGCTTCTTGTGTATTCTACACTCCGGGATCAGATCATCCCCTTGGTCTAAATTCCCCTCTCTGCAACTGAAACACTTCTGAGAATTCTTAGCAACCCCGCCCTAGAATCTCGGCTTAGCTTCAGTGATCTACCTCTGTGTATCTTACAAATGACCCCAAGCCTTTCCTTTATACTTTTCTCGTTGACACATCAACGGCCAAGATTAAATCTTTAATCAATGGCTAAGATTAAAAGAAAGCTTGATCCGTGTGACTTAAGACAATTTCATCACATGTTTAATTAAATTCACTTTAATTACTTTATTTTCCTAAGTTTTAACTTAGGAATTACATTAAAATAATTAATTAATTTAATATCTCCTAAACCAAATGAAATTTCCCAAATCTATTTCTGGGTCTTGTAGATCAGGTGAACATTAGTCCTTCCTCAAAAATTTGGGACCTAGAGCACAACTGATGTTACCCCAAATACACAAAATCTCAACACTCCCTCTTAGCATCAAGGGTGTTCTCTAGCCATACATCACACTTATGCATTACATGATTTTGGGCACTGGTTCTGTGCTGCTGAAGCTTGGCCTCCTGCCACTCAACTCTGCACTACTGCTGCCCATGACTCTGCCACTGCCACTATACTGCAGCTCCCTCTCAATATGCTGCATCTATGCTGCTCATAGTACTGCCACTGCTAATCTACTACACTGCAACTTCAGTTGTTGAGAGAAACAACTGAATCTCCTGCCTAATCTTTGACAAACAAGTCAGATGGGCTGCATCCTTATCACTGAGGCTCCATAGGCTACAGATCTGTGCTGGCATCTAAAGAACGATGCACAACTATAGCTCTACCTGCGTAATTAGACTCCCTCTGCACTACTGAAGTCACATAAGCTCCTTGTGTTGAAATCTATCACGTTGCTACTACACTGCGCTGTCTCTCTGAAGCTCTCTGCGCTGCTGCAACTCTACACTGCGTAAGCAGTACTGCACTGCGCCCCTGAAGTCACATCGGCCTCTGCACTGCTACTTCTTCTATGCTGTTGCTGCCATGCTCTGCGCTGCTCCTCCCAGCCTCCAGATCTGCCTTTCCCTCTGCTTCATCTGTGACCTATGCACCCAATGCTCCACTTGTCCCACTGCTGTCTTAAGGCTGTCATAGCTTACTTGTTGATCCAAGAAATGAGCTGCTCAAGGATCCCGCCTCACTTCCATGTAGCTCCTCTACATGTCCATGTCACCCCACCTCTGTGGTTTATGAGCACTCATGGCTACATCATCTCTTGACCCATCATCTGCCACTGCTGCTTTGGAAGAAGATGCTTCCTTGTCCTTCTTCTTTTCTAGACAATGGCTAGCAAAATGTCCCATTTCGCCACACTGGAAGCACTTGATCTTTGAAAGATCCTTCTTCTTCTTCGATTGCTTCTTTGATGCCAAGGTTGCATCTTCCTCCTCTTCCTTCTTAACCTTGCTCAACGCAGGGTTGTGTTGCTTCTTGGTGAACCTTTGTAGTTCTTCATGCCGCACGATCGACCACAAGTTGTCCCAATCTGGGAGGTCCGCTCTGCCCAAGATACTTTGGACAAAGGCTCCCCACTCATCCGTCACTCCATTGAGGGCAGTCCTGACTATCACTGCATCATCTACATTTGCACCTGTTGCAGTGAGCTGATCCCTGATTGACTGCAATCTGAAGAGGAAGTGCTCGATGTCTTCTCCCTTGGTCATCATGAATGACCTCATTTGGGCCTCCAATAGCTTCTTTCTTTGGACTGATTTTCCCTCATATAGGGAAGTAAAGGCCTTCCACATTTCATTAGCTATCCTCTTCTCAGCTATGTGTGGTACAATATGGTCCTTGATATTGTCCATTATCAGCTGCTTGGCATGCCCAGCAGCTTCCCTATGCTTCCGTAGGAGATCCGCATCTGTCGGCGTGGCCAGGGTCTGCTCTGCATGGTCTCCTAGACCATATGCCTCAAGGACAATCAGGATCCTATCTTTCCACACTGAAAAGTTTGAGAGGCCCTCTAGCCTATCCTGATCACGCAGTCCATGAGGAACAATCTGCTCGGAATGTGTTGGAGCTCCTCTTCTCTATGCTAGAGATCTTGGATCTATGGTCCTTTACGAACTGGGCACCCTCTGCTCCCTCTGACACTTAATTTCCCTCCTTGGAAATCTACCTAATCAACTATGATTCAGCTTCTTCTTTGATCATCTGATCAAACTGCAAGTTTCCTTTGGCAAGAAACTCTCTGAGAAGTTGATCTCTTCCCAACCTTTGTCACTTGTGCTAAGGCTAAAAATCTGAAAACTTCAGAAATTTAACCCCACCAGCTCTTCTGAATTTTCTGCAACTTTTCTGCAGACTAAATCACACTGGCTGGCTTCGGACCCAACTAGCACTGTTTCTGAGCTACCTCTATGTAGTAAATGCATGGGCTTGCTAGGACACAACTTTGGACAACGTCACCCTTCCCTCTGTGTGAGTCTGCTCCTAAAAACTGTGTTGTCTCTTCAGATCTTCTTTTTTGTTGCCTTTCCAGCTGCTTTCTGCAGCTAGATCCTTCAAATTCTTCAGCTGGTGACCCTTCTAGATCCGCAATTGCTCTGATACCATGTAGAAATTTCTGAATCTTAATTCTTATGTAGAAATTATTTTTGTTAATCCGGTTAAGCTTCTCCTACTTATACAAGTTATCAACTTAATAAATTCAAGTTAACATCAAAGCAAAACACATAACAGATCTCTACCAATTCAGATCTAGAATAAGCACATGCACACATAGACAAAGTGACACAGTTATTTCTGAACAAACTGTCCTTGGAAAAACCCAATGTGGGAAAATTGGTCTCTGGCTGCTGGAGGGCTCTATTATTAAGAATATTTCTGAATACACAATTCTAGGTTCCAGATCTGGAAAACCCTACAGAGAAAACTCTAGATCTGCAGCTCCTAGCTGATCTAAGAACAAAAATACTGACTCATCCACACCCTCAAACGGGATTTACAGAACTCAGCCAGATCTAGGCCTAAAAACCCCAGCGTTTCCCCTGAAAGACACTGTTGTTGCTACTGTTGCTGATGTCGTCTGTTGTTGCTGCTGCTGCTGTCGTCTGTTGCTGTTGCTGCTTTCGTATACTGCTGCTGCTGCCATCTGCTGCTGCCTTTCTCTACGCTATCCTTGTTGATCTCTTCTCTGCTTCTTGTGTATTCTAAACCCCGGGATCAAATCATCCCCTTGGTATAAATTCCTCTCTTTGCAACTGAAACACTTCTAAGAATTCTTAGCAACCCCACCCTAGAATCTCAGCTTAGCTTCAGTGCTCTGCCTCTATGTATCTTATAAATGACCCCAAGCCTTTCCTTTATACTTTTCTCATTGACACATCAACGGCCAAGATTAAATCTTTAATCAATGGCTAAGATTAAAAGAAAGCCTGATCTATGTGACTTAAGACAATTTCATCACATGTTTAATTATATTCACTTTAATTATTTTATTTTCCTAAGTTTTAACTTAGGAAATACATTAAAATAATTAATTAATTTAATATCTCCTAAACCAGATGAAATTTCTCAAATCCATTTCTAGGTCTTGTAGATCAGGCGAACTCTTGGCCTTCCTCAAAATTTGGGACCTAGGGCACACAACTAATGCTACCCTAAATACACAAAATCTCAACATGGAGTCTTATACTCCTCCTCCTGGGTCTGGTGCCCCTTTCAAGCCTAGTCCCTGGTTGGGACTCTTCCTCTCTTTGCAACTTGCAGTAGACAACTCGCACTTCCATCAGCAACCACCTATAAAAAAATTGCATCCCTTTGGCTTTGCGTGAAGCCTCTGCGCAGCTCCGTCTGCCTCGGCAAAATCTCAAACCGAAAGTCCTACCTCTCTGTCAACACACTAAGAGAGAGATAACCTCCAGACTTTAGCCCTCCTAGATAGATCTGTGCAATCCCTCTCGGGATTCAATCTACTGTTGTTGTAGCAATTCGGTCTTCAATTCAGATTCAAATCTGCTCTTCCTATTTCACATCAAATGCTCTGATACCATGTGAAAATTCCTAGTTCTGACAATTTAAGGAATCCTACTGTGCCAACTGAGTGTACTTCTATTAAGTAAATTACATTTACATAATTAATTCAGATCTGAATTACTGAAGTAACTACTGAAGCAGCCTACACTGAATAAATATGATTCTGAAACAAGGAAACTAAGCAAGAAATCAATCACACATAGGACACAATTATTTTTGGACACAAGTCCTCCGAAAAACCCAGTGCGGGAAAACTAGTGCAACAGATCTGAGGGTTTGTATTATTAAGCAGTAGTTGTTTCTGAATACATCGTTGAATGCCTCCAAGGGTTATTCAGTTACAGAGGGAAATACTGACAGAAATAAATTGCGAGTTTTACCTCATACAATCACTGGAAAATCCGACTGATCCAGTCACTGGAAAAGTTGCCTCTAGAGGTCTCTGCACAACCTCTGTGTAGTAACTACGTAGGCCCTACGACACCTCCTCTAGGCACTGCGTCATCCCAGCAACAGATCAATCTGACTCCTGATGATTCTCTAGCTAAGAAAAATTTTCTCTCTGAAAGCTACTCGGCCCCTCACTGCATTGAATCAACTAGATCTAATCTTTGTCTGAGCACTATTCCGTCAAAAGAATCCGATCTCAAAATTCACTTTGTGTGTCACTTTCCAAATGACCCTCAAGCCTTCCTTTATAGTCTTCTCGTTGAGAAATCAACGGCCGAGATTAGATCTCTATTAAACGACTAAGATTATAATATGACTTGATCAACACCTTTTCTAGATTATTCTCACCCTGTTTTATTAACGTCCTTTAGTTATTTAATTTCCCTAAGTTTAAACTTAGGGTCTTCATTAAAATAATTAATTATTTTAATAAAACATGATCTGAGGGGAATTTTCACAAACAGTTTCTGAGTTCTTTGGAATACTCGTGTCTAAGCCTCTCCACCAAGTTTGAGACTTAGAGCACTTTCTGATGCTACAAAAATCAACAATTTTGGCAGCAGGGATACAGGTGGTGTGAAACCCATCTAGAGGATGAGCTCACATTATTTGGGGTCAATTTCAGAAGATTGGAATTAGGCCCAACCCTTTATGGGTTTTTCTGGGTTTATAGAGGATTGGCAAAGAATAATTTGGTTGGATTTTCTGAGCACTCTAGCGAGCTCAAATAGGTGTCACTTTCCAACCAGCAGCTACTAATAATTTGCTCCATTTTGTGGGTTTTCCGATGTGAAGGATTGGGACCAATTCCTTTCTGTGTCCTATGGGAAAAATTAAGAAGAAGCTACAACAACAATTTCAGACCAATCCAGGGATTTTAGCAGGAGATTCGGACCATTTTCAGATAGCAGTAGTGGCACAATATTTGGGCAGCGCAGAGGCAATTTGGGGGTCGAAACTTCTACTCATTGGGGCATCTTTCTCACCTTGGTTCTGCTTCAACTTGCTTATACAAGCCCTGGTGCACTTGTTCCTTGTTATATGTACTCCTTGCAGTTTTTAAATTTAATAAAATGGCTCAACTTATTTGCCCAGTTTCGTGGTGTTTTGATGGTGCATGCGTATTTGTGATTTTATTTGCTATAGCCTAGTTCATGTGTCTGTTATTCGCTGTAAATTTCAATTTGAAATATTACAAGGAATCATCGATTCCATTGAAAAATGGTTAAATGAAGATGATCCAAGAAGGATGGAAACTGAGCAAAATCACATTCATGCTTGCAAGATTGATCTATCGGCCTTGACAGAGTAGGTTCATGAAAATAAAAAAAAGAGCAAGTCACAAAATTCTTGGACATCCCAAATTTTCCGTACGAGTGCTTTTCAGATCAGGAATGTAAATTTATATAGATGTTCTATGCTTGATGCAACTTTACTTTCTCTTCAATACTAGACAGCAATCACATAAATCATTAAGTAAAATGCTGATAGAACATACCAATGGATCAACAGAAGACAAGCCAGAAAAATATCTATTTGTTGGTGCGTTACGACGATCAACAGGATGCTTCAACCAGCAAAGTCTCCTTGGTCAGCCAGCCCAGCATGTGTCACAACAATCCTCAAAACAGCTAAACGGTCAACTCAAAGTCAACCCCAAAAAACTCAACGCCGCCCAGAAAAGTCAATGTAGAACAGCAGCAAGTAAAAGTGAATGCAGCACGGTCTATGGTCAACCTTTGACCTCGTTTCTTGTGCCAAAATGTACGGACTTCAGAAATCGAAGTCTATGCCAAAAAATTAGCTCCTTTTGACCATGCGTTGACCAAAGTCAATGTTGGTCAAACCTGCGATGGAAACCCTAGCTGCAGCAAAAATATCTTCGTCCTTCTTTCCCACGTGTGAACAAAAAGCTGCCTCCAAGGAGCTCAAACCAATTAGAAGAGGAGAGAGGATGTGTGAGGATGAGATGAGTGAAATGTCCTCCAACATTGACTCTATTTATATCAATCACTAAGGGTGTGTGACACATTTGCTGGGGGTGTAAAACCTTAAGGCCGACCTGCACATATTTTGAAAGTATTAAAAATAAATTCAAAATAAATGTTCTGCTCATTGGATCAAGATGATCTTTAGATCAATCTTGCACCTCTCTGAAAGAGGAACCCAATAAAAATATTGGTGTCTTCATCTGAGTATCACAACATGGAGTTTGGACCTAGTTGTCAAATTTAACACTCCCTCTCAACTAGGGAGAACTCCATCCACTTGTGCAATCAAACATCGTGCGTCATCCCGCCGTAACTTGCTTTGCTGGCCTCTTTATTTCATAACAGAAGTGGGTCAGTCACAAAGACATCACTCCTAGTTGACAGATTCAGCCCAGAGGTTCGAAACCTCTATAGGACTCACAGAGTCTCATACCAACCCGAAGTTGGTTTACCTGACCCAAAGTCAGTAGGAGGTCTAAAACCTCACTAGGACTCAAGAGAGTCATATACTAACCCGAAGTTAGTTTCACTGACCCGAAGTCAGTTGGAGGTCCGAAACCTCTCTAGACTTGATCCCAGATCAAGTGGTTGGACACGTGTCATCCTAGATAGAGAGTACGGCAATCTCTGATGCGTCCATCAGTATTTGCTACTAGTCTCTAGCTTTTCCCACCTCATTGGCCAAATGAGAGGTACTTCCCATGAGTTCGAAACTCAATGGGTAGGATGCATACAGGGCACAGATCATGAGAGGCGAACCAACTCAATCATCATAACGGTGGGGCAGAAGCACACCAACAAGGTTCGGCAAGCCTAGCCCTATGGTTTCTTATAGCTCCAAGAAGCTATCCCAAAGCCCCCTAGAGCTCCAAGAGCTCATCGTCCAACAGGACCCTCAGAATAGGGTCGTTCCACGATTCCAAGATTCTCACGGAAGGTTAGGAACATGACCTTCCCCAAGGGCATTGTGAGAATATCTGCGACCTGCTCATCAGTTCCTATATGATCAAGCCTTATGGCGCCTTGCTGTACCATATCCCAGATAAAGTGGTACTAGCCATCAACATGCTTGGATCGTTCATGGAACACGGGATTCTATGACAAACGAATCCCCCTCTGGCTATCACAAAGGATAACGGTGGCATCTAGCACATTTTCGAACAGCTCACTGAAGAGCTTTCGCAACCAAGTGACTTCACAACAGGCAATACATGCTGAAATGTATTCGGCCTTAGCAGTGCTCAAGGCTACCAAATTCCGTTTCCTGCCCGAAGCAGATCTACGTGTGAAGTAACATCCGGATGTGCTCTTGCGATCCACCACACTGCCAGCCCAATCGACATCAATATATCAAGGATTGTCATGCTCCTGGCAGTGTATCTCAGCCCATGGTCTATCGTGCCACAGAGATATCTCAAGAGTTCCTTGGCACCAACCCAATGAATGTTATGATCAACCATGTGTTGACTCAAAGTGTTCACTGCACAACATACGTCTGGACGGGTGTTCACTAAGAACATCAGAGCCCCTACGAGTTGATGATACTCAGTAGGATTTGCTAACACGGGCCCAGTAGGGCTGCCACTCAACTTCTTAAAGTTGAGCTCCATCGGTGTCGACACGGACTTGCAGTCCACCATGCTGAATCTTTTTAGAAGCTTCACAATGTATTTTCCTTGACAAAGGAAAATCTCGCCAGGTCTCTACCAGACCTCCAGGCCTAGGAAGTAGTGCATCAGTCCTAGGTCCTTCATCTCGAACTTAGCAGCGAGCTCCCTCTTGCACTGATGAATGAGAGGGTCAACACAAGTCAGGAAGAGGTTGTCCACATACAACACCAGATTGAGAGGCTTCTCCCTATCAACCTTGAAGTAAAGGTTTGGATCAGCATTACTACGAGTGAAGCCTAGCTTCATCAGTTAGCTATCCATCCTCTCGTACCAAGCTCGGGTGCTTGCTTCAGCCCATAGAGGGCTTTCTTCAACCTGCAAACATGGGTGTCCCGATCCTGGACTTCGAACCCCAGAGGTTGCTCTACATACACCTCTTCCTTTATCGCACCATGTAGAAATGCGGTCTTCACATCCATCTGATGAAGACTCCATCATTGCGTAGCAGCAAGGGCTATGATAGGTCGAATGGTGGTATATCGGGCCATAGGTGCAAATATGTCATCATAGTCTATGCCTTCCATCAAATCCATGCTTGATCTTGTAGAGCCATTTCGAGGTGACAACTGCTTTGTCCTCCGGTCTTGGAACCACATCCCAGACATCATTCTTCATTATGGACTCATACTCTTCGTGCATAGCATCCTTCCAGACTTTATGCTTTACGGCTTACTCAAAAGATCCAGGCTCAAATTGTACAATAGTACCCATGGCTGCTAGATACCCTTGGTATCTACCCGGCTTTTTGCTTTCACAGAATGTCCCCCTTAGGGCCATATGTCCCTTGACATCCTCGAGAGTGTCCCTGAGCCATGATGGTCTCTTCCCCAGTGAAGGAGGTGGATCAATCGAGTCTATCGGTCCTTCAACATCGGGCATCATCTCATCCTTCGGTCCTTCTTGATTTCCAGACCTTGCATCATGGTCTTCCTCAGATCTCGGAAGATTGACTACTTTCCTCATGGGAAGCATCTTCGACCAAAGTGACATCGTGGCATATCTCCACTTCTCTTTAACCAGGCACATAGACTCTATAAGCCTTCGAAGTTTCGTTGTGGCCCACAAACATTCCCTTCTTCCCAAAAGCATCCAACTTGCTCCTCTTCTCTTTCAGCAAATGAAAATATACAGGACATCCAAAAACTCTAAAATGTGAGACGTCAGGTTTCTTACCAGTGAAAACCTCTTCGGGACTTTTGGAGTCCAAGGCCGAATGTGGGCATCGGTTTTGTATGTACACAACAGTGTTCGTAGCTTCTCCCCACAAAAACTTCGGTAGACCCTGGTCCCATAGCATTGCACGGGCAGCTTCCACAATGGTCCTGCTCTTTCGTTCAGCAACGTCATTCTACCTAGGAGTATAGACAATTGTGGTCTCCCTCTTAATGCCAGCTTCTTTGCAAAATTTCTTGAACTCGTCTATTTCATATTCAGTGTCATTATGGGTTTGTCGGATAACATCTCATGTCATTGCTCCCAGTGGACTTCCTCCAACCTGGTAGAGTGTATCAACTCTAGATCCAATTGTGATAGCTTCCTTGAAGCTTTTCTTCCACATGCGCGCCTTTCCATCAGTGAATGCCACATTGGAGCCTTTGTCTTCCATGGCTGATATAGACACAAGGTTCTTCTTCAAATTAGGTACATATAGTACATCTTGCAAGCAGAGGACTTGATCTTGAGACAAGTGGAGGGTCGCAGTCCCTATCCCTTTCTCGAGATATGTGGCATTATCTCCAAGGATAATTTCTAGATTAGTATCCTTCTCAACCATATTAGAGAGTGCTTCCTTGAACCCAGTGATGTGCCTTGAGGGACCACTATCTATCAACCAGACATCCATAGTGTCGGGTGGAGATGCAACAGAGAGGGCAGATACAAGAATGAATTCATTTCTTTTATCAACAACATTTGATTCCTCATACCTGGAATTTCTTGACCTTTTGAAAGGTTGACTATTTCCGCCAGAGGGAGCCTTCCTCTTTCCTTGGGAGTTGTTGTTCCTTTGATTGTCATTCCTCCGGTTGTTGTTGTTGTCATCACCATCAGGAGAATCCTTCTTGAAAGGACATTCTCTAGTATAGTGTCTTGGCCTATGACAAGTGTAACACTTGCCCTTCTTTCCTTGGGCCCCTGCTCTTCCTTTGTTTTTTGGACCATCAAAGTTCTTCTTTCTAGAATGAGCAATGTAGGCAGCATTTCCTACATTTTCATATCCCTTCATTCTTGTCACTTCTTGAACGCATCTCGATAGTACTTCGTCAAAGTCAGGTATCCCATTATTATTTAGAATGGTAATGTTGAACACATGCCATTCGGATGGGAGCCCTCCAAGTGCAGTGAGTACCATCTCTCGATCAGCTATTGTCTCCCCAATAGCCAGCAGATTGTTCCTAATCTCAGTCAGCTTCAGAAAGTATGATTGAACAAACTCATCCCTGTCTTTCTTCAGATTCTTCAATTGATTCTTGAATAATAGTACTTGATTTGCATTGTTGGCCTTGAACATGAGGACCAACTTATCATACATCTCTTTGGATGTGCCTAGCTCAGAGATGCAGGCCACCAGAATCTTATGAATGGATTCCTTGATCATCAGCTTTTCTTTGATCTCCCCCTTCTTGTACTTTGTTTTGGCAGCAGTAGTAGGCAGTGGATGGAGGTTCTTGGATTTTACCCTGCACATAGTCCATGACATCTTGGTCTTCTAATTTAAGATCCAATATCATCTTCCAAGCATGGAAGTCATCCTTCCCAGTCAATTTGTCATCTTCCTTGAAGCCGTAGTTTGAGGAACCCATTTTCTTCTTCGATGATTGCTACAAATTAGGACTTTGTCTTCACCTCAGCTCTGATACCATGTAAATTTATATAGATGTTCTATGCTTGATGCAACTTTACTTTCTCTTCAATACTAAACAACAATCACATAAATCATTAAGTAAAATGCTGATAGAACATGCCAGTGGATCAACAGAAGACAACCCAGAAAAATATATATTTGTTGGTGCGTTGCAGCGATCAGCAGGATGCTTCAACCAGCAAAGTCTCCTTGGTCAGCCAACCTAGCATGTGTCACAACAACCCTCAAAACAGCGAAACGGTCAACTCAAAGTCATCCCCAAAAAAGTCAATGCAGAACAACAGCAAGTAAAAGTCAACGCAACCCAGTCTATGGTCAACCTTTGACCTCGGTTCTTGTGCCAAAATGACGGACTTCAGAAATCGAAGTTTATGCCAAAAATTAGCTCCTTTTGACCATGCGTTGACCAAAGTCAACGCTAGTCAAACCTGTGGTGGAAACCCTAGCTGCAGCAAAAATATCTTCGTCCTTCTTTCCCATGTGTGAATAGAAAACTGCCTCTAAGGAGCTCGAACCAATCAGAAGAGGAGAGAGGATGTGTGAGGATGAGATGAGTGAAATGTCCTCCAAAGTTGACTCTATTTATATCAATCACTGAGGGTGTGTGACACATTTGCTAGGGGTGTAAAAACTTAAGGCCGACCTGCACATATTTTGAAAGTATTAAAAATAAATTCAAAATAAATGTTCTGCTCATCGGATCAAGATGATCTTTAGATAAATCTTGCACCTCTCCGAAAGAGGAACCCAATAAAAATATTTGTGTCTTCATCTGAGCATCACAACATGGAGTTTGGACCTAGTCGTCCAATTTAACAAGGAAGGAAGTTGCACACCGACCACATCGTCATCGACATCACATCCTGTCGGAAGCAAACGTAAAAGGAAGAAAAGAAGAAGGAAGAGGTTTGATGTATCTGATGGTCGGGAGCAACTTGATATTTGGATAATTCAAAGTCCTAGAATCTTCAATAATCAACATGGCACATCAAAAAAGCAACCCACGGACCTGCCTGAAAGTCGGCAGATGCTCAGCATGCACTACATTGAAGACATCTAATGCCATAGGGAATCCTATGTATAATATCTCTAACCATACTCCCTTTCATTTATGTCATTAGTTAGTTTCCTTTTTATGCACTTATATTATATGTCTTTACTTTCCAGTTTTTTAGAGTAGATTTTTTCTATTCCAGCAAATATTCTATATATGCATGATGATTTTGATTATGAGCAGATTTCTATTTGATGGACTTCTTCTTTTTTTGGTACAGGATTCTGGATTCTCAAGTCACTTCATTGAAGAAACATGTCCCCATATGGAGCCAAATGTTGCACACATGTTGTCATAGTTCCAAGGAAGTTGTTCTGCAAAATTTTTCAAAGTTCAGAATCATCAACCAGCAGCTTATTTTGTCATTGTAAACCCAATTTCTGCAAATTGTAATGTAAATGATGCTAGTACAACCGTTTAATTATGTAACAACCTAGGTAAGCCTATGATTTTGACGAACAAATTTCATCCTAGGAGGTTTTTGTCTCACCCCATTATGTGTGTTTCTAAACACGGATGATCGACAAAGTTTTTCCCTCCAACTTAAACCCCAAAGCTAGGGTGGAATTTATTGACAAAGTTTTAGGTGAATCCTAGTGTTCTTAGTCGAGTATATTGTAACATGATTTGAGAATAATTTAAGCTATTTGGCAAAATTATTTTATTACATATCACTTGGTCTACTAGATCATATTGAGTCACAAAATTGGGTATATATTATGAGGGTCTATAATGAATAGGTATTCCCCCTTTGGGGGTTGAAATTGTTTTATGAGGGTCTATAATGAACAGGTATTCCCCCTTTGGGAGTTGAAATCGTAATTATCTCGTGTAAAAATATTTTAGTGCATGGTCCCTCGCAATAAGACACCATGGTTAAAGTATTTGAGGTTGGAAAAATAATTAATCCCCTCTTGTGTCATTTAATTAATTTTTCTGGAAAAAATAAAATTAAATCCTAAGCCAAAAAATCAATTAATTTTGAGTCAAAAATTAAAATTAGAGAAATTAATTTCTCCATGTGGAAAATGACCCAAAAATTCGTGGGTCATGATGAAGTCAATTTTTGGAGGCCCCCCACCAAGGCAAAAATGGATTTCTTAAGAAAAATTATGCCCTTGGACCTTGGTGGTTAAGTCAAAGTCAAATTTTTGAGAAAATTAATCCAAAATAATTATTTTTGGATTAATAAAAATGGTTTTAATGAGAAATTAGAAAATTCCTCAAAAATAAATATTTTCGAGGACAAAGATTAAAAGTGGATCAATTATTTATCAACAGCCGAGATTATTTTGACGGGGATCAAGCCAACTAGCCGTTATTTTCCACTTGGAGGACTTCTCTATAAATAGAAGGTATTTTGCTTCTATTGATCATTATGATATTTGGTTGATGTAATTTTGTAAACGTTGTTGTGAAGCCACTATTATGTTGGGAACGTTTGGAGTTTTGAATAGGAGACTTTGGGGTTCAGTTCATGGTGTCTTTGTCTAATTGATCTGTGGTACGTATTGGGTATGTGTTTTCCTATATTGTGCTTAATATTTTATAAGACTTGTTTATTCATTAGATGGTGATAAGAACATTCAATTAGTAGATTTTGGGTCTATCTTAGGTGACTTGATTCGCCACATGTCTAACAAGTTTCTTTGAAGATATATATATAGTTTGCAGGTTCCCCGACCCTTGAGTTTTAGGAAATTTATGTGATTTTCTTACTTGGCTAAGGTTGTGGTTAAATATCTATCTTTCAAAATACATCAAGCCATTGTCATTGTTACAAAAATTATACTTCAAAAAATCTTTCAAGCATTAAATATTTGTATAATTTGTGAATTATTTTTGCAAAATAAATTTTGTAAATAAACTTCTTCTATCCCTTGTTTTGCAACTAGTAGGGGTTTGGGGTTTATTTTGAAATTTTTGTATATATTAGGGTTTTGCGTATTCAATTTTTCATTTGTGCAAATGATATTCAAGCTTATTCAAGAAGATTTGTTGGGTTGGAGTTAAATCTAGACCCTTGAGGGTAAGATCTAGTCTCTAGAAAATTTGCAGGGCAGGGAATTTTGCAGTGAAATTTACTAAATTCGAAGATATGAAGAAAATTCACATTTTTGGCAACGGTTTCAAATTTTTTGGGGGGCCTCCAGGCCCAACGTCCTCCTCCTAGCCTAGTCGCTTGGCCATTCTAGCCCTAGAAACCCTAGTTGTCAAGCCCTTAGGGTTGTTACCCTTAGCCGCAGGCCCATTAGGCCTTGCAACAACCTTACCTTGGCCTCTTAGGCTTGGCCGGAGGCCTTATGGCCCCTCCTAAGCCTTGTCGTTGCCTTTTCCCATCCCTGTGGAGATGCCTCTCCTCCCGTCCTCCTGCCTTCGGCCTGCCCTGAAACCCCTCTCTGTCCTCCTCCATCTGCCCTCGACCCCCTCCTCTAGCTTGTCGTAGCCCTCTAAGGCCTCTCAACCCCTACCTTAGCCTAGTGGCAGGTTTTCCACGGCTTGTAGTGAGCCTCTAAGGCCCTTTTACCCTAGCTGCTAGCCTCATTAGGCCTGGCGTTGCCTTGCCTTTTCTTCTAGCTTTCTTCCTTGGCCCTAATCTAGCCTTTCTTTCCCTCCTTCTATTTGGGTAAGCATTTTATTTCTGAGCTAATTATTGGTGTTGTTGTAGAGACCTTGGGTTCAAAGCTTAAGTTTTTCAAGTGGCATAGAAATTGGAAAAATTTGGAGGAAGTTGGGCAAGTTCTTTCAAGGCCAAGGGTTTGATCTTTAAACCCTATTTTCCTCACTGCTTTTCTAAAGCAAGATAATCAATTCATAACAGTGGTAAAAAATTAAACTTGGATGCCCTAGAATCATTTAAAAGTTTCTAAAGTTTCCTAACTAATCATTGGACAAATTGCGCATTTTCGTTTGGGTGAAATTTCATGGCTGTCATCTGTGAAATTTTCAATCTGAAAATACTACTGCAGTGATTGATTTATTTCACCTACGTATTTATAATAAGTTATTTACAGATGCTTCAGTAAATTTTGAAATAAATTCAGTTGCAGTATTCACTTTAATCTTAAAGCAGAAGAACAAATAGAACAAGCATAACACAATAGAAGCAACCACATGAACACAGTTATTTTTGGACAATTGTCCCCAGAAAAACCCAATGTGGGGAAACCGGTGCAGCAGATGAGGGTTTATATTAATCTTCAACAGTGAAAAGATCGTTTACATAATATATGACGAGCAAATATTTTAGCATACACCTGAGATGAATTTTCGAGACACTCTGGAAGAATTCCCAACACACGGGAGGTCCTCCTCTTCCCTCTGTGTCACTCTGTGTGGCCCCTCTGCGTTGGATTGCATAAGTCTGCGTGGAGGGCTAGTGTTGTTGTTCAGTGCTGCCTCTCCTTCGTCTTCTGCCTGCCTTCTCGTCTCTGCTGACTTCTCCCTCCTCCTTCTGTCTCTGCAACCCAACCTCTACAACCTCACCCTCTGAAATCGATATCTCTTACTTCAGAATCAATTTCCTTTGGGTACTGAGAATGTGCCCGACTTGCTTTCCAAATGACCCTCAAGCCTTCTCTTATAGTCTTCTCGCTGAAAAATCAACGACCCAGATTATATCCTTAATCAATGGCTCAGATTAAAAGATGACTTGATCATCGTTTTCTAGAAGATTCACACTCTGCTTTATTAATACCCTTTAATTATTTAATTTCCCTAAGTTTAGACTTAGGGATCACTTTAAAATAATTAATTATTTTAATAAAGCAAGATCCAAGTGGAATTTCCACAAACGATTTTTGGGTTCTCTGGAATACTGCCATCCAAGCCTCTCCTCAAAATTTGAGACCTGGAACACTTCCCGATGCTATAAAATTAGCACTCCCTCTTAGCTAGGAAAGTGTTCAAGCAAGGTACCAACTGTACTGCTCTGATTCTAAAGCATCTGCTGCGTTGCTGATGTCCTGGCTGCTGCCTCTCACCTCTGCATTGTTGCCCTCTATACTGTTGCCTGTGACACTATCTCTACCAATGCATCATCCGTACTACAGCTCCCTCTGACTCTGAAGACCACCCATTCCTCTACTAGAAAGGGTTCTCGACCATCCCCATATTTTCTCTGAAGTAAGTAAACTTAATCTTACTCAGAGCCTTGGTGAGGATATCAGCCACCTATTCTCCTGTAGGAGTGTACCTTAGTTGTACAGCTCCTCGTTGGATTTAGTCTCTGATAAAATGGCACCTAATGTCAATGTGCTTCGACTGGTCATGAAACACAGGATTCTCAAAGAACTTGATGCAACTCTAATTATCAAAAAAAATTTCGATCAGTTCCATCCTCTTCTTGAGTAAGTTCAAGAGCAGTTTACGAAGCCATATGGCCTCGCACGAAGCTGTGCTTGTTGCCAGCGTCGGCTGAGCTCAGTGCGACGAACTTCTATTTCCCACTGTACCAAAAAGTCAGTCCTGATCCGAGACTGAAACAATACCCACTGGTACTTTTCTTATCCATTGTGTTTCTAGCCCAATCTGCATCAGTGAACCCACTCAATTGGATTTCATTGCCTTTAGTGTACTTCAACCCATACACAAATTTCCCCTTTAAATATATGAGAACATGTTTGGTTGCTGCCCAGTGAGCCCTCCTTGGTTCCACCATGAACTGACTAAGGGTATTCACAACATAACATATGTCTTGTCTAGTGTTGACTAGGTACACCAATGATCCAATGAGTTGCCTATACAAGGTAGGATCAGCCTCATCATCCTCGGACCTGTCTATCTTCTTCCAGTTTGTAATCATTAGCGTAGCCATGGGTCTACAGACCTCCATCTAAAACCTCTTCAGGATCTCTGTAGTGTGTCTTCCTTGCCCAAGGAAAATTTCTCCCTTCTGCCGCCAGACCTCCAAACAAAGAAAATAGTGCATCTACCCCAGATCCTTCATGTCGAATTCGGTAGCCAGATTCTCCTTGCGATCTTTGATGAGCTTAGATAATCTAGTCAGGAACAAATCATTTGCATATAATACCAAGATTAGTGTCGCATCCCCTACTCTCAGATAGTAGAGGTTGGTATCTGCCTCACTCTTAACGAATCCCATCTTCTGCACGTAGCTATCAATTCACCGATACCATGTTCTGGGAGCTTGTTTTAGTTCTTACAGGGCTTTCTTAAGCCTGCATACATGAGTCTTCTACTCATGTGTCTCAAAGCCCTCTGGTTGTTCTATGTACACTTCCTCTTCTATCACCCCATTCAAGAACGTTGTCTTGACATCCATCTGGTGAATCTCCCATCCCATCTGCGCTTCGAGAGAGATGACGAATCTGATTGAAGTGTACCGAGCTACAGGGGCAAAGGTTCTTCATAGTTGATCCCTTCTTTCTGTGCATACCCTTTAGCCACAACCCTGGCTTTGAACTTCTTTATGTTGCCATCTGCAGCATACTTGATCTTGAAGATCCACCTTGATTCTACAACCGATCTATTCTAAGGTCTAGGGACTACTTCCCACACATCGTTCATCATGATGGAGCTATACTCCACCATGGAATCTACACACACCTGATGTTGAGCTGCCTCCCGAAAACTAGAGGTTCTTCGATCTGTGCTACCAGTGCCTGGTACTTGTCAAATTTCCCACGTACCCTCTTCCCATCTCTAGGGGCTCCGACAAATTCTTCTGCATCCCTGAGAATTTGTTGAAGCTCTCTGCTCGTTCTTCCACTGATAGTGGGTGGATTTGCATGATGTCCTACTTGCTCTCCTTCAGAAGAACTTTCCTCAGAATCCTTGTGCCGTGGAGACGCACTTGATCCATCCTCTGTAGGCCACTGAGATTGTACTAGTGGATCCTCCTCAACCTGCGTATCTGTAGCCATTTCCTGGGATCTTCTAAAGGCTCTCTCCTCCATGAATTTAACATCCCGCCTTACTAAGATCTTCCTCTTGTAGATTTTAGACTTATGTGGTGAGAGTTTTGAGTTTCTGAGTTCGGAATCTCCACAATGATCTTCCTCTTTTCTGGAATATAGATGCAATATGCTTTCGCATTTTCACTATATCCCACAAGATAACCCTGCTCCGCAGTCTGATCCAACTTCTACCTCTTCTCATCGGGTACGTGGCAATACGCTATACTGCCAAATACCCTGATATGGCTCACCTCAGGCTTACTGCCTGTGAACACACTCACAGGGGTCACATTCCCCAATGCTCTATGGGGCACCCTATTCTGCACATGCACTGCTATATTGCAGGCTTCTGCCCATAGAAATTTGGGCATGTCTTGGTCATATAACATCGCCCTTGCAGCTTCTTCCTTTCTTCAACTCCATTCTGCTCTAGATTGTATGGAGATGTCCATTCTCTCTTGATGCCTTCCTTTGCGCAGAAACTTGTGAAGTCTTTATCAATATATTTTCCACCATTGTCTGATCGTAGCTTCTTGATCTTATTTACGGTCAAATTTTCTAACAAGGCCTTGCATTCTTTGAATCACTCAAAGACTTCATCTTTGGTTTTAAGAAAGTAGATCCATGTTTTCCGGGAATGGTCATCAATAAAGGTAGAAAAATACTTTGCACCACTGAGAGCAGTGATGGACATTGGCCCGCAAATGTCTGAGTGTATCAACTCCAATACACTCTTGGCCCTACTACTGCTTCTTGGAAATGTTGCCTTGGTGTACTTCCCTAGTACGCATCCCCTGCAGACCTCATCTTTTCTTGTGCTGAGTTCTGGAGCTCCCATGACAGTCTTCTTAAGGATCTTTAAGGCTCCATGATGTAAATGCCCCATTCTTTTGTGTCGTAATTCATTCAGATCTCTTTCATCTGTATTACCGATTTGTGCCATTAGAGACTCGAGTTGAAGCTTATACAACTTATGGCTCCTTACTCTAATTTATGCCTTCCTTTTCCAGCTAGGATGTTTGACATAAACTTTATTTCCAATAAAGTATACATCGTAACCCTTGTTCTAGAGCTGAAACACGGAGATTAATTTCATCTCCAATCCTGGTACATGCAATACATTTGTGGCTTGAAGCTTGTTCCCAGCTTCTATCTGAAATATTATGGTTCCTCTACCAACGGGGGTACATTTGGCCTTGTTTCCCATCATGATCTGAAAGTTCATATTCTCTTCCTGGTAGCTCGAAAAACATTCTTGAACTCCCGTCATGTGAGCAGATGCTCCACTGTCAATATGCCAAACTCCTGGAGAGATCGTGCTTGACACACACGCGAAATCCTCTTCTAGTCTGGATGCCAGACCTGATATGTCATGACCCTCTGTTTCTCCATGTGTTCTGGAGGACTGTGTGAGCCCTTCCGAGTTGCTGCTGCAACTATGTCAAATCTTAGTTCCATTGCAGAACCTCCTCTTCTGTCTTTTTACTTTATCTCTAATAACATGTGAAATTTTCAATCTGAAAATACTACTGCAGTGATTGATTTATTTCGCCTACTTATTTATAATAAGTTATTTACAGATGCTTCAGTAAATTTTGAAATAAATACAGCTACAGTATTCACTTTAATCTTAAAGCAGAAGAACAAATAGAACAAGCATAACACAATAGAAACAACCACATGAACACAGTGATTTTTGGACAATTGTCCCCGGAAAAACCCAATGTGGGAAAGCCAGTGCAGCAGATGAGGGTTTATATTAATCTTTGGTAGTGAAAAGATCGTTTATAGAATATATGACGAGCAGATCTTTTAGCATACACCTGAGATGAATTTTCGGGACACTCTCGAAGAATTCCCGACACACGAGAGGTCCTCTTCCCTTTGCGTCACTCTGCGTGGCCCCTCTGCGCAGTCACTGCACTAGACTGCGTAAGTGTGCGTGGAGGGCTAGCGCTGCTTCTCAGTGCTGCCTCCCCTTCTTCTTTTGCCCGCCTTCTTTTCGTCTTTGCTGACTTCTCCCTCCTCCTTCTGTCTCTGCAATCCAACCTTTACAACCTCACCCTTTGAAATCGTATTCTCTTACTTCGTAATCGATTTCCTTCGGGTACTGAGAATGTGTCTGGCTTGCTTTCCAAATGACCCTCAAGCCTTCTCTTATAGTCTTCTCGCTGGTAAATCAACGGCCCAGATTATATCCTTAATCAATGGCTCAGATTAAAATATGACTTGATCATCGTTTTGTAGAAGATTCACGCTCACATTATTTATACCCTTTAATTATTTAATTTCCCTAAGTTTAGACTTGGGGATCACTTTAAAATAATTAATTATTTTAATAAAGCAAGATTCGAGTGGAATTTCCACAAATGATTTATGGGTTCTCTAGAACACTGTCGTCCAAGCCTCTCCTTAAAATTTGAGACCTGGAACGCATCTTAAATTTTGTGTTGAAAAAGTGTTTTGGCATTTGGGTTTCTATCTCATGCATTTTGCATCTGATTTTTGCATCTAGAAGTGCCCTAAAACATAAGTAATCTACTATTGTGATAAAGATCACTTATTGCTCATTTGAATAATATTCAAACATAAGTAACATAAGCTTTCATTTGTTCATGCTCAAAATATAAGAATTGATCATTGTGAAATTGCTAAATAAATCAATGAAGTATTTCATGTGCTAAGAAGAGTAATAACACGTGGTTTATTTGTGAGTTTCAAAGTTTTTCAACTTTTGTGTAATATCCCTAAGGAAATTTTATAATGATAAACAAAGCATGCATAGCGAAAATACCCACAAAAATCACACACAAATAAGACACCATGAAATAATCCAAAAATTGCACTGCTCTGAGCCATTTTATTATAAAAGTATGGGGTTAAAATAGATGTTTGGAAACTATGCACCTGGGCTTGCTCAAAGCAAGCTAGCAAAGACCAACTTATGAAAGCAAGTAGAAAGGGTGAGATTCTCGCTTGAAAATCTCGTGTGCTCAACAGCACATGCAGACTCGGCTCTCAGCTCAAGCGTGATAGTTAAGGGTGAATGTTTAAATGCTCAAGATGCCCAAAAATGAGTGCCTCCTATTTTATCATTGAGCCTCCAATTTCCCCATGTGGGACCCAACCATCGATTTCCTTCGTCCTTTCCCTACAAAAGTGTGTATTGCCAAGATTGGAGTGTGTTCCCTTTTAGTGTGGCCCCCACCATCCACTAGCCATTCGATTTTCTCCCTTTCTCCTATGTTGAGCTCCTACCTTAGCTCAAAACTCCAAGTGGGGTCTCGCAACCCACTTTTCCTAAGTAATAGTAAAAAATATGATAAAATTGGCAAAATTGATATTTCCCCTTAGCAATATTGCTAAGTGGGAATATCACAGTCCTACCCGCCAAAATGTTGCTTGTCCCCAAGCAACTGCAATGTTGGATGTTGAAGAATCTGCTCACCCACCCAAGTGGCATCCTCCTTGGATAGGTTCTTCCACCGGACCAAAAATTCCCTAATAACCCTTCTCATCAACCTCCTCTCCTTGCTATCCAAGATAGCCTCAGGTTCTAAAACCATATTCCCATCATCATCCAATGGAGGTAGCTCTGGAACTATTGTCACCTGCTGACCCAGTACCTTCTTGAGGCACGATACATGGAAGACATTGTGCACTAGGCTTCCAGGTGGAAGCTCTAACTCATAGGCCACCCCACCAACCCTCCTGGTCAGTCGATAAGGCCCATAAAACTGTGGTCGCAGCTTCTCAGTCCCCTTCTTCTTCAGCGTGGACTGCCTGTAAGGTTGGAGGCGCAAAAAGACAAGGTCCCCACCTCAAAGTGCCTCCCCACCCTATTCTTGTCTGCATACATCTTCTGTTGGTTTTAGGTTGTCTGCAAGTTATCCTTGAGAGCCTTGAGAATGTTTTGGCTCTCCTGGATCCAATTTTTGGCCCTTGGGGCCCGGTTGTCTCCAAAAACAATGTCAGCAAAAGATAAAGCATCATAACCATATAGAGCGCAGAAAGGTGACATAGCGATGGACATATGACAGGTTGTATTGTAGCAATACATCCCCAAGTGTAGCCATCTCGCTCATGCTCGTTGTTCCCCTGTCACATAGTTCCACAAGTAACCCTCCAGCCATTTGTTGACAATCTCAGTTTGCTAGTCGATCTAGGGGTGGTAGCTAGTTCTGGGTGTAAGATTTGTGCCCACTAGCCTGAAGAGTTCCTTCCAAAAAGCCCCCATGAAGTGGCTATCACTATCACTCACTATTGTCTTGGGGAGACCATGCAACCGAAAAACCTCCTTGAAGAACAACTCTGCAACCTGGGAAGCAGTGTACTGGTGGGGATAGCGAAGAAATGGGCATACTTTGTCAGTTTGTCCACCACCACATAGATACAATCATGACGTTGCACCATGGGTAGGCCTATGATGAAGTCCATCGACATGTTGTCCCACTTCCCCTCTGGAATAGGGAGTGGCTACAACAACCCAGCTGGATGAGTCAACTCCCCCTTGTTCCTCTAGCAGGCCTCACGCTCTTGTACATGCCTCAGCATGTCCCCCTTGAGGCCCTTCCACGAGAAACGCTCCCTCACTGCCCTATAGGTCTTCAAGAACCCTTGGTGTCCTCACAATGGCGAATCATGGGTTGCGTGGAAGATTTTCACCCTCAACTGTGAACCTGGAACTAAATAGATGCACCCCTTGTAATAAATAACATCTTCTATCACATGGTAGCGCTCATCTCCATGGGTGCCCTCCAAGATCTTACATGCCTGACGATCATTGGAGTACTCCACCAGCAGTTGTGTTTTCCAATCATGTCAAACACTCATGAGGGAAAGTGTCGCAGGCCTCTTAGATAGGGCATCTACCACCACATTGTGTTTTCCCTTGACATACTCTATGTCGAAATCATATGCCTGGATCCTATTGACCCACTTCTGGTGCTTGTCGTTGAGGCCCTTCTGCCCCAGAAATTGGCGAATACTGTTGTGATCAGTCTTCACTCTAAATCTATTACCCACCAAATACTACTGAAATTTGGCTAAGGCATGCAGATGGCCAACATCTCCTTGTCGTCAATCGAATACAACCTCTCGTGCAGAAGGAGCTTCCGGCTCTTAAAAGGAATGGGATGTCCCCCCTGTGACAGTACTGCCCCCATGCCTTCACCCAACACATGACACTCCAATGTGCATGACTAGGTGAAATCAAGAAGTGCTAGTACAGGGTAACTGCTCATCACCTCCTTGAGGTGCTCAAATGTTGCCTGTGCTCTATCTATCCATGTGAAGGTCCCCTTCTTTGTTAAATCAGTGAGGGGAGCTGCTAACTGTGAGAAGCCCTTCACGAACTTCCCGTAATGCATGCATATACCCACAAATCCCCTAAACTCCATCACATTCACTGGCACTAGCCAATCCCGGATGGTCCGAATATTATCCTCATGCACCCTTACGCCATCCTCCCCAATAATGTGCCCCAAATAGAGCATATTTGTTAACCCGAACTCACACTTGGACAGCTTAGCTTAGAACTGCTGCCCTTCCAAGATCTTGACCACCTCCTCTATATGTTGCAAGTGCTCCTCCCATCTCCTGCTATAGATCAATATGTCATTGAAGAAAACAAGGACATAACGCCTCAGCGACCCCCGGGACACATGGTCATGCAAGACTGGAATGTGGTTGGCGCATTGGCTAGCCCAAAGGGAGTCAAAAACAACTCAAAATGCCCATAATGGAAACGAAATGTTGTCTTGGGGACGTCCTTCTCACACACCCTGATCTGGTGGTATCTCGAACGCAGTTCTATCTTAGAGAATTACTTAGCTCCTCTAAAATCTCGTGCATCAACTCATTGATCCGAGGAATGGGGTACCGATTCTTCAGCTTCTTCTTATTAAGGGCCTGATAATCAATGCACATCCGCAGTGTGCCATCTTTCTTCTTCACCAGGACAACTGATGAAGTGAAAGGGCTAGAACTGGAACTGATATGCCCCAACTCCAACAACTCATGAATGGCCCTCTCTATCTCATCCTGGTAGGCCTTGGGTTGTTGGTAGGGGGTCGTAATCCCTGCCTGTACTCCTAGTTTGAGCTCAATTGTGTGCTCAAACCCCCTGTCAAGTAGTTGTCCTAGTGTAATATCCCCAAATATTGTTGGGCACCTGTCTAGAATAGCCTGCACATTCGAGTGTGGTGGTTGGGGCTTACCCCCTGCATCAAATATCGTCAGCTCCACTGCCCACTCTATAACACTGTGTCTCAAATCAGCCTCCATCTTGTGTGTTGACATTGTATGTGGAGGTTACGAATGCATGCCACTCAATAAGACCATCTTCCTGCCAGGCCCCATGAACTCCATCTCTAACTTTTGCCAATCAGTGATAACAAACCCAAGTGAGTAAAGCCATTGCACACCAAGCACTACGTTGGTGTCTGGGATATCAACCACGAAAAAGTAGTCCGTCATGGAATAGTTCCCCATCACTATTGTCATCCCGGGAACATATCTGATGCACTGCATGGTTCGGTCTCCCGGTACCAACACCGAGAACCCCTCAAATGACTCTGTGTGTATGCCCCTCCTCTCCACCATCTGGGCATCTATGAAGTTGTGGGTAGCCCCACTGTCCACTAACACGAAGACCTATTGCCCTTGATCCTCAAAGTGAGATACTTCGACACTCCCTGAAGTGAAGCAATAACTCTTGTTGCTGGTAAGAAAGGTGCTCCCCATGATGGGGGTGGTAGTGGTGGCCCTACGCCTCCTCCCACTATAGGCGGACCAACATCTCCAACATCTAACTCCTGCTCCACATCATCCTCTGAGTCATTGTCAGAAAATACCTCTATAAAGTGGGCCTTGCCTTGGTACACCAATGCCTATTGCTTTTTGTAGCATCGGAAAGTGATCTAAGTCTAAAATTTGGTGAGGAGGCTTAGACACCAGTATTCCAAAGAACCCATAAACTGTTTATGGAAATTCCACTTGGTTCATGTTTTATTAAAATAATTAATTATTTTAATGTGCACCCTAAGTTGCCTTGGTACACCAATGCCTGTTGATTTTTGTAGCATCGGAAAGTGATCTAAGTCTCAAACTTGGTGAGGAGGCTTAGACACCGGTATTCCAAAGAACCTAGAAATTGTTTGTGGAAATTCCACTCGGTTCATGTTTTATTAAAATAATTAATTATTTTAATGGAGAACCTAAGTCTAAACTAGGGGAAATTAAATAATTAATCGGTATTAATAAAATAGAGAGTGAATATTCTAGAGAATGAAGATCAAGTCAAGTTTTAATCTTAGCCATTGATTAGACTTCTAATCTGGGTCGTTGATTCATCAATAAAAAAATTATAAAAGAAGGCTTGAGGGTCATTTGGAAAGTAGGCCAGACAAACATTCAACAACTTGAGGGAAGTCGATTCTGAAGAAAGAGAATTCGATTTTAGAGGGAAGATTTGCAAGGTGGAGGAAGCAGAGGGCATCAGCAGTGTCAAGGTCAAGGAAAGAAGGACGCAGAAGGGCAGAGAGGCAACACACAGTAGCAGCGCAGAGGCCTCACGCAGAGAGGTACGTAGGAGTGACGCAGAGTGACGCAGGGAGGGCCAGTGAGTCCCTCAAGTGTCAGAAAATATCTAGAGGTCCGAAGAAAATTTATCTCGGGAGTATCTCAAGAAGTTTCTCAGTTTTTTTTGCCAATCTTTTCTTGTAAAGAATTCCTGCTGAAGATTAATATATAAACCCTCATCTGCTACACCGGTTTTCCAACATTGGGTTTTTCCAAGGACAATTGTCCAAAAATAACTGTGTCATTGTGCTTGGTTCTTATGCTTGCATTTTACTGTTCTTTTCTCTATATGCACTTGAGTGATAACTGCAGTAGTGCTTATTTTGAAATTTGTTGTAGGGGTTTTCTAAATAACTTATTGTGGAAATAAGTAGGAGAAATAAATCTATAACTGCAGTTGAAATTCATAATTGAATTTTTCACATGGTATCAGAGCAGAGTTGAGTAACACGATTGGAGACTTTACGTTGGAACGAAGTCTAGAAGTTGTTGCAGCAGCAACTCGAAAGGGTTCACGTAGCTCTCTAGAGAAAAGGGAAAGCATGGAAGAATAGAGGGATCACGACATCTTTGTATTGGCCTCCAGACTGGAACAAGAATTTGCTTGCGTATCAAGCTCTGCTTCTCCTGATGTTTGGTATATTGATAGTGGAGCTTCTGCACATATGACGGGAGTACGAGAATGCTTCTCAAGCTACCAGGAAGAGCAAATTAATTTTCAAATCACCATGGGAAATAAGGCAAAGTGTACCCCTATTGGGAGAGGTACCATAGTGTTTCAAATTGAAGCTGGAAATAAGCTTCGAGCCACCAATGTGTTGCATGTGCCTAGTTTGGGGATGAACTTACTCTCAGTGTCTCAATTACAAAACAAGGGCTATGACATCTACTTCATTGGCAAAAGAGTATATGTCAAACACCCGAGTTGGAAGAAGAAGGCACAAATCGGAGTCAGGAGCAATAAACTGTATAAGTTACAGCTCGAATCTCCAATGGCACTGATAGGCAATTGTGAAGAGAAGGATTTGAATGAGCTATGGCACAGGGGAATGGAGCACTTACACCATGGGGCCTTGAGAATTCTCAAGAAGATCGTCACAGGAGTTCCAGATTTGAGCACCAAATGAGATGACGTTTGTAGAGGGTGCATACTCGGGAAGTACGCTAAGGCAGCTTACCCAAGAAGCAATAATAGGGCTAAGAGTGTGTTAGGATTGATACACTCAGACATCTGCGAACCAATGTCCACTAGAGCTCTTAGTGGCAACGAGCATTTCGTCACCTTCAATGATGACCATTCC
Source organism: Pinus albicaulis (assembly GCA_034641835.2). NCBI lineage: Eukaryota > Viridiplantae > Streptophyta > Pinopsida > Pinales > Pinaceae > Pinus > Pinus albicaulis. The sequence goes on along the minus strand of CM076569.1, from coordinate 556,067,869 downwards.
AGGAAAACTTGGGTCTACTTTCTGAAGACCAAGGATGAAGTCTTTGACCGATTCAAGGAGTTTAAAGCTCTGGTTGAGAATCTGACAAGAAAGCGAATAAAGATACTGCGATCAGATAATGGTGGAGAATACATTCATAAAGACTTCACAGAATTCTGCATGAGGGAAGACATCTGAAGAGAGTGAACTGCTCCATATAATCCAGAGCAGAATAGAGTTGCAGAAAGGAAGAATAGAACTATTGTGGAGGCTACAAGGGCAATGTTGTATGATCAAGACATGCCCAAATTTTTGTGGGTTGAAGCTTGTAACATATCTGTATATGTTTAGAATAGGGTTCCTCATAATGCATTGGGTAAGATCACTCTAGAAAGTGTCTTCACAGGAAGGAAGCCAAAGGTAAGTCACTTCAGGATCTTTGGAAGGGTGGCACACTGCCATGTACCTGAAGAGAAGAGGAAAAAATTGGATAGGACTGCTGAAAAGGGGTTTCTGGTGGGATACAGTGAAAATGCTAAGGCTTACAGAATCTACATTCTCGGCAGTAGGAAGGTTGTAGTGCGGTTGGATCTAAAGTTTATGGAGGAAAGAGCTTTTAAAAAATCCCGAGAGATGCCTTCAGCAACGCGGTCTGAAGATGACCCACTGGTCCAACCACTAAGACCAGCTGAGGTTAGCCTGAGTGCTTCTCCAAGGTAGAAGGATCTAAAGGATTCATCTCTAGAAGATTTGCAGGAGGGGGAGCAGGCAAAGCCACCCACTACCAGTGGTAGGATGAGCAGGGAATTACGACAAATTCTAAAGGATGCAAAAGAGTTTGTCGGAATCCCCATAAATGAGAAGAGGTTGTTGAGATTTTTGAGTGTTGGGTAGCATCGGATGTGCTCTAGCTCCCAAAATTTGTGGAGGGACTACAGTGCATGAGATCTCCAAGACCCAAAAAGGGATTTGAAAAATTCCATCTGCTTTAAGAGAAAATTAATTAAATGATCTTTTTAATTAAGGACCCTAAGTCTAACTTACGAAAATTAAAAGATTAAAGGTAATTAATTTAAACATGTGATGGAAATGATTTAAGTCACACGGATCAAGCTTTCTTTTAATCTTAGCTGTCGATTCAAGATTAGATCATGGTCGTTGGTTTCTCAACGAGAAAAGTTTAAAGGAAAGGCTTGGGGTCAGTTGGAGAACACAAACAGTGGCAAAGCACTGAGACTAAGCTGGAATTCTAGGGCGTGCTTTGCTAAGAATTTCCAAAAGTGTTTCAGCTACAGCGAGGGGTAGAATTGGCGAGAGGGATGATCTAATCGTAGGCCAAGAGTCAGCAAGAGGTAGAGAAAAAGTAATCAGAGCAGCGCAGAGGGAGCTGCAGTTGCGCAGCACAGAGGGTTTCAGGTGCTACGCAGGCCCAGAAAGGGCATCACAGAGGCAGCAGGAGGCTAGCAGGGGTGACACAGCCCAGCTAGGGCAGCGTAAGGGCAACGTAACCCAATCTAGGGTGACACAGGCCCTTCCTGAGCAGCGCAGGGGCAGCCATTGCCTAGTAGAACTAACGCAGAAGGCTTTAGAGCAGCGCTGGGGTTTTTGAAGACTGAAAAAGGCTGAGTTTTGTAAATCCTGTTTGAGGGTGTGAATCAGTCAGTTTTTCTGTCTCTAGAACAGAGGTATTGCTGTAGATTTTTTTATTTCTCTGTCGGGTTAAGCAGCAAGGTGCCCAGATTTGTTGTACTTAGAATCTACTTAATAGTATAAACCCTCCAACAGCCAGAAGACCAGTTTTCCCACATTAGGTTTTTCCGGGGACAATTGTCTAGAAAATCCTTGTGTGGCACTTTGTCATTGTGCACGTATTCAGTTTAGATCTGTATCTGTGTAGACCGTTAATGTGTCTACTTCGATGTTAATGTTGAATATTTCAAATTAATAACTTGATTAAGTAGGAGAAGTATAACTAGATTTAACAGTAGGGTTTCTACATAAGTGATATTCAGAAATTTTCACATGGTATCAGAGCGATTGCAGATCTAGTTGAATCACCAGCAAGAAGACTGAAGAATCATTGCTGCAGAAAGCAACAGCAGCCACATAAAGTTGGACCAGAGAGAACAGCGTAGCAGCAGAAGGGAGCAAATCCACGCAGAGGCCAGAGTGACGTAGTCTCCATGCAGGCCCACATACTTATTGTGCAGAGGCAGCGCAGAGGCTGTGCTGGCACTGTCTGCTCACGCAGAGGCCAGCCAGGGTGACGCAGTGCTGAAGTTGTTGCTGATTCAGAGTGCCGAAAGTAGTGTTGCAGAGCTTCAGTAGTTGTTGGTGGAGTTAAAATTCTGTCGATTCAGAATTTAGCCTGAGCAAGTTGACAAAGAGCGGGAGGAGAACAACTTCTCAGAGGATTTCCAGCCAAAGAAATCTGCAGATCGATCAGAGGATCGAAGAGAGCTGGTTCGTTTTGATTTGGCAGACTTCTAAGAGAGGAAGTCAGTTGTCAGAGGGAGCAGAGGGTGCCTTTCTCAGCAAGGACCCTAGATCCGAGTCTCTAGCATAGAGAGAAGGATTCGTTTCGACAGATCTACTGAGCAGATGGCAACTAACGGACTACGTGATTAGGATAGGTTGGACGGCTTGTCCAACTTTGCCATCTGGACGGCCAGAATCCTAGTAGTCATGGAGGCATATGGTCTGAGGGAGCATGCAAAGAAAGTTCTGGCCATGCCGACCAATGCGGATCTCCTGGCGAAGCATGAAGAAGCAGCACCGCATGCCAAATGCTTCATAATGGATGGGGTCAAAGATCATGTGGTTCCACACGTAGCCGATAAGAAGACGGCTCATGAGATGTGGGTGGCTCTGACCACACTATAAGAAGGAAGATCCGTCCAAAGGAATATTCTTCTGGAGAACCAGTTAAGGTTATTCATGATGACCAAGGGGGAGGAGATTGAGCCATTTCTGTCCAGACTTCAAGCAATCTAAGATCAGCTGACTGGCATGGGAGTGAAGATGGAGGACAATGTTATGGTGAGGACGACTCTAAATGTTGTCACAGAGGAATGGGAAACTTTTGTCCAAAATCTCTTGGTCAAAGTGGACCTTCCCAACTGGGACAATATGTGGGCGATCCTCCGACAAGAAGAAATCCGTCGGATCACCAAGAGACATTTCAACACCGGGTCAAGTATAGTAAAGAAGGAGGAAGAGGAAGATGCAGCCTCGGCATCAAAGAGGCAACAAGGGAGAAAGAAGTGGGATATGTCTAAGATCAAGTGTTTCCAATGCGGCGAACTAGGACATTTCACCAACAGTTGTCCTCAGAAGAAGAAGGACAAGGAAGCTTCTAGCTCCAAGGCTGTTGTGGCGGACAATGGCTCCGAAGATGATGTAGCCATGAGTGCTCATGAACCATGAATGTGGGGCAACATGGATCTATAGAGTACCTACAGAGTGATGGCGGGATCCTTGAGTAACCAAACTCTTGGATCACATACGTGCTACGGGAGCCTTAATACAGTAGCAAAACAAGTGGAGCAGTGGGTGCATAGAATCACAGATGGAGCAGAGGCAGAGCTAGAAGCTGAAGGGAGCAACGCAGTGCAGATGCAGCAGCAGCAGCGCAGGAGCTGATGTGACTTTAGGAGCGCAGAGCAGGCCTACTTACATAGAGCAGAGTTGTAGCAGCATAGAGGCTTCAAGAGGACAGCACAGCGCAACAACGACATAGGGGATTTCGACACAGGGGTTTATGTGACTTCAGCAGCGTAGAGGAGGTCTTCTTACGCAGTGCAGAGTTGTAATTGTGCAGCAGACTCAGGATGACAGCATAGAGCAGCAGCCTACGTAGCTTCGGTGATGAGGATGCAGCCCAACTGACTTGTCTATCAAATATTGGGCAGGAGTTTTCAGTTGTTTCTCTCGGCAACTGAGTTGCAGTGCAGCAGTTGGCTCCACAATGCAACAAATTGAAAGGGAGCTGCAGTAAAGATGTAGTAGTGGTGGTGGCAGCGTCATGGGTAGCAGTACAGGAGAGCAGCAGCAACGCGGTGATGAAGGGCAGGAGGACAAGCATCAGCGCAGAGACCCACACCAGAGATCAGTGCATCCTTCGGGGTGAAGTGTTGTGCTAAAGCTCATTCCTCGCTAAGAGGGAGTGTTGAGATTTTTGAGTGTTGGGGTAGCATCAGATGTGCTCTAGCTCCCAAACTTTGTGGAGGGACTAGAGTGCATGAGATCTCCAAGACCCAGAAAGGGATTTGAGAAATTCCATCCGGTTTAAGAGAAAATTAATTTATTAATCTTTTTAATTAAGGACACTAAGTCTAACTTAGGAAAAATAAAAGATTAAAGGTAATTAATTTAAACATCTGATGGAAAGGACTTAAGTCACACGGATCAAGCTTTCTTTTAATCTTAGCCGCCGATTCAAGATTAGATCACGGTCATTGGTTTCCCAACGAGAAAAGTATAAAGGAAAGGCTTGGTGTCAATTGGAGAACACACACAGTGGCACAACGAAGACTAAGATGGAATTCTACGACGTGGTTTGCTAAGAATTTCTAGAAGTGTTTCAGCTGCAGCGAGGGGTAGTATTGGCGAGAGGGATGATCTAATCCCAGGCCAAGAGTCGGCAAGAGGCAAAGAAGCAACAGTCAGAGCAGCACAGAGGGAAGCAGCTATGCAGCAGCTGCGCAGCACAGAGGGCTTCAGATGCTACGCAGGCCCAGAAAGGGCAGCATAGAGGCAACAGGAGGCCAGCAGGGCTGACGCAGGCCCAGCCAGGGCAACGTAAGGGTAGCGTAACCCAATCTGGAGTTACGCAGGCCCTTCCTGAGCAGCACAGGGGCAGCCACAGGCTAGCAAAACTGACGTAGAGGGCTTCAAAGCAACGCTGGGGTTTCTGAAGACTGAAAAAATGCCGAGTTCTGTAAATCCTGTTTGAGGGTGTGAATCAGTCAGTTCTTCTCTCTCTGGAACAAAGGTATTGTTGCAGATTTTTGTATTTCTCTATCAAGTTAGCCAGTAAGATACCCAGATTTGTTGTACTTAGAATCTACTTAATAATATAAACCCTTCAGAAGACCGGTTTTCCCGCATTGGGTTTTTCCGGGGATAGTTGTCCAAAAAATCATGTGTCACTTTGTCATTGTGCATGTATTGAGTTTAGATTTGTATCTGTGTAGACTGTTAATGTGTTTACTTCGATGTTAATGCTGAATATTTCAAATTAATAACTTGATTAAGTAGGAGAAGTATAGCCAGATTTAACAGTAGGGTTCCTAAATAAGTAATATTCAGAAATTTTCATAGAGACAACGCAGGCAACCATACAGATACCAAGCCTTGATAGCCCAGGTTGGGGAACCCTCTAGTTTTCAGGAGGCAACTCAGCATCAAGTGTGGGTAGATGCAATGGTGGAAGAGTACAGTTCCATCATGACAAATGATGTCTGGGAAGTGGTTCCTAAGCCTCAGGACAGATCAATTGTCGGTTCGAGATGGATGTACAAGATAAAAAATGTTGCAGATAAGCAAGCCCCTAGAGCTTGGTATGGTCGAATTGATAGCTACTTGCAATAGATGGGATTCGTCAAGAGTGACGCAGATCCCAATCTCTACTATCTGAGAGTAGGATATGAGCCTCTGATATTGGTGTTGTACGTAGATGATCTACTCCTCACAGGATCATATAGGTTCATCAAGGACGGCAAGGAGAATTTAGCTGCAGAGTTTGACATGAAGGATCTGGGGCTGATGCATTATTTTCTGCGGTTGGAAGTTTGGCAGCAGAAGGGTGAGATCTTCCTTGGTCAAGATGTAGAATTTTCTGAATCTTAATTCTTATACAGAAATTATTTCTGTTAATCCGATTAAGCTTCTCCTACTTATACAAGTTATCAACTGAATAAATTCAAGTTAACATCAAAGCAAAACACATAACAGATCTCTACCAATTCAGATCTAGAATAAGCACATGCACACATAGACAATGTGACAGTTATTTTTGGACAAACTGTCCCCGAAAAATTCAATGTGGGAAAACCGGTCTCTGACTACTAGAGGACTCTATTATTAAGAATATTTCTGAATACACAACTCTGGGTTCCAGATCTGGAAAACCAACTCTAGATCTGCAGTACCTGGTTGATCTAAAACCAACAATATTGACAGATCCACACCCTCAACCGGGATTTATAGAACTCAGCCAGATCTAGGCCTAGAAACCCCATATCTACCCCTGAAAGACATTACGTCAGCCTCTGAAGGCCTCCAAATGCTCAGCACTGTCACTAGAAGGGACTGCATTACCCCAGACTGGGTGACGCAGTCACTACGCTGCCCCTAAGGGTCTCTGCGTAACCCCTGAAGGGTTTCCTGAAAATCACGTTGTCCTTGCTGCTTCTGCTGCTGCTGTCGGCTGCTGCTGCTGCCTTCCTCTGCGTTGTCTTTCCTGCCCTCTTCTCTGCTTCTTGTGTATTCTAGACCCCAGGATCAGATTATCCCCTTGGTCTAAATTCCCCTCTGCAACTGAAACACTTGAGAATTCTTAGCAACCCCGCCCTAGAATCTCAGCTTAGCTTCATTGCTCTACCTTTGTGTGTCTTACAAATGACCCCAAGCCTTTCCTTTATACTTTTCTCGTTGACAAATCAACGACCAAGATTAAATCTTTAATCAATGGCTAAGATTAAAAGAAAGCTTGATCCGTGTGACTTAAGACAATTTCATCACATGTTTAATTAAATTCACTTTAATTATTTTATTTTCCTAAATTTTAACTTAGGAAATACATTAAAACAATTAATTAATTTAATATCTCCTAAACCAGATGAAATTTCCCAAATCCATTTCTGGGTCTTGTAGATCAGGTGAACTCTAGTCCTTCCTCCAAATTTGGGACCCAGAGCACAACTGATGCTACCCCAATACACAAAATCTCAACACTCCCTCTTAACATCAAGGGTGTGCTCTAGCAATACATCACACTTATTGTAATATTCCCAATTAGCCTTGCTAATTGGAATATTTCATTTTTGCTTTATTTTGCCGCTTTAGCTAGACATAATAAATAAAGTGAGAAATAAGAGGGGTCACCTCACGTTAGTCACCTCACTTTATAATAAAGTGTTCTTTTCCTAGTAGATTGACGTTGTAACTTAAGAGAGGGGGCCTTGGGGGTCCACATGAGTATGATGGGGGAGGCATCAGGTTGACCCAAAGTAAACTGCGCAGGTCAAAGGAGAGTTAAGTTTTGGAGGGAGTTTGGCATTATAAAAGGAGAGGTTCTCACCTCATTTGGGGCATGCATATTTTGATATTGATATTGAGAGCTAGACTTTTGTCTGCTTCAGCACGCCGGTTGTTTAGTCGGTCTGCAGCACTGTTTAGTGCACGAGTGTCTCCGGTCGGAGATCTCACCCTTAGCCTCGGGGGTCTTCGAGTGCCTGCCCTAGTAAGGTTAATTTATGAGTTCTATCTTTCAGTTTCAGTAGCAGTTTCAGGTGGAGAGTCGGAGAGGAAGAAGCCCTCTAGTGGCTGCGCAGATCTAGCAGGAAAAACGCAGTTTCAGCAGCAGGAAGGACGCAGATCAGTTTGGAGTGAGGACGCTGTTCCAGGAGGAAGAGGAAGGACGCAGATCTGAAGGCATAGTGATAGATCCAGCCTTGGAGATTGTAGATCTGAGCAGATATTTGCAGATCTGGTTCTGTAGGTTGCAGATCTGGAGGGGTAGCACTAGATCCAGCTTGGGAGATTGCAGATCTGGAGGGGTAGCACTAGATCCAGCTTGGGAGATTGCAGATCTGAGGAGATATTGGCAGATCCAGCCTAGATCTGAAGAGATAACATCAGATCCAGCCTTTGAGGTTGCAGATCTGAGGAGATATTGGTAGATCTAGCATAGATCTGAAGAGCTAGCAGCAGATCTAGCCTTGTGGGGCGCAGATCTGGAGAGATAGTAGCAGATCCAGCCTTGTATGACTCAGATCCAGCAGATCTGGGCAGAGAGGACGCAGATCCAGTCAGGGAGGACGCAGATCTGATGAGTAGGGTCTTTATGTGGGGTTCGGGCAGCATTTTTCAGTGTTTTCAGCCTTGAGGAGTTGGTCATCTCATCTGGAGGATTTGTGGGTAGATCCAGCCCTTTTGCCAGCATATTTCTTGAGCTTCTGAGCTGTTCCTGAAGGCATAGCGTTTTTGTAGGAGGAGGGTTCCTGGGGGCGATTTTCGGAGGTGGTCCATTTGCTTCACGGTTTCTGGGTTTTGTCCGGAGCAGCGAGTATAGGTGATCTGTAGATTTTTAGCTCATTCCGGCAAGGGGATCAGCCCCTAGCCTCAGTTCACTCCAGCAGCAGCAGTTTACGGCAGTTTCTTCCAGCAGCTGGGATGCAGTTTCTGTAGTAGCCATTTCCTATTTTCTGAGAGGATTCTTCACTTGCGTTGAGCAAGGATAGGTGCCCTCATTCTGATTTTCTTGTACTCCTCTCTATGTACTTTCAGATTAATAAAATGGCTCAGTTTTATGGCACACTATGTGTAATTGTTCAGTGATCTGGTTCAGCCTTATATTTTCTATATCTGTTTGGTGTATTTCTGTTTATTACTGGTTATTTCCCTTTGGGGATATTACAGTGGTATCAAAGCATAATTCTGGCTCAGCCTGTGGTCTATGACATCAGAAAAGAGATAATACAGAGGAATAGCAGTGCAATACCAGAAACGCAGTTGGGAAAAGGGCCAAAATAAAAAGGGTCAAATTTTGAAGTTTGGAATTAGGAAAAACGTTTTCTGGGTTTTTCTGGGTTTTGGACAAGGATCACCTTCCCAAATCCTTAGAATTTTCTGAGTAGTTTTCAATGGGTAAATCGGAGGTCAAAGTTAAGCAGCGGTATGGTTTTGCAGCAACCGTACAGTTTCTGTGGAGCCTGTGAGGGACACAGAGCAGTGGGACTCGATGGCAGACATAGATAGGAAATTGGATGTAATCCTCCATCACATGCAGGATGTGTCACAGAGGCTCGCAGCCGTAGAGGTCAGTCAGAGAGAACTCCCTAGGGGTTTTCAGATCGTTCATCATAATGCCACTCGGCATATGGCATCGTGTACACCCACACGTCCCACTATGCCCACATTCTTGCCAGAGGACCCAGGAATAGCAGTACAGCGAGAGGTAGAACCAGCTCGGATGGCTGACCTTCTTGCACAGTATCAGGCCTTAGGACAGGCATTCATGGATGCTCTCCCCTTCGAGGAATATATCCTGATCTGTTATGGCATTAGACTCCATGATCAACACCAGGGGCACCGGCATCATCATGGTGGAGACTACCACCGCACAGCTAGTAGAGATTATGTTCAGCTCCAGCGTGATAATAGACCTCACAACTCTCACAGAGGGAACTAGCACTCACATGATAGGGGCTTACAGCGCACAGTGGACAAGTTGGATACCTCTTTCTAGCTTGACCGAGTATCGGAGAGGGAAACCATTAAAGTGGTTACCTCGCACTTGGAGGATGAGGGCACACAGGATTGCAGGGAGCCTGAGGTTACACCTAGTGTGACACAGGACTCACCATCATTGGAGACCTCCTCGACCGTGCCAGTTGATATCATAGTGGAGGTAGAGCCTACCCCGGTAGAGCCGTCCACTGAGGTGATGACTGGAGCCATGTCCGAGTCTTCGGGTGGTAGCAGCACACAACAGATGGGTGAGGTGTCAAGAGATGTATCCACCTTCGATGAGGTACTAGCAGGTACAGAGGTATTGGATGATAGTCGCAGACAGCAGTATCATCGGCTTCGGACGGACCTTCGAGTTTTGAGAGAGAAGGCCGCGTCAGTACGGGAGACCATTTTGTTGCAGGACCAGGAGCTGGAGGGTATGAGAGCGACTTGTGCCAAGTCGGCGGCCAAGTTGGTCCACATTGGGGAGCAGCTGAATTCCCTGATGGTACAACCAGAGGGCACATTGGAGCGTCAGATCATTCCCCTTCAGGTATGCATGGATGGGACTGGCGGTGTTGTTGAGTCATCTCTTCCCGTTGGAGAGAGAGAGGCAGAGTCACCTAGTCAGATCTCATATGTTGACTTGGATAGCGGTATGAGACGATCAGAGTTGTACAGGGTACAACATCCATATGTTGAGATTGGATGGAGAGAGATTTTGAGTTGGTACTCGGTGGAGCGGGCTATGGAACACAATGATTTGGTTCCCTTCTCACAAGAGCAGATAGAAGATGGAGAACATCTTCGGATGGATAACATCTCTCATGCTTGTGTTGGACATCCCTTGAGCCATACACATCATGATGGGAGGTTTTTGCCTACCACCTATTTGATTCTTGATAGGGTCTCATTGATCCTTGAGAAGTTTATACTTCAAAATCCCCTGAAGTGCAAAATCAGAAAGTTGATTTGGGAGGATGGAAGCCCTCATGGGAGGAGTACCGGGATGAGGAGAAGGAGGCATCCACAAGTGATTGAGTGGATGGGAATGATGAGCAAGGAGCTAGGAGGTTACTTGCAGATCTGTGCTACCAGGCAGCAGGAGGCTTGGCTGCGCTGGTTACTCTTGAAAGAGTTTGGCCATCTCTTGGCAAACACTCTTCCTAAGAGTCGGAGGGTGGAGGAAAGATGGCTGGATACTTGCATCATTGAGCAGCATGGAGTATGTATGCATGGTGTTGCTATGATACTCATTATGTCTTCATCACATGAGTTGTATGATGGAAGTATGGGGAGGCAACAAATTGTTTGGTTGCTTGGTTTGTTTCTGGGAGAGCAAGGGCAGATTTGCTCTCACACCTTGCATGATGTTGCAGGAAGAGGGGATGGCACTATCTCCTTGATCTTTGATGATGACAGGGAAGCACTTCCATCTTGGGGAGTACTCCACACTTGTTGCAGCAGTATTAGAGGAGTCTCTAACAGGGAGCATGTCAGAGAACAGAGTCTTGTATTGATAGGAGCTTATTTGCATGAGCCCCCAGCGTTGTCACCTTGGAGCAGAACATTATGTGCGCAGCAGAGATATGGTGGATCTATAACCCATAGGTCCCAGGATCACTACATATTTGTTGCACAAAGAGGAGGTAATGATGATAGAGACATCTATGGCATATTCTTCTTGACTTGGGTTTCCAAGCATAAGGAGGATTATCTTCTTGCACCACATGAGACCTTCGGCATTTCCTTCATTTTGCTGCTGATCATGTCTTCATTTGCTGATATATATCAGATTTGTATGGGAGGCTTCATTATGAGGGAGACACATGAGCTGGATGTATCCGTGAGTGGGAAAAATTCTCACAATTTCTGCACTACATGTTCTAATGGGAGCATGGGAGGAGGCATGGCCACCACTACTATGTATGCGTTCTCTTTTGATGTGGGCCATGAGATTGATATTTATCCATTGTACTGCCATGGGCAAGTGTTTGGACCTATGTTGTTGTCATATTCAGCCATTTGCTATCCATTAGTAGATGTGTTGGATCTTGTACATTGCTTGCCATGTGATTTTTTGAGGTTGCAGTGGATGAGACTGCACTATGGTTTGTTTTGGGCCAGCTTGTTCTTCATCGATGGAGGAACCTTCTATGGTGGATTGTTTTTTACTTTGCCATTGGAGGGCAATGATTTTGCAGCCCAGGATCAGCATAGACTCTACACTTGTCATGAGTGGAGAGAAGGACAGCATGAGGTAAGCTATGATGCTTGCCAAGTTCATATTTTCAGCCCACCTTCATTACCCGAGCTTGAGGTGGAAGGAGATTTTTGGGAGTTGCCTTGTTGGGAGGTGGCTCATTTGGTCTGGATGATTGCTTGGAGATGGAGGATCCACAGGAGGGAGGTATTCCTCATTATATTTTCGACTCCATGCCTTGATGGGAGAGAGATGATGAGCTGGTGCACAGTCGATGGGACAACTTACACAGCCATAGATGCAGAGCAGCAGCGGTCATGGTCTCCAGTCATAGCTAGAGGCAGTGAGTAGTCCGAGCCATGGGGCTTGTACGATTATTGGCCACAGTGGCGATGGGATCCGGGAGGACTATTGATTGGCTGGTACCATGAGAGGCCAGTTTGGGATCCTGGCATTGAGATATCCCTTCATGTCGGGGTGATGCAGGAGACAGAGAGGTTTCAGTGGGACCCAGGCACATTTTGCAGTATCGGCAGGGAGCATCAGCTAGAGAGTAGGCTTGTTCAAGCATTGCTTGAGAACAAGCAATTTTTGCCGGATGAGGATGCCACTTGGGAGAGCAAGCAGACTTCACTGCATCCATCACTTCAGTTGCTTGAGGACAAGCAACGTTTTGCCGGGGGAGACTGTAATATTCCCAATTAGCCTTGCTAATTGGAATATTTCATTTTTGCTTTATTTTGCCGCTTTAGCTAGACATAATAAATAAAGTGAGAAATAAGAGGGGTCACCTCACGTTAGTCACCTCACTTTATAATAAAGTGTTCTTTTCCTAGTAGATTGACGTTGTAACTTAAGAGGGGCCTTGGGGGTCCACATGAGTATGATGGGGAGGGCATCGAGGCTGACCCAAAGTAAGTACGCGGGTCAAAGGAGAGTTATTTGGAGGGAGTTTGGCATTGTAAAAGGAGAGGTTCTCACCTCATTTGGGGCATTGCCCTGGTAAGGTTATTTCGGGTTTCACCCTTAGCTTCGGGGGACTTCGAGTGCCCGCCCTAGTAAGGTTAATTTCTGAGTTCTATCTTTCAGTTTCAGTAGCAGTTTCAGGTGGAGAGTCTGAGAGGAAGAAGCCCTCTAGTGGCTGCGCAGATCTAGCAGGAAAAACGTTGTTTCAGCAGCAGGAAGGACGCAGATCAGTTTGGAGTGAGGACGCTGTTCCAGTAGGAAGAGGAAGGACGCAGATCTGAAGGCATAGTGATAGATCCAGCCTTGGAGATTGTAGATCTGAGCAGATATTTGCAGATCTGGTTCTGTAGGTTGCAGATCTGGAGGGGTAGCACTAGATCCAGCTTGGGAGATTGCAGATCTGAGGAGATATTGGCAGATCCAGCCTAGATCTGAAGAGATAACATCAGATCCAGCCTTTGAGGTTGCAGATCTGAGGAGATATTGGCAGATCTAGCATAGATCTGAAGAGCTAGCAGCAGATCTAGCCTTGTGGGACGCAGATCTGGAGAGATAGTAGCGGATCCAGCCTTGTATGACTCAGATCCAGCAGATCTGGGCAGAGAGGACGCAGATCCAGTCAGGGAGGACGCAGATCTGATGAGTAGGGTCTTTATGTGGGGTTCTGGCAGCATTTTTCAGTGTTTCCAGCCTTGAGGAGTTGGTCATCTCATCTGGAGGATTTGTGGGTAGATCCAGCCCTTTTGCCAGCATATTTCTTGAGCTTCTGAGCTGTTCCTGAAGGCACAGCGTTTTTGTAGGAGGAGGGTTTCTGGGGGCGATTTTCGGAGGTGGTCCATTTGCTTCACGGTTTCTGGGTTTTGTCCGGAGCAGCGAGTATAGGTGATCTGTAGATTTTTAGCTCATTCCGGCAAGGGGATCAGCCCCTAGCTTCAGTTCACTCCAGCAGCAGCAGTTTACGGCAGTTTTTTCCAGCAGCTGGGATGCAGTTTCTGTAGTAGCCATTTCCTATTTTCTGAGAGGATTCTTCACTTGCCTTGAGCAAGGATAGGTGCCCTCATTCTGATTTTCTTGTACTCCTCTCTATGTACTTCCAGATTAATAAAATGGCTCAGTTTTCTGGCATTCTATGTGTAATTGTTCCATGATCTGGTTCAGCATTGTATTTTCTATATCTGTCTAGCATATTTCTGTTTATTACTGGTTATTTCCCTTTGGGGATATTACAGTGGTATCAAAGCATAATTCTGGCTCAGCCTGTGGTCTATGACATCGGAAAAGAGATCATACAGAGCAATAGCAGTTGCAATACCAGAAACGCAGTTGGAAAAAGGGCCAAAATAAAAAAGGTCAAATTTTGAAGTTTGGAATTAGGAAAAACGTTTTCTGGGTTTTTCTGGGTTTTGGACAAGGATCACCTTCCCAAATCCTTAGAATTTTCTGAGTAGTTTCCAATGGGTAAATCGGAGGTCAAAGTTAAGCAGCGGTATGGTTTTGCAGCAGCCGTGCAGTTTCTGTGGAGCCTGTGAGGGAGACAGAGCAGCGGAATCCAATGGAGGACATGATTGAGAAGTTGGCTGAGAAGATGGATACATTCATGCAGGATGTAACCAAGAGATTTGCAGCCGTAGAGGACAGTCAGAGAGAACTCCCTAGGGGTTTTCAGATCGTTCATCATAATGCCACTCGGCATATGGCATCGTGTACACCCACACGTCCCACTATGCCCACATTCTTGCCAGAGGACCCAGGAATAGCAGTACAGCGAGAGGTAGAACCAGCTCGGATGGCTGACATTCTTGCACAGTATCAGGCTTTAGGACAGGCATTCATGGATGCTCTTCCCTTCGAGGAATATATCCTGATCTGTTATGGCATTAGACTCCATGATCAACACCAGGGGCACCGGCATCATCATGGCGGAGACTACCACCGCACAGCTAGTAGAGATTATGTTCAGCTCCAGCGTGATAATAGACCTCACAACTCTCACAGAGGGAACCAGCACTCACATGATAGGGGCTTACAGCGCACAGTGGACAAGTTGGATACCTCTTTCCAGCTTGACCGAGTATCGGAGAGGGAAACCATTAAAGTGGTTACCTCGCACTTGGAGGATGAGGGCACACAGGATTGCAAGGAGCCTGAGGTTACACCTAGTGTGACACAGGACTCACCATCATTGGAGACCTCCTTGACCGTGCCGATTGATATCATAGTGGAGGTAGAGCCTACCCCGGTAGAGCCGTCCACTGAGGTGATGACTGGAGCCATGTCCGAGTCTTCGGGTGGTAGCAGCACACAACAGATGGGTGAGGTGTCAAGAGATGTATCCACCTTCGATGAGGTACTAGCAGGTACAGAGGTATTGGATGATAGTCGCAGACAGCAATATCATCGGCTTCGGATGGACCTTCGAGTTTTGAGAGAGAAGGCCGCGTCAGTACGGGAGACCATTTTGTTGCAGGACCAGGAGCTGGAGGGTATGAGAGCGACTTGTGCCAAGTCGGCGGCCAAGTTGGTCCACATTGGGGAATAGCTGGATTCCCTGATGGTACAACCAGAGGGCACATTAGAGCGTCAGATCATTCCCCTTCAGGTATGCATGGATGGGACTGGCGGTGTTGTTGAGTCATCTCTTCCCGTTGGAGAGAGAGAGGCAGAGCCACCTAGTCAGATCTCATATGCTGACTTGGATAGCGGTATGAGACGATCAGAGTTGTACAGGGTACAACATCCATATGTTGAGATTGGATGGAGAGAGATTTTGAGTTGGTACTCGGTGGAGCGGGCTATGGAACACAATGATTTGGTTCCCTTCTCACAAGAGCAGATAGAAGATGGAGAACATCTTCGGATGGATAACATCTCTCATGCTTGTGTTGGACATCCCTTGAGCCATACACATCATGATGGGAGGTTTTTGCCTACCACCTATTTGATTCTTGATAGGGTCTCATTGATCCTTGATAAGTTTATACTTCAAAATCCCATGAAGTGCAAAATCAGAAATTTGATTTGGGAGGATGGTAGCCCTCATGGGAGGAGTACCGGGATGAGGAGAAGGAGGCATCCACAATGTATTGAGTGGATGTGGTTGATGAGCAAGGAGCTAGGAGGCTATTTGCAGATCTATGACACCAGGCAGCAGGAGGCTTGGCTGCGCTGGTTACTCTTGAAAGAGTTTGGCCATCTCTTGGCAAACACTCTTCCTAGGAGTTGGGGGTGGAGGAAAGATGGCTGGATACTTGCATCATGGAGCAGCATAGAGTATGTATGCATGGTGTTGCTATGATACTCGTTATATCTTCATCACATGAGTTGTATGATGGAAGTATGGGGAGGCAGCAAATTGTTTGGTTGCTCGGTTTGTTTCTGGGAGAGCAAGGGCAGATTTGCTCTCACACTTTGCATGATGTTGCAGGAAGAGGGGATGGCACTATCTCCTTGATCTTTGATGGGAAGTATGGGGAGGCAACAAATTGTTTGGTTGCTTGGTTTGTTTCTGGGAGAGCAAGGGCAGATTTGCTCTCACACTTTGCATGATGTTGCAGGAAGAGGGGATGGCACTATCTCCTTGATCTTTGATGATGACGGGGAAGCACTTCCATCTTGGGGAGTATTCCACACTTGTTGCGGCAGTATTAGAGGAGTCTTTGACAAGGAGCATGTCAAAGAGCAGAGTCTTGTATTGACAGGAGCTTATTTGCATGAGCTCCCAGCGTTGTCACCTTGGAGCAGAACATTATGGATGAAGTGTGCGCAGCAGAGATATGGTGGATCTATAACCCATAGGTCCCGGGATCACTTCATATTTGTTGCACAAAGAGGAGGTAGTGATGATAGAGACATCTATGGCATATTCTTCTTGACTTGGGTTTCCAAGCATGAGGAGGATTATCTTCTTACAGCACATGGTTCATTCTTCTTCATAGCATGCCAAAACACTATGGAGGACTCATTTATGGATCCATGTACCATCTTACTTCCAGCATATGGTGAGGGTTTTGTCTATACATTCATTGATTTGCACACTCTTGCCATTCCTATGCAGTGCATTGCTCCACAAGAGGGCAAGCTTGTCACATTGCTCCATGAGTTGTATTGGGCCAATCTACATGATGGAGGCAGCCATCTCTTTTGTGGCCTTGGGCAAATGTTTTATCATCACATGTATGTTCATTTTTTGCACTATAGCATGTATCATATAAAGACATGCATGATTAAATATGTAACAAGAAACATTTTGCCATGTACTTTCATCAAGCAGCAACTTGTAAAACTGCGCTGTACTTGTTTGGGAAGCTGTTGGTACCTTCTTGCACCACATGAGACCTTCAGCATTTCCTTCATTTTGCTACTGATCATGTCTTCATTTGCTGATATAGATTAGATTTGTATGGGAGGCTTGATTATGAGAGAGACACATGAGCTGAATGTGCCTTTGAGTATTTTCTGCACTACATGTTCTAATAGGAGCATGGGAGGAGGCATGGCCACCACTACTACATATGTGTTCTCTTTTGAGGTGGGCCATGAGATTGATATTCATCCATTGTACAACTATGGGCAAGTGTTTGGCCTTATGTTGTTGTCATATTCAGCCATTTACTATCCATTAGTAGGTGTGATGAATCTTGTACATTGCTTGCCATGTAATTTTCTGAAGTTGCAGTGGATGAGACTACGTTGTATCCTTGTGAGAGATTGTTTGCATTATGTATCCTCATGTAGAACCGTCAGCAAACATCTCATTAGGGTGATCCATGATGACCATGTCATATTCTTCATGGATGGTTTGTTTTGGGCCAGCTTGTTCTTCATTGATGGAGGAACCTTCTATGGTGGATTGTTTTTCACTTTGCCATTGGGGGGCAATGATTTTGCAGCCCAGGATCAGCATAGACTCTACACTTGTCATGAGTGGAGAGAAGGACAGCATGGGGTAAGCTATGATGCTTGCCAAGTTCATATTTTCGGCCCACCTTCATTACCAGAGCTTGAGGTGGAAGGAGATTTTCAGGAGTTGCCTTGTTGGGAGGTGGCTCATTTTGTCTGGATGATTGCTTGGAGATGGAGGATCCACAGGAGGGAGATATTCCTCATTATATTTTCGACTCCATGCCTTGATTGGAGAGAGGTGACGAGTTGGTTCACGGTTGATGGGCCAGCTTACACAGTCATAGATGCAGAGCAGCAGCGGTCATGGTCTTCAGTCATAGCCAGAGGCAGTGAGCAGTCCGAGCCATGGGACTTGTGCGATTATTGGCCACAGTGGCGATGGGATCCAGGAGGACTATTGATTGGCTGGTACCATGAGAGGCCAGTTTGGGATCCTGGCATTGAGATATCCCTTCATATCAGGGTGATGCAGGAGACAGAGAGGTTTCAGTGGGACCCAGGCACATTTTGCAGTATCGGTGGGGAGCATCAGCTAGAGAGTAGGCTTGTTCAAGCGTTGCTTGAGGACAAGCAATTTTTGCCGGATGAGGATGCCACTTGGGAGAGTGAGCAGATTTTACAGCATCCATCACTTCAGTTGCTTGAGGACAAGCAACGTTTTCCCGGGGGAGACTGTAATATTCCTAATTAGCATTGCTAATTGGAATATTTCATTTTTGTTTAATTTTGCCGCTTTAGCTAAAAATAATAAATAAAGTGAGAAATAAGAGGGGTCATCTCACTTTATAAAATAAAGTGCTTTCCTAGTTAATTGACGTTGTAACTTAAAGGGGTGGCCTTGGGGGTCCACACGTGTATGAGGGGAGGCCTCACACTGACCCAAGGGTAACTGCGCAGGCCAAGGAGGGTGAAGGATGCAGTTAAGGTTTTGGAGGGAGTTTAGCACTATAAAAGGAGGGGTTTCCACTTCATTTAGCATGCATGATTTGATATTGATATTGAGAGCTAGACTTCTGTCTGCTTCAGCACGCCGGTTGTTTAGTCGGTCTGCAACACTGTTTAGTGCAACCGAGTGTCTCCGTTCGGAGATCTCACCCTTAGCCTCGGGGGACTTCGAGTGCCTGCCCTGGTAAGGTTATTTTCTGGTAACACCCTTAGCCTCGGGGGACTTCGAGTGCCTGCCCTGGTAAGGTTATTTTCTGAGCATTATCCTTCAGTTTCAGTGGTAATTAGCAGCAGTTTTCTGGTGGAGATTTGGAGAGGAGACACCCCCTTCTTGAGGCTGCGCAGATCCAGGAGATAAGACGCTGATCCAGAGGGGAAGGACGCAGATCCAGCAGGAGGATTCAGATCTGAAGAGTGAGGACGCTGATCCAGCTGACCAAGGCGAATGGTGCCTTGGTCACAGGAGAGTTAACGACGAATCTAGCAGGAGATGCGAATCCCCGAGAGATATTGGCAGATCTAGCCTTGGAGGACGCAGATCTGAGGAGATATTGGCAGATCCAGCCTTGGAGGACGCAGATCTGGAGAGATAGCAGCAGATCCAGCCTTGGAGGACGCAGATCTGGAGTGATAGGACGCAGATCTGGACAGGGAGGACTCAGATCCAGCAGATCTGGGCAGAGAGGATGCAGATCCAGTCAGGGAGGACGCTGATCTGATGAGCAGGGTCTTGTGTGTGGGGTTTGGCAGCGTTTTTCAGTGTTACCAGCCTTGAGGAGTGATCATCTCATCTGGAGGATTTGTGGCCAGCGTTTCCTCTGTCTTCTGCGCTGTCACTAGCAGAGACATCGTTTTCACTGCAGCTCTTCTTTGCAGATACTTCAGCCAGCTAGGACGCTGCCCTTATTTGCAGCCATTATTTGTTCTGAGAGGGTCTCCACTTGCCTAGGGCAAGGATAGGTGCACTCATTCTGATTATCTTGTACTCCTCTATATGTATTCTCAGATTAATAAAATGGCTTAGTTTTCTGGCATTCTATGTGTACTTGTTCCATGATCTGGTTCCAGCATTGTATTTTGTATATCTGTCTGGCATATTTCTGTGTATTACTGGTTATTTCCCTTTGGGGATATTACAGATGGTTTAATTAAATTAATTAACCGTTTTCTACTTTTTTCCTAAGTCTAAACTTAGGGAAACTGATTAATTAAAGGGTATTAATTAAACTAAGTGTGAATCTTCTAGAAAAAGTCATGGATCAACTCTTAGTTAATCTAAGCCCTTGATTATGATTTAATCTTGGCCATTGATGAGTCAATGAAAGATTATAAAGGAGAGCTTGATGGGCATTTGGAAAATACATCAGACGGAGAAAGAATCTAGAGATCGATTTCTTCTAGTTGATGGAAGAATCGAAGTGATTCTTAGTTGCAGAGAGGGGAAGGTGAAATCTTCAGGAGGAAGAGTTTATGAAGCCGAGAGATTACAAGAAGAGAAGGAAGGAGGGAGCCACAGCAACAACGTAGTGATAGCCATGTTGGTGAATAATTGTCATTGATGGAATATATGCTCTCTTGATGAGCTCTCTTAATGGAAGATTGATAGATGTTGCACTATGACATATGATGACATACATGTGCACTATCATATGATGGCATGATGCTATACTATCATGATGACATGGAAGACACACCATGATAAAGAAGCTCTAATGATCTCTTATTTTCCCAATCACCTTCTGCACTAAAATTTCATGAACAGTCACAAAGAAAAATAAATTTAGACACCTTGGAGGCATCCTTTCACAATGAATCTTAGACCATATTAAAGATGATTTTTCCCTCTTTCCAATGAGCTCTTACTTGCCCCAAAACTCCCAATAGTTTGTGAGAAATTGAATTTTTATGATAAAAATATATATATTTGCAATCAAGCCGACCTATGCAGTCATATAATGTCGGCCTCTCTTCCAATGGATGTGTCTCTTCATAGGGACAAACAACTATATATATAAATCTGCGTTCATTCATTTCTGGCCAGAAATTTCGGTGAAGAATATCTGAGGAACACAGAACATTGAGGAGAGTTCACATCTTGTGAACTAAGGCCAAGGAGGACTTAAAAAAACATATTGTTTGGGTTATTCTTCCTCAAGCTCGGACAACAGATTATCTTTGTCTAGCCACCTGTGGTAAACGGTCACTAATTTATTGATGGGCAGTAATAAATTCTATGGGAGACTTGTTATATTCTCGGACTATCCTACAGCACTTCAGACCTGAGGTTGTGGAGCTTAGACTATCCTACAGTATCCCGGACCTGTGATTGTGGAGCTCAGACCATAATACAACAACTCAAACAATACTATAGCACCTCAGACCTATTGAAAGTGTTATTTCAGACTCATTTTCAGACTCGGTCACTTAAAGGATTGCACCTCAGACATTGAATTATACAACTATTGCAACCTTACTCTTGAACCTGAGATAAAGCTACTTCATGCTCAGTTGTAGCCTCGGACCTCCTTCAAAGTTAGACTAATACTCTGCAACAAATCAACAGTTAGGAAACCTGTGATTGTGAACCTATAAAAAGGTGGTTGGACTGTGTTTCTTGACTCGAACAGTAAACATTGTAGAGGAATGTTGTCCTTGCGATGGATTGCACTTTGGTGAAGGCTCAGACTTATGTGAGGACTATTGAAGTCACATGATGGAAAAAGTACAGTGAAGAAATAACAGTGAAGAATCTTGTTGATGACAGTCAAGTAAGTACATGACACATTTTTTATTAAAAGAAGATTGAGGGATTGGTGTCCTTGGGGTAGGTGCCCCTAAACACAAGGTTGGTGCCTTGAGAAGATAGGGTTGGAGCCCTAGAGGTTGGAGCCTCATCAAAGTCCAAGTTGGTGCTTGTTTCATTAAAAGGGTTGGTACCCTTCACTCATCTATTGTATACTATTATTAAGAAAAAGGGATTGAAGTTCTTATTAATCCTTAATATTATTTTTATACACCTCTCTGTCTTTAATAGTAAAGAATCTAACTGGCAATAATTAACAATTGAAAAGAAATAATGATTCACCCCCCTCTCAGTATTTCCAACAAGCCAAGCAGCAGTTACGCTGGGCTAGCGCATTGCAGCAAATGGAGATTCGATTTCAGTTGGAGAGGCAACTGAGGATTCATCCAATCTCTGGAGGACATTTCTGGAAGGGGAAGATACCCTAGTCTCACCCAACGGTGAGCACTGAAGCAAACACAACCAGCAGTAGCAGCAGTGATGCAGTGCCAGTGTGGGAAACGTAGTCACTGCGCAAAGATAACGCAGAGCCACTCAGTGTGAGTGCATGTCAGTGCCGGAACTTCGTGATAAAGTGAGAATTGTCTCAATAGTCTGTTCTTATCAGATTTCTTCATGTGATTGATTGAGAATTACAATCACACATTTGTCCTCAGAACTTCGGCATAATAAAGAAAATCAAAGATCTGCTGCACCTGTTTTCCCGAGTTGGGTTTTTCAGGGGACAATTGTCCAAAAATAATGGTGTCAATGTGTGAATACTTGTGCCATTTCTTTCATGTTGTTTATTTATCGTGAAGTCTGCAGCATATTTTATTTTGATATTTAATACTGAAATGTTAAATAATTGTGTTGAGAATGCAATAGAAGAAATATAATCAGTAGTTGTAGTACGATTCTACATTATAGAATTCTCACAGCTGCACTGATTTTCCCGCATTGGGTTTTTTCGGGGGCATTGTCCGAAAAATATTGTTTCCTTTGTCATATGTGCGTTATGCTTCAGCAAATGATTTGTATGTATGTGTAGGCTGCAGTAGTGTTTACTTTGATGTTTTTGCTCAATACTTCAGAAAAATAATTTGTTAATTTAACAGGACAAATAAGAAAAGTAAATCAGAAAACTGCAATAGGGTTTTTGTAACTTAGGTTCAAAAATTTTCACATGGTATCAGAGCTATTGCAGATCAAGCTTAAGGCATCAACAAAGAGCTGAATATTTTTTGCTATAGGAGGGCAGCTGAAGCTCATAGATCTAGAAAAGGGTAACGCAACACTAGGGGGACAATGCAGAGACCCAACAAGGGTGACGCAGAGCCTTTATGCTGACGCAGAACTGACACAGACTTTAACGCATGCCCTAAAGGGTGACGCAGAGCTTGTCAAACTGACGCAGAGGCTGACCCAGACCCAAGAGGGTGACACAGTCCAGGAGGGAGTGATGTTGTGCCGGTTGTCGTGGCTAGAAGTACAATTTTCTGATCTTCGAAGTTGCTGGTGGCGCATTGTTTCTGCCAATGCATAACAGTGCCTAACAGGGTTGACAAAGTGAGGGGGAACAGTTCCTCAACAGATTTTCTAGCCAAGAAATCTAAGATTCGATCAGGGAAGTGATCCTAGAGGGCTAATTCGACAGAGTTGGTGGAGGATTTCCGGGAGGGAAATCACTTGTCAGAGGGAGCATAGTCTCTAGAGGGTTGCTATCCCCAAGAAACCTAGATCCAGTCTACTGCTGAGAGTAGAATAGTAGAAGGGAGAAGAGCCTTTTTGCTTCAACATTTTTTGAGCAGAGATGACCTCACATCTATTGAGAGATCAGGACAGGTTGGACGGTGTGTCTAACTTTGTCATCTGGAAAGCCAAGATCTTGTCAGTCCTTGATGAGTATTGTATCAGAGAACATGTGGAGAGGGTTGTGGCCATCCCAGTTGATGCTAATCCTCTAGAGAAGTATGAGAAAAAGCCGACGCGGGCTAAGTGCTTGATCATGGATGGGATGAAGGATCACATGGTCCTAAATATTGCCAAGAAGAAAAGGAAAATGAAATGTGGCAGGCACTGGAAACATTGTATCGAGGAAGCTCCATCCAGAGGAAGATGTTTATGGAGAATCATATGCGACTGTTTGCGATGCACAAGGGAGAGGAGATCGATCCCTTCCTCTTCAGATTGAAGGTTGTTCGAGATTAACTAGTTGCAATAAGGGGCAACTCCTGATGACAGTCTCTTGGCGAGGACTGCCTTGAATGCAATCATCGTTGATTGGGAGACATTTGTCCAAAGTATCTTGGGCAAAGCACAACATTGAAACTGGGAAGACATGTGGGCAATCCTTCGTCAGGAAGAAATCAGGAGAATAACCAAGAGATGAAACAACAATGGAGGAGCCAAGATAAAGAAAGAGGAGGAAGATGCAACTCTCATGTCGAAGGGACAAAGGCAACAACAAGGGAAGAAGAAGGACCTCTCAAAGGTCTTGTGCTTCAGATGTGGCGAATTGGGACACTTCGCCAATACTTGTTCTAAGAAGAAGGGCAAGGAAGATTCTGATCCCAAGGATGCAGCAACATGGGCGATAGTGGCAGTGATGAAGAAGTTGCCATGACTGCTCTTGTGCCTCGAGAGAAGAGGTGGGGCGACATAGATCTGTAGATTGAGCTACAGATGGAGAGGGGTAGATCCTTAAGGTGCTCAAATTCTTGGATCACATAGGAGCTACGTGAGCCCTTAAAGACAGTAGCAGGATGATTGGAGTTATTTGGTGCAGAGGATCGTGGAGGCATTATGGCAGTGCTGGGGCATTGAAGGCTGGAGCAACGCAAAGGATAGGCAACAATAGCGTGGAAGCAAAAACGCAGAGGCAATGCTTACACAGTGCAGAGCAACAGTCAGTGTAGAGCTTTAGAGGGTCAACGCAGAGCAACAACAATGGGTGCTTTGGTATCAAGACAACCAAACGAACTTGTCGGTCAATGATTTGGGTGATGTCCTTCAGTTGCTTACTTTTCGACAACTGAGTTGCAATGCAGTGGTTAGCAGTAGCAATGCTATGGGCAACATTATGCAACATTTGAGAGGGAGCTGCAGTACAAATGAGGTAGTGGCAGTGGCAGTGTCATGGGCACCAGTACAAAGAGCAACAGCGCAGTGGATGAGGGGCGACAACTGAGCATCAGCAGCGTAGAGGAACGATGCCATGGATCAGAGTAACGCTTATGGAGTGGAGTGTTGCTAGAGCACATTCTTCACTAAGAGGGAGTGTTGAGATTTTGGTAGCATTGGATGTGCTCTAGTTTCAACACTTTGTGGAGGGCCTAGAACACATGATATCTCCAAGACCCAGAAACTGTTTGGAGAAATTCCACCCGACGCCTAAGTTATTCCAAAATTAATTATTTTAATGGAGACCCTAAGTCTAACTTAGGGAAATTAAATAATTAAAGGGAATTAACTTAAACATGTGGGTGAGAATGTTCTAAGTAACATGGAACAAATCTTTTCTAATCTTAGTTGTTGATTAGAGATGAGATCACAACCGTTGATTTTTCAACGAGGAAAGTATTAAAGGAAGGCTTGGGGTCAGTTGGAGAAGACACATAGAGCGGTAGCACTTGAGCTAATTCGAAATTATGGGGTGTGGTTTGCAGAGAATTTTCGAATAAGCTCTTAGTGCTGGTGAGGGGAAAATCGACGAGGGATATTGAGATCCGAGGCAGAGAATACATAAGTAGAGAGGTAGGTTCGTACTAGGCAACACTGAGACCTAGCAGGAGGAACAAAACTTAGTCATGCTCACGTAGAGGCAGCGCTGAGCCCAGAGGGGTGACGCAGGAGCAACCTGTGCTACGTAGAGGCTCTAGTAGCTAAGCAGAGCTGACGCAGTGTCGGTAGAGGTGACACTGGGATTTCTAGCGGGCCAGAAAGGGCTCGTATGCAACAGTTCAGAAGGTGTGAAGCCTCAGCTGAATCAACCATATTTTCTGTCTCCGAGTGATAGAGGTACATCTGTCGTGATCTCTTTGTTGGGCAAACCACTACTAGTGCCCTTGATTGTATTCAGATATTCTGCTTAATAAACAAACCCTCTAAGCATTGCTGCACCAGTTTTCCTGCATTGGGTTTTTCCAGGGACATTGTCCAAAAAATACTGTGTCCTTTGTCATATGTGCGTTATGCTTCAGTAAATGTTCTGTATGTATGTGTAGGCTGTAGTAGTGTTTACTTTGATGTTTTTGTTGAATAATTCAAAAAAATAATTTGTTAATTTAACAGAACAAATAGGAGAAGTAAATCAGAAAATTGCAGTAGGGTTTCTGTAACTTAGGTTCAACAATTTTCACACTAGATCCTTGGTGATCACATTAAATTAACGAAATATCATTCTTTCACCTCTTTTATTCATCCGCTAAGGATAAGGAGATTTTCTAGGGCGTTGTGCGAAATTTTAGGGAGGAGGAATTTTAGGATTTTGTCTCGACAAGTTTCTTCATTTATGTCTCCTCTAGGCATCCTCTAGTTTTGAACGGATTCTAACAGTGGAATTTCAAATAAATTGATGCCCTAGCTATCACACCAAGAGGGAACCCTTGAAGTTGCTTTGACTTAGGGATTTCTTGAAGGTTTCCACTTTGTATTTCATCATTCAAAACCTTTTCTCTTTACTATAGGTGATCATAAGATGAGCCTTTACCACGGTATATCTCTCAACCCTTGGTCTCTTATAGTATTTCTCTCAAGGGGTTTTTACGTGGAAAGTCACCTAAATTCTCCCAAAGCTCGCAATTTAATTGAATCTTTCCATTGAATGAGCCATCCTTGCCTCACTTTGAACTCTAGTATAAACACATCAATCACAAGTGAGGAATTTTGAATGTTTTGATCTTAGGAATTCATCATTTTTTAATATTCCTAAGCTCGAGGTCCTCCTTCCCTCAACCCTTTCTTGGAGAGCCCTTCTTTTAGTTCTAAAACAAACAACCTATTATCTGAGCCTGTCCTTTGAATGGGCTTTGGAAATCACATTGTACATTGTTATTGACCTCATCATTCTAGTGATTTCCACCATACTGGTACTCCTCCCGTCGGTTAAAGTCTGTAAAAAGAAGGGTACATTGTTAAAATTTGGGTACCAGATGACAAGTGGTTCGCTAAGGCTTTGATCTTTGGCCTAGGGAAAAGTGTCCAAATGTATTTATACTTTTCTCCTAAAGTGATTTTATAAGTGGTAAAGTCAAATCTAATTTAAAAGTGACTTTATAAGCGATAAAGTTACAAAGTCTAATTTTAAAGTGACTTTATTAAAGTCAATGTAAAATTAGAAAGTGAAAAAATGACTATGGAAATAAAAGGCTAAGTGAGTCTTTATTTAAGTGGGGTGAAATAAAAATTAGAAAGTGAGAATTAAATGCACACTTATTCTCAACCCTTGATCTAAAGCTATCTCAGCAATTGAATTTAGGGATTCCTCAAAAGTCACTTAGGATTAGATTAAAGGAGGAAAAGAAGAGAAAAGGTCATTCATTCTTATCATGAGCAGATTGAGAGAAAGAGCAAGAGAGAGCAAGGAGACTTTCTAAGCAGTGGGGAAGAAGAGGGCAAAACCTTGGCACACATATCGAGGCAACAATCAACAAATCCGTACAACAAGGTGATACACAGTTCAAGGCAGTTTCTGGGCACGTTTTTAAAGGCAGAACCATACAACAGCTTTGGCACGCATTCTTAGACAGCCATTTGTACATCAATTTTGGCATAGATTTCGTGGTGCATTTATTGTTGATTTTTTGGCACAGATTTCGAGGCAAGCCGTACAACATACTATTGTTTCTGTGCACAAAAATCGAGGCATAAATCGTACAAAATTTATTGTTATCCCTTTGCACGCAAATCGAGGAGGTTGTACAATAACATTTATTGTTGTTCTGCACACAAATTGATGAGGCTGTACAACAACATTTATTGCTATGTTTTTGGGCACAAAAATCAAGGAGTCCGTACAACATTTAAGGTTGTTCTTGTTTTTTACTGTTGGCACATTTTCCGAGGCATAGGTTAAGCACGAAAAACGAGATAAGTTGTAGTTTTGTGGTTGTTGGAATTTTCTGTGTATTTCTATTTCACTGTAAAAGCATTTTATCAGAAATAAAGAAGAGCTCTCAAATTGGTTTTCCCCAAGAGTTGCAAGGGGTTTTTCCAGGGTCACATTGACAAAAAATCAGCGTGTTATTTTTTGTGTGTGGTTGTTATAATTTCCTGTGTTTTATTTCTGCACTTTCTAGCACTGTGAAATCTCTGAATTTGTGTTTTCAGAAAATAATTTCATTTCCAAAATTTTGAATGTATGATTATGGGAATGGGCATTTAAATATATGGGAGTTGTTGACCACTAGAGTGGCACCTGATGATAATGTGAAGACCCCATGCCCAAGGATGAACCAAAAGACATTTGTACCATTGGATATCATCAGTTCAACAGAGCTTTTAAACTCTACTTCTACTTCTTATCATTTTCTCTTGTACCTAGATTCCACGCCCTACGGGGAATTGTAATAAGTGATGCTAGTAATGATGAATTTTGAGTCAGTATTGAGTTTGTAATAGGCCTAGGTAGCCTAGGACCTTGCCAACAAGTGAATATTACTCTGGGAGGTTTTTTTTACTTCGTTAATTATTATCTCCCTACCAGGAGTTAATAATTAATTGAGTTTTTTCCTCCAATTTTACTCCAAAGTCGGAGTACGGCTTGATGGTGAGGCCTTGAGTGAGTCCTAGTGTCTAGAGTCAATGTATATTACCATACCAGATCACACAAAAAATTTCGTGGAATTTGGTTAGGTCTAGGTAGTGAGATTTCCCGCAAGTCGAAAATTGCAAATAAAATTGTAATTGAATTATAATAAGTGTCGTCTAGAGAAGTTGTATGGGGTATGAGTAATCAAAATTACACCTCTCACGCTCAACTTTCTACTATGACACACTTTGAGGGGTTATAAATGTGTTTTGAACCCTCAAAACCCACTTTTCCTAAGTTTAGTGGGAAATCTGACAATTAATTAAGCCATAAATTAAATAAATGGAGAAAAATAAATATCCACACACGCTAAATGAGGTGGAAAATTATGGAAGAGTTAAAGTGAAGTCTCAAGGTGATGTGGACTCCTAAAATCAAGGAAAACACATGTGCTCAAATAAAATTGAATTTATGACATTAAATGAGCGCTGCTTACTTGGAAATTCAAATTTGTGAAGTTAGTGCATATTTGGGAGGATTTGGGAGAATATTTGGTAGAGATTTTTGTGGGAAATTGTCCCCACATGGGTTACCAACCATATACACGTCATTTCATCATAAAATTCGAATTTGGCACATAAGGGAAGAAGAAAATGATGTTCACTTGCCAGAATTCAATGTTTACACTTGGCATTGGAGCTCCACTTACCAAATTCGAATTTGCCTTGAGATCTCCTCCCTCTCACCACTTGGCATATGGTTCTTCATTGGGATTTGCTCCCAACTTTCTATATAATGGAGCCATGGGCTCTCATATTGTAATATTGTTTACTAGCTATTGTGCTTGTGGAAGTGTTGTTGCCTTGTACACTTTCAGAAATATCAATAAAGACTTTGGGGTTTCATTCATGAGGTGTTCCTCCTTTTGGAGTGTGACGAATTGTTGATCATTGGTATAATTCCTTTTACTCATGCTTTGATCTAATTTATTTCCATATGCTCTTGCAGATTTGTTAATGTAGAGCTATCTTACATTGACATTTGATTTAGGAGTATGCTCTAAGTATGGAATGCTCTAGTTGGTTTCAAATAAATCTCTAGAGTTTCTTATCATTGTTTATTGTTAGATCTATATTGAACTAATTCTTGATTGAAGTTTTGTAGAGGGAACATCTTGTTGGGATCAAAGAATCAAGTGTTGGGGAAAGTCTTTGGAGAGACCAACCCACTCTTAATACATTCTCAAAGGAGTTCTCATTCGTTCTTTGAACCTTCATAGTCTTATCTTACAGAGTGGTGGTTTTGCAGGGGTTTTGGGACATAGCTTGTATACAAGCCGAATACTTCTAAATTTGAATATATTTTAAAACATTATACTTCATTGCTTTCATTTTCTATCTAAGAGTTTGAAGATGACTAAGCAAAGAGGAGAGTTTACTCGAACTCTTTGGCTTAGCCCTTTGTAAGTTGTTGTGCAATATTTTGTAATTTTATCTGTCTAATATTTGATTGGTTTTGTAGCCCTCTTTCCGAACTTTTTCTTGTGACAGCTTGAGTGTACAACTACAAGAAATTACTAACAAATTGTTGCGGCTCTGAATTTCAATTGAGGAAGATAACTCTCTCTTCTTTGGTTGTGGGAATTGAAGAGGCTTAGCTTCTCTTCTCCTATTGTAAAGTCTGAATTCTTTTGAATTTTTTTTAGAAATTCTCATCGAGGAAAAGTCTATGGTCTCAATATTTGTAAAGACTTTCCTTGGTTTAGAAAAGGCCTCATGGTCATTTCATTCTTGTAAAATTAATAAAATTTCTGTTTTTGTTGTGGGAGCATGGGTTTTACCCATTGACATCCCTATCTCTCCATTTCAAAGGAGAGAATTTGTAGATGGATTGACTTAGTGGTTTTGACATTTCCGTTTTCTTTCACGTCACATCTGCATGCTCTAATTGGGAAGTAACACAAATCGCATAGTCCTTTAATTTCTTAATTTGCAATCTCATTTGTCATCACTTACTTATGTTTTTTGATCTATTTTTGATTTGGATAAGTTTCACAATATACTACAGGTAAAGAAGCATAACACTTTCAATTTATGGCAACTTGAGTTATTGTTCTAACTATGAAGCATATTTAATTGAATCATCTCCATCTTTTACATAACACTTGCAAACTCACTTTCATATCATTTAGGCATTTCACTTTTCATACTAGACTTGCATCTCTAAAATTTACCTCCAACTTAAGTTGGTTGAATAGATGTTTTAGGGACCCTCTAACTCTATGGACTCCTCACTGTGAGATCCAAATATTTGGACGAGGGTGAGGTCTGAGGATTAGAATTCAATTGTAACCTTGTTTTAGAATTAATTAATAAAATAAACCAAGAGCACTATCTCATCACATTTACTTGCAAAGTTCTCAAATTTTTTGCTATCTTGACGGTTTAAATATTCACATGCAAATATTATCTCAAGAAGCACTTTGGATGCAAACATTTTAATTCCTTAAATTTTACAACAAGTTAAATTCTACAATACTTGGAAATTTTCTTACTTTTGCAACTTCATTGCATGTTGTCATTTTAATGATCATTATGCTTATAGATGATTGATATAACTCGTTTCATTGGCAAATACCCTTATTTGTTGTTGCAAATTTAATTGCATGTTGTGATGTTGGTCTAACATTTGAGTTTTTCTATCATCTCATTTACATTCTCCAAAAGTAGAACACTAAATGTTTCCTTATGAGCGAGACAGTTTCTCATGCTTTGATTCATAAATCTATTTATCTTGAGAGCATTTTTGATATCTTGTGCTTACAGTCTTTTGTTTCCATTTCAGGATTACTGTGTTCTCATCTCTTTGAGCATTTCTTTTACTTTTTAGCACGTTATTTGTAAAGGCACTGGTTAAATGGTTTGTCATTATTTCAAAGTTGCTCATAAATGTTCATGAATCTTCAAAAGTAATCCAATCTCACTCTAATATTCTCCTAGAAAACTCACAACTTTAACTTAGTTTTTCTTTAGGGACCACCCCCCATAGCTAACCTAGGAGATAGCTTAAACGGAGAGAGTCGAGAATAGGTGACAACCCCTTCTCTGAGTTCCTTGCCACTAATCACACCTTGTGGGGTTAAAGCCTTTTCCCGCTAATTGTAGGTAGGTGTAGGCGGCAAGCGATAACAGGGGCGATAAGATGAAACTGAAAACCGGAGTGGGGTATAAAATTTCTACATAGTATCAGAGCTTGGGTGGCTGAAAAGTGCAGTTTGGGGCAACAAGTGAAAAATTACAGCAAGCTGATTTTTCACACAGGAAAATTGAACTTTTACCACAGTTTTGAAATTTTCAGTTTGTTAGGACATCAAGCATGTCTTTGGGCTTGAGGGCGGAAGATAGGTTGGATGAGCAAAGCAACTACAATGCATGGTGGGAGAGAATCCAAAGCATCTTTGAGGAGGTAGAAGTCTGGGGCATAATGGTGCATACCACACCATCCTGTAGCAGCACCTGCTGACCCTGTTCAGTTGGCTGATTTTAACAAAAAAAATGCTAAGGGAAAAAGATTGATTCTGGATGGTGTTAAAGACCATGTCATTCCTCATGTGCGAAGAAAGACATATGCACATGAGATGTGGACAGCCTTGACCAATCTTTACTAGAGCACCAATGAAAATAGAAAAATGGTCCTAAGGGAGAAGCTGAAGGCTATTAAAATGGCTAAGACTGATAGTGCTACAACATACCTCACAAAGATCACTTTTGTGAGAGATGAGTTGGTAGCTATTGGAGAGACCATTTCACCCACTGAGTTGGTGTGGATTACATTGAATGGTCTTCTTAAGACTTGGGAGAGTTTTGTGGATGGGATTGTTGCACGGAAAAACCTTCCTAGCTGGGAGAGGTTGTGGGATGATTGCATTCAGAATGAAATAAAAAAGAACCATCTTGGGGCAGCCAAATAGGTAGAGGAGGATGACAATGTAGCATTGTTAGCAAGGGGCAAGAAGAGCAAAGGAAAGAAGCAAGCTTCCACTTGTGGTGGTGGGGGCGAAGACAAAGGTAAAGGTAAGTAGGTGAATAAGGAGAAGGACTATTCCAAAGTTAAATGTTGGAATTGTCAGAAGTTTGGACACTATGCAGTTGTGTGTCCGGAGAAGAAGAAGAAGAAGGGAAAGGACAAGACCATGGCAACATCAGCAGAGATAGAGGACTTTTCGGAGAGATTTGATCGAGACTTTGGGTTCATAGCTTCTGAGTCCACTAGTGCAGGATCACCTGCCACACAGGTTGAGAGGGAGTGTGCACTTCCCTCCACTAGCAGAGCATCTTTAGGTATTTGATATGTTGACAGTGGGGCTTCCCATCATATGACAGGGGTTCGTGAGTACTTCTCAGAGCTTTCAGAGAGTGGCACTGATATAGAGGTAGTACTCGGAAGCTAAGAGAGGCCTTAGAAATTGAAAAAAGACCCGTTAATCTCAATAGAGATGATGCCTGGATCATCAGCAGGTGTTGGATACCTGCCTTATATTCTTGATTTTTTTTTTTTTAAATCCCTGCTTATTGTTCCTTTAATTTTTATTTATTTATTTGTTTTATTTATTTATTTTTTCATTATTAGTATTATTGATTTATTTTATTTTTTTTTAATTTCAATTTATATATATTTTTATTTTTTTAGGTCATTGTTGATTTTTTATTTGGACCTTGCGCTTGGATAAATAAATAAATTTATAATTAAATAATTAAATCAACCAAACAAAATATGAAATTTATATTTATATTTACTAAATAATTATTCAATAAGTTATTAATTAATTGAATAAATTAATCAAATATTTTAATAATAAAAATGAAACTAGCTGTTATTAATTAAAAAATATAATATATATTTAAAAATTTAAAAAGAAGTCAAACTAGTCGTTTTCCTAATGGGTAGTTTAGCCTTCTCTACATCTATTTAAGCTTAATGTCTTGATCTGATCTCTCACCTTGTCCTGATGATGAACCACACTGGTTGGTTCGAAAAGCGTCGACAATGTTCCATTGCATGTGGGTAGTTTAGCCTTCTCTACATCTATTTAAGCTTAATGTCTTGATCTGATCTCTCACCTTGTCCTGATGATGAACCACACTGGTTGGTTCGAAAAGCATCGACAATGTTCCATTGCATGTGATTATTACCGAAAGATTTTTTACAATTGTTAGAGCAGTCAGTGTGGGGACATTGACATTTGATAGGGAACCCAAACCTCCCTTGAAAGTGTTGGATGTTCTATATGTGTCAGGGATGAAGAAGAACCTTATATCCATTTCAACATTGGAGGATAGAGGGTATGAGGTGTTTTTCAGGAGAGGGCAGGTGCTTATATATCCTAGGGGCGCCCTAGCTGATTCAGCTAGAGTGATTGGGGTGTGCCATGCCAAGGTGTACAAGTTTTCATTCCAGCCCCTGATGGCATTGAGCAGCAGTACCGACAACAAAGCTAGCAGTTCAGAGTTGTGTGAGATTTGGTACCGCAGGATGGGGCACATGTATCATGGGGCTTTGCAGACATTGCAGGAGATCACCACAGGTGTGCCAGATTTCAGTTCTGATCACCTTGATACATGTAGAGGATGTGCTATGGGGAAGTTTGCCAAATCCCCTTTTCCCAGCAGTGACAATAGATCAACAGGGATTCTTGACTTGATTCATACCGATGTGAGTGGTGAGATGTCTCATGTATCCTTGAGTGGATATGAGTATTATGTTTTATTCATTGATGATCACTCCAGGAGGACCTGGATTTATTTATTGAATACCAAGAGTGAGGTCTTCAAGCGATTTCAGGAGTTCAGAGCTCTTGTGGAGACTGAGACAGGTCAGAAGATCAAGGCCCTTAGGTCAGACAATGAAGGGGAGTATACCCTTTGTGAGTTTGTTGATTATTGTGCGGAGGCAGGCATCAGGAGGGAGTTCACAGTTCCTTACAACCCCCAACAGAATGGGGTTGTGGAAAGGAAGAATAGGTCCATCGTTGGGGCTGCCAAAGCCATGCTTCATGATCAGGGGTTACCTTTGTTTTATTAGGCAGAGGCCTGCAACACTGCTGTGTACTTGCAGAACAAGAGTCCACATCGTGCCTTGGGCATGTGACTCCGGAGGAGGCTTTTCCTGGGAAGAAGCCTGATGTTGGTCACCTTTGTATCTTGGGTGCATTACATACTCCTATGTTCCCAAGGAGAAGAGGACCAAGTTAGTGCCCACTGCAGATAAGGGCATCTTTTTGGGTTATAGTGAGACCTCGAAAGCCTTTCGGATTTATATTGCGAGGAGGAAAGTTGTTGTCTGGCGAGATGTGAAGTTTGAGGATGATAGGGATTTCAAGAGGTCACGGGAGTTAGAGTAACTAGATTCACCAGACCCTCAGGAGTAGCTGAGTCAGTCACAAGGATCCAGTGGACAGGGATCAGGAGGTACATCGATTACAGTGTCAGGTCTGTTAGTGAGCAGTGGCTCTCAGAGTCAGATGGGTGGTGCTTCGAGCAACATGCAGAGCAGTTCACAGGGTAGCCCACTGATGGATAGTTCACACAGTACTTCAGCATCTACAAGCACAAGTTTAGGCATGAGGTCAGTTGACATGCCTTCAGGAGTTCAGGCTTCTGATGAGGATGAGGATTCTTTCACTCCGGGAAGAGGAAGCCGAAGTGGCTTCTGGACACCTTGAGAGAGGCCACATTTGTTGCTGGGCCGAAGAGACAGGTTAGAGAGAGCAAACCACCTGAGTGGTTCTGTAGTTATATGGCATTGATCACTAACATTGTTGATTCTGAGCCTTCTAGCTATGAGGAGGCAGCTAGCCAGCAAGTCTGGAGAGAGGCCATGCAGGAGGAGTATTCTTCTATCATGAAGAACGATGTTTGGGAGGTGGTGCCGAGGCTTGAAGGTACATCAGTGGTTACTTCCATATGGCTTTACAAGATAAAGCATGTTGTAGATGGCAGCATCGCGAATTTCAAGGCTCGATTTGTGGCGAGAGGGTTCTCACAGGTAGAGGGAGTTGACTATGAGGAGACCTTCGCTCCCGTGGCTCGATATACTTCCATTTGCTCCATTATATCGATAACAGCAGAGATGGGTTGGAAGATCCACCAGATGGATGTGAAAACTGCATTTCTCAATGGCTTCATCCAAGAGGTTTATATTGAGTAGTTGTAGGGCTTTGAGGTGCATGGGAAGGAGTCCCATGTATGCAGACTGAAGAAGGCACTTTATGGCCTGAAACAAGCTTCTAAAGCTTGGTACTCGAGGATTGATACGTACTTGCAGGAGTTGGGTTTCACAAAGAGTGATGCAGATCCGAACCTATACTTTATTGTGGTAGGTGAGGAGCATCTCATTTTGGTGTTGTATGTGGATGACTTGGTCATTACAGGTGCAAAGAGACTCATAGAGGGCTGCAAGAGAGAGCTTGCTTCAAAGTTCGAGATGAAGGACATTCGCTTGATGCATTACTTTTTGTGATTGGAGGTGTGGTAGGAGGAGGGGCATTTCTTCCTGGGACAGGGAAAGTATATTGTGGACATTCTTAGTAGATTTCACATGGAGGATTTCAAACCCATGTCGACACCTATGATCATTAACTGGAAGAAGCTTCACGCTTCTGATTCCGAGTTGGTGGATCCTACTTTGTATAGATAGCTGATTAGTACCTTGATTTATTTGGTCAACACTCGACCAAATATATGTTTTGCGGTCAACACGATGAGCAAGTTCATGTGTGAGCCCAAGAGAGTGCATTGGGTCGCTGCAAAATACATACTTTGTTACTTTCAGGGGACAATGGATTATGGTCTGGATTATAGACAGGGAGATGGAGTGAGACTGGCAGGGTACACTAATTCTGATTGGGCAGGTTGTGCTTCTGATAGGAAGAGCACTTCAGGGTGTTGTTTTGGGTTGGGTTGGGCAGTTGTGTTGTGGTTCAGCCATATGCAACAACCAGTTGCATTGAGTTCACTGGAAGCAGAGTACATGGCAGCTAGTTTGGCTAGTTGTGAGGCCATATGGCTTTGCAGGATGTTGTTTGGCTTATTTGGTCAAGCGTCAAGACCTTCAGTGATTTATTTTGATAATCAGAGTTGCATTAAACTCACGGAGAATCCATTATTTCATGAAAGGTCAAAGCATATCGAGATGAAATATCATTTCATCAGAGACTATGTTCAGAAGGGAGTTGTGAAGCTTGAGTATATTCCCACAGATGAGCAGGTAGCGGACATATTCACCAAAGCCTTACCACGGGGAAAGCATGTCTATTTCAGAAACAAGACGGGAGTGGTGAGGAACATTTTCCTCGATAAGAGGGAGTGTTAAAATTTGGGTACCAGAGGACAAGTGGTTCCCTAAGGCTTTGATCTTTGGCCTAGGGAAAAGTATCCAAATGTATTTATACTTTTCTCCTAAAGTGACTTTCTAAGTGGTAAAGTCAAATCTAATTTAAATGTGGCTTTATAAGTGATAAAGTTACAAAGTCTAATTTTAAAGTGATTTTATTAAAGTCAATGTAAAATTAGAAAGTGAAAAAATGACTATGGAAATAAAAGGCTAAGTGCATCTTTATTTAAGTGGGGTGAATTAAACATTCGAAAGTGAGAATTAAATGCACACTTATTCTCAGTCCTTGATCTAAAGCTATCTCAGCCATTGGATTTAGGAATTCCCCAAAAGTCACTTAGGGTTAGGTTAAGGGAGGAAAAGAAGAGAAAATGTCATTCATTCTTTTCATGAACAGATTGAGGAGCAAGGAGATTTTTTGAGCAGTGAGGAAGAAGAGAGCAGAACCTTAGCACACATACCGAGGCAGTATTCAACAAATTTGTACAATAAGGTTACATGCAGTTCAAGGCAGTTTCTGGGCTCGTTTTTCAAGGCATAACCGTACAACAGCTTTGGCATGCATTCCTAGGTAGTCGTACATCAGTTTTGGCACATATTTCGAGGTGCATTTATTGCTGATTTTTCGCACAAATTTCAAGGCAAGCCGTACAACGTATTGTTGTTTTTGTGCATAGAAATCGAGGCAGAAAGTGTACAAGATTTATTGTTGCCCCTCTGCACGCAAATCGAGGAGGCCACGCAACCCCAAATCTAGGTTTTTTCACTCATTGCATTACCCCAAAGCCAGGGTGACAACTTGAAGGTTGAGCCCCTAACGCATCATAGTGTCTAGATTCAATGTATATTACATACTAGATCACACAAAAAGTTTCGTGGAATTTGGTTAGGTCTAGGTAGTGATTTTTTAATTTTTTAGATTTCCCGCAGGTCAAAAATTGCAATAAAAATTGTAATTGGATTATAATAAGTGTTGTCTAGAGAAGTTGTATGGAGTATGAGTAATCAAAATTACACCTCTCACCCTGAACTTTCTACTATGACACACTTTGAGGGGTTAATAATGAATTTTGGACTCTCAAAACCCACGTTTCCTAAGTTTAGTGGAAATTGTGGCATTTAATTAGGCTAGAATTAAATAAAATAGAGAAATAAATTATTCCATGTGACAAAATGACGTGGAAATGACTTGGAAATTATTCTAAGTCAAAGAGTTGAGTCAACGGACATGTGGAGGATGACTGAGCACACTGCATCATTAATTCATCATTTATTGATTTAAAATCAAATTTTCCAGGGATAAAGCGATAATTACACAAGGAAAATCGAATTTATTAAAGTCAGTTGCGCATAAAAGGAATATTCTATAGAATCAATTGATTGAAGACCAAGTGGGGACCACTTCTCACGAGCTATCAGGAGTGCAACAAAACTCAACACTTCACTCAGAGGATTTACGCTATTCGTTGAGCTTAGACTGCATAATCACTCAGAGGAAACACGCAGTTCTCAGGGACCTATGCAGAAGGTCACTAGGGTCATCTACAGGTACAGTTTCAGTTGGTTCGAGTTTGCAGTGGTGGACTTGGTATAGCACGGGACTTCGTTTGGCTTATAGATGAGTTCTCTGGATCATAAGGGAATTCGATTTCCCTTGGTGTGCATAAAGAAATTTGATTTTGCTCTGGGTGTCTCAGTGAAGAGTAGTAGACAGCGCAAAGCTTCAAAGGGTCAACGCAGAGCAGCAACAATGGGTGCTTTAGTATTGAGACGCAGCCAAACTGACTTGTCTGACAGTGATTTGGGTGATGTCCTTCAGTTGCTTACTTCTCAGCAACTGAGTTGCAATGCAGTAGTTAGCAGTGGCAATGCTATGGGCGGCATGATGCAACATTTGAGAGGGAGCTGTAGTACAGATGAGGCAGTGGCAGTGGCAGTGTCATGGGCAACAATACAAAGAGAAACAACGTAGTGGATGAGGGGCAGCAACGAAGCATCAGCAGCGTAGAGGACTGATGCCATGGATCGGAGTAACGCTTCTGGAGTGAAGTGTTGCTAGAGCACATTCCTCGCTAAAAGGGAGTTTTGAGATTTTGGGTAGCATCGGATGTGCTCTAGCTCCAAAACTTTGTGGAGGGCCTAGAAAACATGAGATCTCCAAGACCCAAAAATAGTTTGGAGAAATTCCACTCGAAGCCTAAGTTATTCCAAAAATTAATTATTTTAATGGAGACCCTAAGTCTAAGTTAGGGAATTTAAATAATTAAAGGGAATTCATTTAAACATGTGGGTGAGAATGTTCCAAGTAACATGGATCAAGTCTTTTCTAATCTTAGCCTTTGATTTGAGATTAGATCACGGCAGTTGATTTTTCAACGAGAAAAGTATTAAAGGAAGGGTTGGGGTCAGTTGGAAAAGACACAGAAAGCAGTAGCACTTGAGCTAAGTCGAAATTCTGGGGCGTGGTTTGCTGAGAATTTTCGAATAAGCTCTTAGTGCTGGTGGGGGTTAGATTGATGAGGGATATTTAGATCCAAGGTAGAAAATACATAAGTAGAGAGGCAGATTCGTACGTGGCAGCATTGAGACCTAGTAGAAGGGACGCAACTCAGCCATGCTCACGTAGAGGCATTGCAGAGGTTGACGCAGGTCCTTCAGGGTGACACAGAGGCAGTGCTGAGCCCAGAGGGGTGACGCAGGAGCAGCCTGTGCTGCGTAGAGGCTCTAGCAGCTACGCAGAGCTGACGCAGTGCCAGGAGAGGCAACACTGGGATTTCCAGCGGGCCAGAAAGGGCTCGTATTCAATGATTCAAAAGGTGTGAAGCCTTAGCTGAATCAGCCATATTTTCTGTCTCCGAGTGAGAGGTGCATCTACCGTGATTTCTCTATTGGGCAAACCACTACTATTGCCCTTGATTGTATTCAGATATTCTGCTTAATAAACAAATCCTATAAGAGTTACTACACCGGTTTTCC
Source organism: Pinus albicaulis (assembly GCA_034641835.2). NCBI lineage: Eukaryota > Viridiplantae > Streptophyta > Pinopsida > Pinales > Pinaceae > Pinus > Pinus albicaulis. The sequence continues at coordinate 556,028,518 of CM076569.1, read as the reverse complement.
CGCATTGGGTTTTTTCGGGGACATTGTCCAAAAAATATCGTGTCCTTTGTCATATGTGCGTTATGCTTCAATAAATGATCTGTATGTATGTGTAGGTTGTAGTAGTGTTTATTGTGATGTTTTTGTTGAATAATTCAGAAAAATAATTTGTTAATTTAACAGAAAAAATAGGAGAAGTAAATCAGAAAACTGCAGTAGGGTTTTTGTAACTTAGGTTGAGAAATCTTCACACTAGATCCTTAGTGATCACATTAAATTAACGAAATATCATTCTTTCACCTCTTTTCTTCATCCCCTAAGGATAAGGAGATTTTCTAGGGCATGGTGTGAAATTTTAGAGAGGAGGAATTTTAGGATTATGTCTCGACAAGTTTCTTCATTTATGTCTCTTCTAGGCATCCTCTAGTTTTGAACGGATTCCGACGAAGGAATTTCAAATAAACTGATGCCCTAGCTATCACACCAAGAGGGAACCCTTGAAGTTTCTTTGACATAGGGATTTCTTGAAGATTTTCACTTTGTATTTCATCATTCAAAACCTTTTCTCTTTACTATAGGTGATCATAGGATGAGCCTTTACCACGATATATATCTCAACCCTTGGTCTCTTATAGTATTTCTCTCAAGGGGTTTTTACGTGGAAAGTCACCTAACTTCTCCCAAAGCCTACAATTTAATTGAATCTTTCCATTGAATGAACCATCCTTCCCTCACTTTGAACTCTAGTATAAACACATCAATCACAAGTGAGGTATTTTGGAAGTTTTGATCTTAGGAATTCATCATTTTTTAATATTCCGAAGCTCGAGGTCCTCCTTCCTTCACATTGTACATTGTTATTGACCTCATCATTCTAGTGATTTCCACCATACTGGTACTCCTCCCGTCGGTTAAAGTCTATAAAAAGAAGGGTACATTGTTAAAATTTGGGTACCAGAGGACAAGTGGTTCCCTAAGGCTTTGTCTTTGGCCTAGGGAAAAATGTCCAAATGTATTTATACTTTTCTCCTAAAGTGAATTTATAAGTGGTAAAGTCAAATCTAATTTAAAAGTGGCTTTATAAGTGATAAAGTTACACAGTCTAATTTTAAAGTGACTTTATTAAAGTCAATGTAAAATTAGAAAGTGACTATGGAAATAAAAGGCTAAGTGGGTCTTTATTTAAGTGGGGTGAATTAAAAATTAGAAAGTGAGAATTAAATGCACACTTATTCATAGCCCTTGATCTAAAGCTATTTCAGCCATTGGATTTAGGGATTCCCCAAAAGTCACTTAGAGTTAGTTAAAGGAGGAAAAGAAGAGAAAAGGTCATTCATTCTTTTCATGAGCAGATTGAGAGGAGCAAGAGAGGGCAAGGAGATTTTCTGAGCAGTGAGGAAGAAGAGAGCAGAACCTTGGCACACATACTTGAGATTTTCTCCAAGTTCACAAATGAAGTGAACAATGTTCCTTCTCAAGTTAAATATTCCAGAAGACTTGAAATATCAGAATATCCTTTGAGGATACAAATATTATATTAAAAGTATGATGAATATTGATTGAATGTTACAAATAAGGCTTGCTTATATACCTATGCAGGTGCCTCTTCCCGAGAGGTCATGTCTCATCAGACATGCCCTTTCAACCTAATTACTAATTAACTAATTAATCATTATTTATATTATTTTATTCATTACATCTCATATGCATTCGTCCTTGGGAATTGATCTCGAATCTCTATATAACAAAGTCATGGGCTATTGTATTGTATCATGTTATGAGCTATTGGGCCTGAGGAAACTCTATCATTTTTGCATATCAATAAAATCAAGATTTTGGGGCTATTTAGCGGATGTTCTCTTGGTGTTATTAGGTGATTTCTTTCCATACTATTTCTATTGTGTTTGAATTTGTTTACATGTTTCATTAGTATTAGTTTATATTTTCCATCTAGCTTGGATTGATACATGCAAGCTATCTTGCATGCATCATTGTTTTAAAGTAGTATTCTAGAAATGAGCTTGCCAAGTCATTTTCAGAGGAATGTTTGGTTTATCTTATTCATTATCATGCTCTAGTCCTTTTGCAAATTGATATTTGTTCAAGTGTGTAGGGAAGATCTATTTGTATTGTGTGCAGGAAATCCATCCGAGCGTGGGAGAAATCTCACATAGACCAACTCACTCCTAGATTCAAAGCGATCAAAGAATCTAAAAATTTCCCTTTGTAGAGAATTTTAAAGTCATATTTGCTACTTCAAGAGCGTTTTCTAGACTAGGCAAGAATGGGGGTTCACTCCCTTTTCTTGGGCTAGTACCTTTGTATATTAATTTGTACTTTAGATCTTGTTTATTTCGATCTAACGTTTGATTTTCTTTCGCAACCCATAAGCTTGAGGAAAAGATGGCGAGAAACTATTGATCCTCCTTACATGCAAAGCCTTCCATTCCTCAAAATCGAATTTTAGGGAGGCCATGAGCACCTTTAGGACAACAACAACATGATCTTTGCCGTTGGCCTTGGAGCCATGTAAAATTTATGTTTTGAAGGTTTTCCCCATGAGTTTTCGTTGTCGTCTTTAAGGAGGAGATCTATATTTTTTTTCAAGCTCTATCTTCGTAAAAGAATCTCCTTTTGGGCAGCCTTCTTAGAGGCCCTTTTTCTCATTTGTAATTGCTAATAGAATAACCTTTTTGCTTGAGGGAGCTTGGGATATTTTTCCCATGGTATCCCCCTTCCTTCGTTGAAGAGGAAGGTACTTCTTGGGTGGATTGACTCATTTTTGAATTTTTATTTCATGCATGCTAAAGAATTAACATCTAATGCACTCTACATCCATCTCATTAAATTTTGGGTTTAATTAAACTTACATGCATGAGCTCCAAAGGCTACAAACTTGAGCAAATCTCTTCTTATGTGTGAGCAATTCACATGGTTGGCAAGTTTCCATGAAGTTAATGTTTATGCTTCACTATTTAGTCCATGCATATTATACATTTTGAGGAACCATTGAAGCAACTTTTAATGAGAACTTATTTCATTTCACTTGCCATTTAAATGCTACAACACACATAAGTCTATTTTTCTCTCAAGGTTTGGTTCATTATTGCAAGTAAGCGCTATCTCATCTCTTGTGGAACATTGCATGTATCATTTAATTGAGATTAATCAACATCGATTTCATACAAACACTCATTAGAACTTTACCTCCAACATAAGTTGGTTGTATAGATCTCTAGGGACCCTCTACTCCCTTATTGACTCTTCACTGTGAGATCCACATAATTTGGGCGAAGGTGAGGTTTGGGGATTGAAGAGTTGATTTGAAATATCTGTTGTAGAGATAGTTTAATTAAAATTAACCAAGAGCACTCTTCATCACATTTCTTTTTTTACTTGTCTTTTGATGGTTGTTGATCTCATGCAAGTATTGTGATGCTTACTTTTCATATTCGCAAAGTTTAATTTCATTTTTAGTTGTTTCTAACTATGACAAGATATGCTTTAATGTTGTGATTTGGTCATCTCATAATCAATTTTATTTTTCAAATATCTTGTGCTAACATCTTTTGTTTCCATTTCAGGATTATTGTGTTCTCATCTTTTTTGAGCACGTTATTTGTAAAGGCACTGGTTGAATGGTTTTTCATTATTATTTCAAAGTTGCTCATAAATGCTCATGAATCTTTAAAAGTAATCCAATTTTACTCTAACAACTCTCCTAGAAAACTCACATCTTTAACTTAGTTTTTCTTTAGGGACCACCCCCCATATCTAACCTAGGAGATAGCTTAAATAGAGAGAGTCAGGAATAGGTGACATCCCCTTCTCTGAATTCCTTGCCACCAACCACACCTTGTGGGGTTAAAGGCTTTTATCACTAACTAGTAGGTAGGTGTAGGTGGCAAGGCGACAACAAGTCAAATATCATTGTAAAATGAGTAAGACCCTATTAAGGGCTTCATATGTTGAGTCGAGAATGTTTATAAGACAATATAATTCAAAAGGTTGTCAAGAAACCCACTCCAAGGTCCAGTATGCAAGCTAAAAGTCAAGTCAGCTTATATGCATCATCAAGTCGACCTGCTAGAGAATTTGGCCTATTTTGGAGCCTAAGAAAGGTTATAAAAGAAGGGACTCAATTCATTTGATGTGACACGATGAAGAAGAAATCAAGGAGCTCGGTCAAGCAAGAAGAAAGACTAAATTAGCGAGGAATAGAAAAAGAGAATCTGAAGTTATAAAGACCACCTCTCTGTTTTACACGTGTAACGGATAGGGCTATATTCTGAGAGAAGTTTTGTTGCAGCTAATTCGAATTATAGTGGAAGATTATAGTCATCAAAGGAAGGTCAAAAGGATAGCAAGAATCAACAATACATCAAGCCGAGTTCATAATAAGAAGAAGATTACAAGAGAAAAGAAGAAAAGAAGACTACATTACCAAGATTTTGTAATCTCTTTCTGAGATAGGGTTTCTGTAGTAAGGAGGCTGAATTGCAGACTTGTGGAGGAAGGCCGAGTTTGTAGAAGGACAATCAAGAATTTGAAGTTTGACTTGAGTTAATCTGAAGAAGAAGCTCATCAGTGATAGAGTTGCACTTGATCTTGGAGGGGTTGTTGATCAGGGGTCCATGTATTGGAATTTGTCAATTGAGGATACTATAAGAAGAAGAATTCTCGTGGGGCTTCCTCTCAGGTTTTGAGATGTTTTGGCCCTGGATGATCGCCTATATCTTGTGTCCCTTGTCTCATTGTTCTTTATGGTTTGGTAGTTGTTTGATGAAAAAAACGAAAATAATAACAAGATCAAGAAGAAGGTAACTAAGTAAAATTAAAAATACATCACAAACAATTATCATTTAAGAGAAATCACCTAATGTTTCTGCCCCTAGATTTCTCAACATGGTATTAGAGCTAAGGTGAGGAAAGGAAAGGCAGCTTAAGGACACTCAAAGATTGAACCACTAATAAAAGAATCAAAGAAAGGACAAGACATCAGGAAGAACCAGTGTTGCGAACATCTCAATAACATCTCGATTTTATCTCGAAATCACGATTTTTTGGCCTGGCCGATGTTTGTCGATTTTTAAAGATATTTTTATGGTATCTTTATTTTGCAGATGTTTGTCGATTTTTTACCGATATTTTTTCTGATTTTTACGATTTATTGGTTTTTCGGACTCTTGCTGATTTTATCCCAATGCTGATGTTCGCAACATTGGGAAGAACATCAAATCCTCAAGAAGAGCTACTCAAAGGCTGAGTTCAAGAACATCTCTAAACATATTGGATCAAATTTTGGGCTCAACTCCTTCACTAGATTCATCGTAAAGGAAGCAAAGAAGTCTAACCGTTAAGACCTTTTGAAAGACAAATTCACTATAAGATGGAACAAAAGTCTGGGCTATATTCCATAAAAGCATGATCACCTAAAAGGATGAGGACCTAATCCTTCCACCATAAAAAGGTCAAAATCCGCTGGCAAAGAAAAATGAGCTTTTGAACATTATGGAAGGAATGTTTTCATGAAGTTAAATCTACAACAACAATGACAAAACCGAGACTATGAAATAAGTACAATTGTTTTCCTCATTCACGAAATCTCCCAGCTATAGGTGATAAAAGAAATTCCAAAAGGAAGCACATTCAAAATTCGTTCCTAAAGATAAAATCCTCTTTTGGGCATACATAGGCTTCCTCCATCACAGTGACAACATAAATCCTATCTCCAAGATATGTCATTCTGACAAATTAACTCTATTGTACTTTACAAGTTCACTCCTATAGTGACTGAGTCCCTGTGGCACAAAAGATGTAGTCACCATTATTCGTTCTAGAAAAAAAACTGATCAATCAATAGAAGATGCATTGTCCTTTCCTTGAATTTAAGACTTAAATTTGTTGCTTCTAATGTGCCATGGATTGGAAATTTTACTGAGGATGGACGATATATATATGCAACTTTGTACAAAATCATACCAATGCCCTCACAATCTACAAAGAGTACACACATTTACGTTGTTGAAGCTTGCAGATACACAATTTGCCTTTGCATTCATCATGTTGAAGAGGTTGAGGGAGGTCAATACTTCTCTTGGGGCCATGGTTATTTTAGAGTTTTGGCCTTTCTAGAGAAAAATAGATCATGTAGCCTAAAAAAGAGTCAAGGATATAATGTTAGAAGATGCTTGGTGAGAGAGGGTATATCTTACTATGAAGATCATGGACCCTATCATTGCTTTGTTACAATTTGTAGACACAGACCAACCCATCCTAGGAGAGGTTTATGAGGGATGGGATTCCATGAATGACCATTATTTTTCAGAATGAGTGCCCTGAGTATGAGGCATCAGGGGAGACCACATTCACCACCATACAAGATATTCTTGTCAGTAGGTGGGACAAGAATTACACACCTTTGCATTGCTTGGATCACCCATTGAATCCAGAATGCTGCAACAATGAGTGGTTCAATGGTGGACCTTCATGTAGATTACCTCCTCACATGGATGGTGAGATTTCACAAGGGAGGAAGGATGCATTGAGAAAGATATTTGAAGATAGAGCATCACTTGATGAGGTGGAGGTTTGAGGATGCCTTTGCAGGGTTTTCCATTGGCACTGGGTGATTTGCAAGCTATGATGTGATTAGAGACAAGGGGTCAAGAATCCCTATGCTTGGTGGGAAAATCATGGGGCAACATGCCCTCCTCTACAACAATTAACCATGAGGCTACTCTCTCAGGTTACTTCATCCTCTTTTGCGAGAGGAATTGTAGCACATATGGGAATTTGTATAGTTTGAAGAAGAGTAGGCTTGAGCAGTCCAAAGTACAGACAATGGTGTATGTGCATTTCAACCTTTGTCTTATTTACAAGAAGAGGGAGGAGTGGTTGAAGGGAAAGACAAAGATGTTGCATGTGTTTCCTAATGATATGGGTTTGGGCAACATTGTTGAGTTGGCATTGGCCAACTTGGATCTTAATGAGCTAGTGCTTTGCTAGAGCCTGACGCTTTTAAATGATGGTGATACTCTTGAGGGGTCATCCTCCACATCAATAGATGCAGAGATTACTTTGGATATAGAGGAGGAGGATGCATAAGAGAGTAGTGGTGGTAGTGAAGCTGATTTTGATGTTGATGAGCTATAGCCTATGAGATTCTTCCATCCTGATCTATGGTTCTAGTATCCACTCTGTTTAGTATTTTCTATTTTCCATTGCTATCCCTACATATAGTCTCTGTGACTTGGTGATTTAGGACTCAATATCTATATAATACATTTTGATTTTGACGACTTAATGAGAAAACTGCAGTATATGGTAAATTTCTTGTTTTTGTCAATTTATCGTCATTGATGCAGTGGTAAGTACTAGTTGTTTCATTGATGAATCATGATTACATGCATAATGTATGATTGAATATTTATCATCATCATGCACACATTTTAGTTTCATATATATATATATATATATATATATATATATATATATATATATATATATATAATGTTCCATGTCATGTTCCGGGGGTCGCCATGTCACGTGTCAGAGACCTGTATTTTCGTGTCCTCCATGTGCTATGTCTTTATGTCAGATGACTTAGGAACACATATTTTATTCAACTTTTGACAATTGTTCTAAATGAGGTAGATTTTTACGTTCTGTACATTCTTCTTTCAACGCAAGAAAGGAGATTAAATTGCAACATCTGTTGAGGCTACACAAATGTCTTAGAAGTCAAAGTCATGTGTTTGATGATATTGAAAATTTTATCTTACCGATTCAAGAGCTGTAAATGAATACTGAGTGCCATTACATAGCTAATTAATTTTACGTAACCAGGACTAAAACAATTTGAGAGTTTTGGTTAGATGGCTTCTTCCTACAGCTAATAACATTGTTTTATGTCAACTATTGTCAATTGGTCTTGAGACCTTTAAACCACCAATGTATTAAAAATAACTTTTGTCTGCAGGATTGAATATTCCACCAAGGGAATTGGCTCTTCTTTGTCAAAAGGCAAGCGATTTATCAGGATGTTTCTTTATTCTTTTGTCGACTGTAGATTCTTGTGTTCATGCTTCTTCAAGAATATATTTTGAATACTGCTGTTGATGCACCTTAGGTGGAAAACCATATTGTTGGAGCTCCTTGTGGTGTAATGGACCAAATGACCTCAGCATGTGGTGAAGCCAATAAGCTATTAGCTATGGTGTGCCAGGTGTGTCGAATTGATAGGCTTTAGTCCTATTTCATGGTTTTGTAATGCATTTAAATAATTGTTATGCACAATATTGGTTATTGTGGGGCTGGGAAATTCTGCACATGTCTTATTGCTATATGAAGTAATATATGCAGTATTTCATTTTTTTTGTTATGGTATGACTGCTGATGAGGACTGATGAATGGCAGCCTGCAGAAGTCAGGGAACATGTAAATATTCCCTCACACATACGCTTTTGGGGTATTGACTCCGGCATACGACATAGGTATGCTTCTTTCTTTATGAAAATTTTGTCATCAAGGTGTTTTGCATTTATGGGGATTCACTATGAATGATAATAAATATCTTTATGGCACATGAGCTGAAACAGCATGCAAATAGAATAGAAAAATGAATCCCAAATGGATTTCTTTAGACTTAGGGAAATCTCTGATTAACTCATGAAGAGTTGACTTTGAAGAAGCCTGGAAGATTTTTAACTATGTATAATATCATATGTAAGAAGGAATCTTAAAACTTAGTCAGAACAAGAGAAGTAAACTGCATTTGGCAATGAGGGTTAGCTTGGGTGGTGGAGGAGTGTGGATGGCTTCCCTACCTAGGTTCAATCCTTGCACATGATCTGCACTATAAAAATCAGAGATATGCAACTAAATGATCAACGTGGGTAAGAATAAATGTCTAATTAACAATTATAGATGATAAAACAAGTAAGAAACTTTGAAACTTCACTATAATCTCTTGTTTCTGTAACAAAATTTGCAGAAAATGGAAAGGAAAGATCTGCTGGAATCCAAGGAAAACACTAAAAATAATGAACTTTTGATTATGCATGATGATGCAAGCTAAAAAAGTCAAATCATTATCTTTGTATGATGAACAAAGTAAAAAATTGGCAATAGAATATTACTATTTCTGCAACAAAAGTTGCAGAACAAGCTGATTTAGGAGAAAAAAATTAAGGAGAACACATTAAATCAACCTTTTATAGTCGATATCAATCCTCCTTGCCATTCAGGTATTTAACTATAGTTTGCAAGGATTATCAGTTTTTTTTCCTTATAATGATGCTTAACATCAACTGAATTTTTAAGTGACTTGTAAAGACCATAATTTTCACAATTAACAATCATTAACAGAATCTACACTACCATGTGTAAGGTCCTTAATTTTCACAATTAACCATGATTAACATAATTTATAGTATATACTACACAATCTAGAGTGGGATTTTTTTTGACGCAGAATATATATCAATTGACTATTTAATACTTACCTGGAACCGTGTTTGAAGATGTTCCTGATCCGCCATGGCTCCAGCTCCTGTTACCAAACCGCCACTTTCCTCCCAGCCTATCTGAGGTCAACCTCTCTGGTCCTCAGATCTAGAAGACAAGTCTTCTGGCCCCCATGCCCAAAACTCCAATAACAATCGAGATCACTTCATGACTTTGTTAGAACTCACTGCTATGTCTCCCGTAGTTAGAACTTCTCTGACAGCATCCGGGTCAGTTTTCCCACCTCACTACCCATGCCCATCAAGTTTCCCCCTCTTCTATTTTTATACACAAACTCCATTCAAGATATTTATTAAAATATCATCTTTTAATAAATATCTTGGATTTCTAAAATATCTTAGTTTTATTAAAATATTATTATTTACTAAATATCTTAGATTTATTCAAACATTATTATTTAATAAATATCTTGGATTTATTAAAATATTATTATTTAATAAATATTTTGGATTTATTAAAATATCATCATTTATTTGCACAAGTCAATGCGTTTAATTTTCTTTGAACAAAGTATTAGTTTATATTATGATAGTGGTAGGTATAACTAATACATTCATTATATTCTAGTGAGTTAGGTATTTACTCAATACTTCAATAATTCACTCATTACTCTACATTGAGTTTTTTTTTTTGGTAATTGATTAGTGCATGTACTAGTGCAGTACACATGATACATGCATATGTAGCTATCATATGCATGCTAATATTTCTATGTTCCGTATAATTCGAGTTGGGTCGTTACATGACCAGTGCTTTGTCCTTGCAATGGAGCTGAAGTATGGAAAGAAAACCTATATGATAAGTGAAAACTGCTAGAATCCTTAAAGTTTCAATGCTTTATCGAATTGAAATAAGAGCAGGCTCTATGCAAACTGATAGATATCCTCACACACAAACACGTGATATGGTCAACCAATGATTGTAGATTAGGTGTTCACTATTCAGTGTTGCCAAAAGTACAAAGTTTTAATCAAGATGGAATACATCAGCACACTCAAGGAACTTGTGGGAGCCAAGAATCTTTCAAATTCTTTGCACCAATGATCGAACAAAGTACAATTGTGGTATCAATTTTGAAAAATCTGATGAGTAGAAGAAAAACCAGTGGCGGGTTTCCATAGCTAGATTTCAAAGAAGTAGAGTGAGAACAAGCAGACAAAATAAATTAAGATATAGATGCTTCTCTCCTTCTCTTGCACTCTCTTAGCGAGAGAAGGGAAGAGTGGGTCAAACATAGACCATCCTGGATGATGAAAGAGATAAGTGTATTAATGTGTAACAAATGACCATATGGAGTACAATTATGGTACACCAAGTGGCACCATATGGAGTACCTATGGTTTTGGATGTGAGAAATCCAACCACTGCATGAAACAACTACATTTTGTAAATAGATATCAAAAGAGTAGAGTGACAACAAGGAGACAAAAGGAATTAAGACACAATTTTCTTTTTCCTTTGCTGGCACTCTCTTCTCTACAGGAGAGAAGATTATCTAAATCGAGAGAGAAATCAAAGTGGTTCAAACATAGACCATCACTGATAATAGAAGAGATAAGATAAGCATATTACAATCAAATAAAATTTTAATGGGATTACTAAGTACATCCATGTCAATACAAGGTGGGAGTGCAGGGGCGACTTCTATAAAAGAAAGGAAAAATTGTATCTAATCTAGGATCTTAGGTCAAAAGACTCAGAATATGAAACTTTAATGCCAATACTAAGAGAAAACTTGCCAAGAATAGCCAAAGTAGTGCACTCTTTCTCCAACTATGAAAATAGCTTATGAATTTGCCAAGAATGGGTCAAGAAATGTGCACTCCATCTAGATTTGGAACAAAGAATAGGGAACGTAAATATATCAAGTTCTTGTCATGAATAACCACAGTTACGAGGAAGCGCCCGCCCGCCCCCCTCAAATCTTCTCCCAAAGTGCGCTCCAAGCAGGAGCGACTCAAGAGCGCGCTCTCGGAATTCACTCCCCCTCCTCAAATCTACTCCTAGAGAAGTAAAAGTGACATTCTCATTTATCTTTCATTTTCATCCTTCCACTTAAATTTTTAACATTACCATGAAATGACTTAGGATGTTTGAGAGTGGTTTTGACCTCATTGGATTTCATATGGAGAAAGTAGAATTTTAGATCTCACTCAAAATCCAACATACTTATCAGTTTTTCAGGATTTCAGGATTGGGGGGATTCTGATGTTTCCATTGGATTTTGTCATGTACTAGGGTATGGAACTCATATTTAATCAAGAGCACCAAGCCCTATATGTACCTTGATGTTAGTGACATTGGTTGTCGAATTCCTCTATGATGACCCTACTGAAAATATACCCATCACTCAAACAAAATCTTGAGTTGACATGCTACATTTTTTCTATCTTATGTTAATTGCCTAGAGGATGATATTAATGACAAAGATCTCAACATAGGCAATGATTTTGATGATATGTAGGTATTTGTTGTAGCATGATTTTTTTGGATGCTAGAGGCCATCTAGAGCCTATTTGTTGATGTATTTTCAGTTTAGAGATGGATTGCACTTAAAGCTATTTTGGTTATGTACACCCTTACATGCTATATAAATGTGAACTTGTAATTTGTGGACATGTGGTTGATGAAGATTATAACTTCTAAATAATTGATGTTATATGGTTTAATCCATATTTTTATGCTTTTTATATCTAATTCATCATTCTACATGCTTTTGTTGACATATATGCATCAAAATATATAAAAATATATATTATATAAAACATCGATTCTGATTGACTCCCGACCTACGAGCTTTTGAAAATGTCGCTCTCGCTTCCCGCTTCTGCTTCTTCTCCCAAGCAACTTTGAGAATAACACAAGTTGGGTGCTCTCCTCTTAATGAATAGAATGAGTGCATAGAAACAAGGTAATAGTGGCCCTTCATAAATATAATGAATGCATAGAAAACAAGTTAATAATTGCCAAACTCCATGTAGGGTGTGCTACCATTGAAATTGTACGTAAGCAATGAAAACCCTAATTCACATTGTATAATTCGAGGGAACCTCTAGGAAGATTACCTATTTTCACTTCAACATCCTGTCCTCTCGCTTCAGGTTACGTATGTTTCGACTCAAGGGAGTATCCCTAATAGGTTTACTAAGGCTCAAATAATGAAGAACAAGTTGATGTCATTGATAACCTAAGCAAATGGAGTTTTGGAGCTTTTCAAGATTTTTGAAATTAGTGATGCACGGACATGAAGATCAATGACAATATCCAACTAGGGCCATGGAGTCCGGAGGAATCAAGTGGCAAGATGAGATCAAGAAGAAAACCTTCTTAAGGTTAGTTACCCAGTTTGTGGATTAGGGCAGGAGGCCAAACCCCTAGAAGATAAATTAACACTTTATCTAATCATGGAAAATCATGAAACCAAAGCCCCACTAGAAAGGATCTTGTTGTCACCCAAGTTGTGCACTTATTTGCAGGAAAAGTTTCCAACCTTGCGAGGTATAAACTTTGTGATGCAACGCTCAGAGTAGGGGTTGTCACTTTGATCCCTACTCACTCTATTTAAGTTATCTCCTAAGCAGGCTAAGAGGAGTAGTCTCTAAAGGTGGAAAATAGATGAGGAAGTTGTTGAGGGTCAACAAGTTTAGTAGATACAAATGAATATCTTAGCAACTTGAGTTGAAATTATATGGCAAGTGAGATTATTGGGCACAACCAAGTAGATTCAAGTAGATCCTTAGAATATGTTAGTGCGAGACCAATGCCTTAAATGCTCAAATGGAATTAAGAAATACTTGTACAATAATGATGAATATATCAAGTTACCATCTAAATAGATGCTGCAAAGATGAGAAAGGGTTAAAAATGAGATGCAAAACTAAACTAGGTGAAATGAAAAATCTTCATTGATTTTAGTTATATGCCTAGTTTAGGTGAAGCCTGTTACCACTCAAACTAGCAGGGGTCCTAAAGGAGATCCTTGAAGGGATACTACTAGGTCAAGGGAAATAATGGACCAATAGCCCACTGTCACCTCGGCTAAGGCTCCCTACTCTCTATGGAATTTCACTGATGGGAGGAGACTCATTGTAAGAAGGATCACAAAATGAATGGATCAATGATAGGTTGAGAGGTGACCTTGGAAGCCTATTTACAAGAGAGGCTCAAATATATGGCTTGCTTGCTTTGAAAGCAAGGTGAAAGGCTCTCTAGGAAGGGCTTAGGGGAATTCTAGGAGCTAGGGTTTGAGTGTAGGACTTGTTGAGAAGATTCTTTGCTCCTAAAATCGTTGTGGAAACTTTGTTTCCAAGTGATGTTTATGTAATTAGCTAGTGGTGTTTATGAAATTAGCTTCAATAGTTTGTGGGACCATATGGGACCAAGTGGACTCGATGTTAGTCCAAGGGAAAGGACTTGAGCAATCAATGATGTGCTTGACCTAATTAGGGAGGATGCGGGAATCAAGGAAGGAATTTTCAATGAAAGGTAATGCAATGATCCTAGTGAGGTTTCTAGCCTAAGGGAACCAAGGGAAAGATTCAATCTCGAGGCTAGGGCTTGAGATATCTGAAAGTCCCACCGTCAGTATTTCCTGAAAATTCGAGGGCACCTAGGAGACACACCAACACAGTAGGAGCCAAGAGATCGAATATTTTAATGGGTGGTTTGCAAGAAATTTGATGCCCTAGGAAACCCAATGGAGCTAGACCTAGAAAAGAAAGGAAGAGGGGAAAAGTTTAAGGTTTTAAGGTGATCACCTATGGTGGACCATCGCCTAATCCTTTGGGGAGATTGGAGTCAAGAATGATTATGAATTCGGATTTGATGTTCTAGGTCAAGGAGGACTCAAAGATAGCTTCGCTTCACATTGGGGAAAAGGAGAGCAACTTCAATGAATTTACACTTCGTTTTGCAAAATAAATGGCTTATCAAGATGAATTTCAACAATGAAACATCCCTAGGAACATTCATTCATTGTACATGGCCCATACATGAAGCAACACTATTTAGAAACAAAATTTCCACGACTTCGCTTAAATGGATGTAGTAAATTAGCCCTAGTATAGTGAAATCCCAACAACAATGTATGTGACAAAATAGAAAGAAAGAATAGCATTAAATTGCACTTACATGCATAAGAGTATATCCAACCATCAAAATTTTGCCAATCAAGAAGCTCCAAGACAAGAGAAAATGATCCAAACATCAAAATTCATTCCATGCTCCAAAATTTCGTCTTTCAAGAAGGATAACAAAGTTCTCTCTAGATATGCAAATCCAAACCAAGTGATGATGTTGAAATGAAACCATCTCACTTGTATTTATACATGTCCAAATGAATTCGATTTGCCTAAGGAGGCCTAATTGAACCCCTGAAATAAAATAATGTACAAATAACAATCTTTTGGTGACAAGCCCACCAAAGTTGCTTAAAATGAAAAGATTAAGCCTCTCAAGAGGTCGAATGATCAATAATACATGTCATTTGGCCTTGGAGGAGGCCTAATGAAGTCCATAGGTGCCATAATGTGAAATAAGACTCCCAAAAGCAGTGGGCAAGGGGTTGGTCCCTTGTTCTCCAAATAATAAATCTATGGTGCTCCCAAATGGGTGTGGGGGCACACAAGTTTCCTCATGGGTCTCCAAACAAATCGAAGATGCCTGTACACCATATGCAAGGGCTCGAATGATGATATAAGTGATGCCACATCATCATACAGGTCCTGGGTCATCTTCCAAGTGCATGATGTAGCTGTGGGGCCGGTTGGGCATGGTGAACCAGGTGCATCTTACTCATCCAATAGGTGAACCACGAGCAATGTCTGAATGACTTTGGGGATCCATGGAATGTTGTCTGCCACTGTGGAGGCCCATGGCTCTCCACACACACCCTAAATGTGCCAATGTAGCCCTCTGGAGGGTTAGGACCTCATATAAGGAGACCAAACCCAAAATGGAGACGATCTGGAACAATGTTGCAGGAAACGTCCCCCCCTGGCTCCAAGGCCCGAACCGCGTCCCATACGAAACCGTACGGGATTCGTACCCGGAACCGCGGATCCGATTTTCGGAAACGCGGATCCCAAAAAAATTTGCGATTCCTGGTTTTCCGGATCCGTACGCCCGGATCCGTGATTCCGTACAGTGGATCCGCGGATCGTACGGCGGATCGCTGTACGGAACCGCCGCGATTCCGAGACGGATCCGTACGGATCGCGAACGGTTCCGTACAGTGCCGTACGGATCCGACTAATGTAGGTCAGAAAAATGATTTTTTTTATTTTTTTTTTTAATTTTTGTCTTTGGTTGGGTTAGTAGGTGAGTTAGTGTTGAGTTAGGGATAGGAGGAAAAAAATATAATCTCTCTTTTACCTCCTTAGATATTTCTTAGATGCTCCCTCATGGTAATGTTAAATTCTTAAAGTAAAAGTGACATTCTCATTTATTTTTCATTTTCATCCTTTTACTTAAATTTTTAACATTACCATGAAATGACTCAAGATGTTTGAGAGTGGCTCCAGCCTGATCGGACTTCATATGGAGAAATTAGAATTTCATATCCTCTTCAAAATTCAGTAGACTTAATAGTTTTCAGGAATTCAGGATCAGTGGTATGGTGGCATGTCATTAGATTATATCATGTATGAGGGTATGTGATTAGCATTTAATCAAGAGCACCAAGCCCTATATGTACCCTAGTGTTGGTGGTGTTAATTGTTGAACTCCTTTGTCATGTCGTTAGCAAAAAATTACATTTCAATCAAGTCAAAATAATCGATCAAGCATGTTAAGTTCTTTGTACCATATTTTAAGGCTTGCATTAGGGTTTGATCAAAATTGGGCAATTTTGACTAATGTCCCTAGATAATCGAGGTAGAGGCAAAGGCTAGATAAGAGGAGAAGAATCTAGATTATAGATGGTTGATGCATCTATTCTAAATGGTTAATGCTCAAATAATTAATCATTAATGTACAATGGATGTCATATCTATCTTGATTTATGTACAAATATGCATGCTTCCATATCTTCTACAATTAATTTGGTATTTTGGATATTTTTTTAATATAAATGCAAAAAAATAAAAATAAATATATATATATATATATAGTAGACGCTTCGCTTCCTAGATTTTTTGGAAATGACGCTTCCATGTCCCTGCTTCCAAAAAACGTCCCCGCTTCGTCCCCGCTTCATGCAACGTTGATCTGGAATCCTACATAAGACCCAATGTGTCCCCTTGCCTTCCCACACACCAAGTCATTAGAGAAATCAAGTAAAAGTGTTTACAAACCATGGATAACAGGTGGGCACTTCATAATGGCATGCCCTTCCATAGTGGGCTTTGGCATGTACTAATGTCTCCAAGCTCCAAAGGGGATTAACCAAACACCTTATTAGGTGGTTTCTACTTCTAAAGGGGATGGTATGCCAATGGTACATCCTTCAAATGGTGGTGGCATGTGATAAAGTGATGGAACAGGGTAGGGGATGAAAGTGGCAATCCCGGATCACGTGCCAGGGTACAACGGTAGCTAATAAAGGGAAGCCCACACTTGGGTACATAATGTATAGGAGGGAGCAATTGTGGTACATGAGTTGCCCCGACCTTGATTTTTCCATCCTTCTTCATATGCCTTTTTCCTTTTATGATTTTTCATTGGTTAACTGCTCAGGGCTCAAGGAATGAAAGCATGATGTGTAAAGTATACCA
Organism: Pinus albicaulis; assembly: GCA_034641835.2. Taxonomy (NCBI): domain Eukaryota; kingdom Viridiplantae; phylum Streptophyta; class Pinopsida; order Pinales; family Pinaceae; genus Pinus; species Pinus albicaulis. The sequence goes on along the minus strand of CM076569.1, from coordinate 556,011,299 downwards.
TTGGATACCCCCTATTAGCACTACGTATTTTTCCTAGGCTGAGGAGGAAAATTACAAAGGTAACCACAAACCACTTTTAAAGTTTGGATCTAGCCCTTCCAACTTCAAAGAGCGCTCTCTCTGTATGATTTAATTTCTGCTTTCAAGTTTTTAGGCGAGATATTAAAGTTCAAGATAGGTTTTTAAAGTTTCAGTTGTAAAATGAATGAAAAGTCCATTGGGCATGGAGTCATTAAAATTCTTGGTAATCAATAACAAATTAACAGAGTAGTTGAAACGAGGCAAGGTAGGAAAACTCCTAGATCTTAAGATATTTATGGTATGGATGCGGTGAAGAAACATATGATGAATCAAATCTAAAGCATACTTAAATGAACTTTAGATTTAATCTCAGAAGTAAACATTTAGATTGTTTTAAACAAGCCAGAGCTGAGTACAAAAAGTAAATTCAACTCTTTATCTTCTTGCTATGAAAATTTATGAATGTTACTAATGCAGAAATCTACTGTTAGATCTGGTTATGCTCCTCCTACTTAATTAAGTTATTAACTGAAAAATTCAGATTAATATCAAAGCAAAACACATAATAGACTTTCACTAATTCAGATCTAGAAACAAAGTACATGCACACATAGACAAAGTGATAGTGATTTTCTGGACAAATAGTCCCCAGAAAAACCCAATGCGGGAAAATCGGTCTTTGGCTGCTGGAGGGTTTTATTATTAAGAGTATTTTTTAATACAGCAAATTCTGGGTTCCATATCTAGAAAACCTGACAAAGAAAATATAGATTTGCAACTCACTGGTTGTTCTGAAGCCAAAATATTGACTAATCCACACCCTCAAACGAGATTTACAGGACTCAGCCAAAATTAGGCCCTAGAAACCCCAGCGCTGCACCTGAAGCCCCTGCATCCCTCAATGTTGGCCTGGAAAGGGTTGGGTAACCCCAGACTGGGTGATACAGTCCCTACGTTGCCCCTAAGGGTCTTTGTGTAACCTCTGAGGGTTTCCAGTTGCCTTACGCTGCCCTGGGAGTGACTGTGCAACACCTGCATTGCGCAACTGCTGCCCTCTTATTGCTGATGCTCTTGCTTCTCTGCGTTGCCTTTCTGAAGCTGCTCTCGGTCTCTTGCTGATTATAGACACTGGGATCAGATCATCCCCTTTGTCTAAACTCCCCTCTCTGCAGCTGAAACACTTCTGAGAATTCTTAGCAAACCACGCCCTAGAATCTTAGCTTAGCTTCAATGCTCTTCTTTTGCGTGTCTTTACAAATGATCCCAAGCCTTTCCTTTATACTTTTCTCGTTGGGAAACCAACGACCATGATCAGATCTTGAATCAATGGCTAAGATTAAAAAAAAGCTTGATTCGTGTGACTAAGACAATTTCATCACATGTTTAATTTAATTAACTTTAATTATTAATTTTCCTAAGTTTAGACTTAGGAAATACATTAAAATAATTAATTAATTAAATATCTCCCAAACCATATGAAATTTCCCAAATCCTTTTCTGGGTCTTCGAGATCATGTGTACTCTAGTCCCTCCACAAATTTTGGGAGCTAGAGCACATCCGATGCTACCCCCACTACACAAAATTTCAACACTTGCAACAATTAGGAAAGGAAATCCATGTGAAAAACTCAAAAAGAAGGACAAATTAACATGAGGAAAACATCACCATTTGTTTGACACAAGAATCCTGGAAAAAATTGCCTCTATACATCTAAAATTGATTACTTCAAGTAAAATTCACAAATTACAATAAAAAAGGTCTTCTCTTTTTCATTATCCTACCCTTTCTAAGTCATTTTACAAAATATTTATAGTGTGTCTCTTATAGTCATTTGAATTTCAAAATAAGATCATTTTCAAAATAATATCTGTTAATGATACAAATATTTCAAAAATAGAACGAAATACTAGGAAAGCTGAACTAATTTGGATGTTCAGTTCACATTTTGAGGAATCTTGTTGCTGACTGTAGCTATATTTCTGCTTCTCCTGTTTGGATGTTCCAAAACTGTAGGATTCCAATTAGATTTTACTCAACGAGCTCCACAAGTTTATCCCATCTTTCATCACACATAATAGAAAAATTTACCATACTTCGAAGTCTTTCTTCTACTTCTGTGTATGTCTGAAAAGTTGGCTTATTGAGGAATAGATGATGGACTTCATACTGAATATGGAGATCATATTGCAGGCCTTCCAAGAAAACTTCTCCAATTATTGTTCCTCTTACTTTGGTAAATTTGGAAGTAGCAGCTATATCACATAGCCTTTCTTGGTAGTTCTCTAATAGGATCAATTTGCCATTAGAGGCTTTTAGAGCTGGAAGTCCTTTTTCCTACAATGTATTAATTTTTCTGTTAAACCTTTTCACCTGTAATTCCAATTCCTTGCATTTATTCTCTAGTTGTATCATAAGGTTCTTTTTAGTCATAACTCTCTTTACTTCCTTGATTGTGGTTGTCCTATCTTGAATCGGGATTTGTTCAAGCTCATCTTTAGTCTTGGAGTTCAACATCTTAATAATTTTGTGTGCTTCTGCTGGCCTATGTTCATTCTCAACTTTTGTTTGCTCAACTGCTGCCTTAACATTTTGTACCAGTTCATCCTGCTCAAACATAATTTGAAATGATGGCCACAAGTTTGTGATATTGGCATTAATGTTCTGCCATATACTTTGTTTAGCCTCTGCCAACACCTGTGTTGTAAAAGACTGATTCTCATATTTTGCAATTTGTTGAGTCAATTTGAATTTTTTCTGTACTTCTCTGAAATTGCATTATCTAATTTGATTTTGTTTTCCCCCAACTTTGATAGTGTTGTCATCAACTTTTCATTTTCCTTATTTGTTAACGATAATTCTCCCAAAGTTTTGACCAATTTGTTAGAAGAAGCTAAAGTGGATGTTTGTGTTGTCTGTTGTACCTCCTGCATCTCACTGGGATAAATTATTAGATAATCATACCTTGATCACTATATTTATAGGCCCCTAACAGTGGCTCCAATGGGGATGACATCCTCCCTGTGAGGTGCCAAGAACACCATAGATTAATAACCTTCTCCATTGGGTGTTTATTTGTCTTGTCATTAACTGAAATTGACCTTATTGAGTGAAAATTCATTACATATGGTAGCAAGTCATTTGAAACTTAGGGCCTTCACTCCGAGCTTCAATTTCTAATGGCAGCCACCCACATTTGCAGTATCTGAAAATTAAATGGTATATGCAGTGATGCTTTGAGAGACTAGCTGCACTTTAAGCAAAATAATGTTTAAGCAACCTGCCATTTACATGCCCTCCAACAAGTAATTCCCCAGTTAGATCCTTCAGCAAAAATGCATTTGTTCCTTGAAAAGCTTCAATCTTGTAGGGCCCTTTCCATAAACTGTCAAACTTTCCATGTTTTCCTTTTTCCTCATTTCGGGCATCCCATTTCAACACAAGGTCATTAAGCTGAAAATCATCTTCTTTCACTCTCCTGTCATGAATCTTTTTGATTTTGTCCTGAATTGTCTATGTGTTGTTGTAAACTTCTTCCTTGGTCTACTGCAAATGTACAATTTGATTTATCCTTCTCTGCACATCATGTGATTCAACCTCTGGAATTCAACACTAGAATTCCTATGGAGGTAGGGAAAACTGCATCAACTCCATAAACCAGCTGGAAAGGTGACATTCCAATTGATTTCTTAGTGCTTACCCTATCAACCCATAGAGCATTTATCAACTTTTTGTGCCAAGACTTCTTATTCTCCTGTAACAACTTTATTATATTGACCAAATTCTTGTTAGAAGATTCTGTCAGTCCATTTTCTTGAGGATAATAGGTAGTCGAATGTGCTAGAACTATATGATACTTATTGCATAAATCTACCATCTTTTTAGATTTAAAAGAAACAACATTATCTGTGATTATCTTGTGAGGACAACCAAATCTAGACAAAATATTACCTTCCATGAACTATATAATGACCGACTATATGGCTTGCCTAGTTGGAACTCCTTCCATTCATTTGGTGAACTAATTTGTTGTTGTCAGAATCCACTGGTGTTGGGCTGAAGAACTAGGATGGATCTCCCCAATAAAATCCAAACCACATTGTTGAAAAGGTTCTTCAACTGAAATAGGCTTTAAAGGCAAGGGTAAGGGTTTATTCTTTCCTTCAAAAATCTGACACTGATGAAAGAGGAAACCCTTTTGTGTACATCAGCGAACGGAGTAGGGCAGTAAAAACCAACTCTCAAGATTTTATTTATTGTAGTCTTCCAGAAAAGATGCCCTCCACAGTCACCTTTATGAAATTCCTCCATCAACTTATCAACTTCATCTTCTAACAAACAATTCAATAAAATCCCTCCAACATCCTTCCAAAATTAAGCACAATCCAAAATGCAGAATTTGACAGCCTTTAATTTAAGAAATCTTGCTTTAGTCTTGGTCATTGTTGGTGGAGCTTGTAAATTCTGTAAAACGTACACAATGTCTGTATACCAAGGGGAAGGGACAAAACTTTCGGATACCTGTTGGATAGATTCTTCTTCACCATCTAGAGCAGCAAGAAAATTTGTATCTAATGCATGCAAATTTGATTGTGCCATCAACTTGGCCAATCCCCGATTCTTAATAAGCTTTGTAGGCTTAATCTCTATATCATATTCTAAAATTACAACTATCCACTTACCTCTCTTTCCTTCTGGACGATTTTGAGTCAAGATGTCTTTTACTACTGCATTGGGAACACAAACAATTATTTGAGAATGCAGTATATATACTTGGAAATCTTTCAAGGCTTTCACCAAGGCAAAAGCTTGCTTTTTCATAATATTGTATTTCAAAGCAACATCTCTTAATCCTCTACTGAAAAAGGCTATGGGATGCTCATATCCCTCGTTTTTCTGCATCGGTATTGCTACAATAGTGTGCTCTGAAGCAAAAGAAAAAATAATGAAGTCCTTAGTGTAATCAGGACTAGCTAAAACA
>CM076569.1:555809872-556006199 GCA_034641835.2 Pinus albicaulis | reverse complement strand
GTGAGATCCGGATGGGCACCCACATTGAGCCTATGATGGATATGCAGCTAACATTGGGGTCAGCCTTTGAGGAGGAGCAGTCAGATGCACAGACACCAGTTGCAGATCCATATCCTCTAGAGACGTTGGAGGTCGATGGGATAGTTCTGCAGGGAGCTAGGGGACAGCAGGAGTTTTACATTCCCGATGAGAGGGATGAGTTGTTGGAGATGGTGGAGCATCCATCTTTGGGCCGACACATTGATGAGGTACAGACAAATGTACATACAGTCGGCCGGGCTGCAGCACTTTCGATGAGTAGTACTCTCCAGGAGTACATCGATGGGGCTTGCAGCATGTCTTGCCCACTTTGGCCCACTATAGAGAGAGGGGCTTCCTTCTACAGGCAGCTTCCATTGGTAGATAGGGCAGAGCAGTGGGAGTTGATTACAGGCTGGCAGCAACACCCTGGGCGTGTTCCATGTGTGGTTGTTGCTACATTGGATTCTTCTTCCAGGATGGACTGGCGGGAGATCACGAGTTGGTACCCTCTTGATGGTATGGTATTTGTCATGGCGAGCACAGTGGAGCAGGGGCCCTTAGACACAGTAGATGTTACAGATTCCAGTTGGCAGGAGGGCACCGGTTGTCGTTACTTCAGGACTCCTTCCCGATTCCAGGAGAACAGGATCAGCATGGGATTGAGTCAGGACTTGGATTGGAGAGAGGTGATGAGTTGGTATGCAGTTGGTGGGGCAGCATATGCAGTTACAGGTACAGCACAACAGGAGCCCGGGAGCATTGATTCTTGCTGGTGGGCATCACCTCTGAGAGCATCAGCTATAGCCAGAGACAGTGCGCAGCCTGAGCCGTGGGACTTGGGCGATGATTGGCCATGGTGGCATTGGGATCCGGGAGGATTGTTTGTTGACTGGGACAGAGAGAGATCAGTTTGGGATCCCGACATTGAGGGATCTGTTCCGAGAGGTTTGACACAGGTGCATAGCAGCACCCCGAGGTTGGTATGGGATCCAGGCATTAGGTCTGAGATGCAGCGGGCCAACAGAGTGGCCCACATATTTCGATTGATTGAGGGCAAGCAATCTTGGGGCGAGAGGTCTGTAATGTCCCCAATTTTGGTATCACCCGTGACAGGGCTAGGAGGGACTTCCAGAGTTAGGAGCAGACAGGTCACATGTACAGATTGGTGCTATCAGTGGGCTCATGAGCTTTTCGGAGGAGTTTTGAGGAGTTTTCATGGTGTTTGGAGGCATTCGCTTGATATACTCCATCATCCGAGCAGTTTGGCTTTCGTTCCGATGCATTCCGATAACTTTCGGAATTTTGAGTTATTTATGGGCTTAACTCAGCTGATTATGCTCAAGGTGGCATTCCGGGAGGAATATACGATGGAACACCTTAGTTTCCCTACAATGATGATATTATGAGAAGAATTTTCAGATTGATAGTAGGAACCTTTCAGGATTTGGACAACTGTGCAGGCTCTACATTTAGGAGGAAGTTTAAGGTTCTTGAAGCCATGGCCATGGGCCGAACTTATGAGATCATGTTCAATCTTGAGTGTGATGACCTGATTTTGCAGATGTTCCGATGCTTCTTTAGCATTAGGAAACATCATCCTGATACTGTCATAGCACACATGCAGTCCATCTTGTCGTCATGTATGGGACACGATGAGACCATTTGCCGGAAGTTGCAGACTAGGTTGCTGAACATTTGGAGGAGGAAGCGGTTGGTCTCGCCTGCTGCTTATGAGCTAGCCCAAGGGCTAGTTGAGCAGAACATTGAGTTTCTCGGGAGACAGTTGACCAGGGAGGAGCGGCTCCAGTTTGGTCGGTCAGGCAGCAGAAATGAGCTGAGGAGGAAGGGACTTTGCTTCATTTGCAAAGAACCTTGGGGGCCTGATCACTCATGTGTGAGAGATGCAGATGAGGTAGCAGAGGTAGAGCAGGTAGACATTCCATCCGTATGCCAGGGTGAGGGCTCTTCTTCGGAGAAGTCCATGGGATCAGTTGAGGATGCTTCTGGGGAGCGAGAGCAGCCATGCAGAGATGATGATGACAGTAGACCAGAGCTGTGTTCTAGTGTGCAGGGTGAGCAGTCAGGGGACTGTATAGGTGATACTCTGGGTGATGAATCACTTGTGACGATTCAGCCAGAGCAGCATATGATGGAGCCTGAGTCAGCAGAGGAGGATACTATGGACATCAGGCATGACATTTCCTTGGGTGAGATCCAGATGGGCACCCACACTGAGCCTATGATAGATATGCGGCTAACATTGGGGTCAGCCTTTGAGGAGGAGCAGTCAGATGCGCAGACACCAGTTGCAGATCCATATCCTCTAGAGACATTGGAGGTCGATGGGATAGTTTTGCAGGGAGCTAGGGCACTAGCAGGTACAGAGGTATTGGATGATGGTCGCAGACAGCGGTATCATCGACTTCGGACGGACCTTCGAGTTTTGAGAGAGAAGGCCACGTCAGTACGGGAGGCCATTCTGTTGCAGGACCAGGAGCTGGAGGGTATGAGAGCGACTTGTGCCAAGTCGGCGGCCAAGTTGGTCCGCATTGGGGAACGACTAGATCCCCTGATGGTACAATCAGAGGGCAAGTTGGAGCATCCATCATTGGGCCGACACATTGATGAGGTATCGATAGATGTAACCGCAATCAGCAGAGCTGCAGTATTTTCAGTGAGTAGTACTCTCCAGGAGTACATCGATGGGGCTTGCAGCATATCTTGCCCACTTTGGCCCATTATAGGGAGAGGGGCTTCTTCCTACAGGCAGCTTTCTTTGACAGATAGGGCAGATCAATGTGAGTCGATTACGGGCTGGCAGCAACACTCTAGGTATATTCCATATGCAGTTGTTGCTACATCGGATTCTTCTTCCAGGATGGACTGGCGGGAGATCATGAGTTGGTACCCTCTTGGTGGTACAGTATTTTTCATAGGGAGCATAGCAGAGCAGGGGCCTTTGGACATAGTTGTTGTTACAGGTTCCAGTTGGCAGGAGGGCACCGATTGTCGTTATTTCAGGGCTCCTTCCCGATTTCAGGAGAGCAGGATCAGCATGGGATTGAGCCAGGAGATGGATTGGAGAGAGGTGATGAGTTGGTATGCAGTTGGTGGAGCGGCTTATACAGTTATAGGTACTTGTACAGTTATAGGTACAGCACAACAGGGGCCAGGGAGCATTGATGCTTGTTGGCGGGGCTTGTTCCATGGGGCTCGGCTATAGTCGAGAGGCGGGTGTGCGGCCGAGCCGTGGGACCCAGGCGATGATTGGCAGTGCGGCGATGGGATCCAGAGGATGTTGTTTGTTGAGCGGGGCCAATCAGTTTGGGATCCGGCATTTAGAGGCTGTTCGAGAAGGTTTGACACGGGTGACCGGCGCCCGGGGGTTGTGTGGGATCCGGGCATTGGGGCCACGAGAGGCGGCGGGGCCAAGGGTGGTGCACCTATTTACATTGGCGAGGGCAAGCAATCTTGGGGCGGGAGGTCTGTAATATTCCCATTTTTGGTATCACCCATGACAGGGCTAGGAGGGACTTCCAGAGTTAGGAGCAGACAAATCACATGTAAAGATTGGTGCTATCAGTGGGCTCAGGAGCTTTTCGGAGGGGTTTTGAGGAGTTTTCATGGTGTTCAGAGGCATTCGCTTGATATACTCCATCATCCAAGCAGTTTGGCTTTTGTCCCGATGCATTCCGATAACTTTCGGAATTTTGAGTTATTTATGGGCTTAACTCAGCTGATTATGCTCAAGGTGGCATTCCGGGAGAATATGCGATGGAACACCTTAGTGTAATAGCTCATCGGAACCGGGACGAGAAGACCTACACGATGGGACAGTTATACAGAGATTTCAGTGACCAGAGGAGGCGTGGTAGCCGATATACCCTTTTCTGTATTAAAAAGGAATATTTTATAATATTTTAATAAAAAGGGAAAAGTGCTCCATAAATAAAATAATAATAAAATAATGCTCTAGAGGGCTCCAAGGGATCTATAAAAGGAAGGGAGGAGACCATTGCAAGATATCTTTGGAGTAGATCATTTGCTTGTGTATGAGAGGTTTGAGGACGTGGTTCTCTACTTCAGCCGTAGCCCAGGACAGAAACCCTCGGGTGATTTGTGAGAGTGTTGGACAAAAACCCAACTCTCTTGAGGAGGCTTCACTTAGGAGTTTCATAGAGCTTCAGAGTTTGGTGTGAGGATCATTCAGATCTTCAACTTGGGCTTCATTAGTTTCAGTGGGTTCAGTTTCAGCTATTGCCGGAGGGAGAGTGCAGCAGTGCAGTTTGTGGCCAGTGCCGTTCAGCAGCTTATCTTGGTGGCCGGTTTTCTATCTCAGCTCTTATTGGAAGATTAGATCTATGTATGGCTTCCCACCAATTTGTTATCTATATCTGGCGTTTGAATTTTCTTTCTTGTTCTATGGTATTTAGTTTGACATTTCTTTGTCTTTTATTTTACACAGCGATAACCTTGTTGAATAGATGTTTAATTTTCGACAAAGTGTGGTATTCAGTATTTTTCTGCATTTTAGTTAAAATATCCCATCTGGGATATTACAGTGGTATCAGAGCGATGGGTGGCGATGGGATCCAGGAGGATTGTTTGTTGACTGGGACAGAGAGAGATCAGTTTGGGATCCCGACATTGAGGGGTCTGTTCTGAGAGGTTTGACACAGGTGCACGGCAGCACCCAGAGGTTGGTATGGGATCCAGGCATTGGGTCTGAGAGGCGGCAGGCCAATGGAGTGGTCCACCTATTTCGATTGCTTGAGGGCAAGCAATCTTGGGGTGGGAGGTCTGTAATATTCCCATTTTTGGTATCATCCATAACAGGGCTAGGAGGGACTTCCAGAGTTAGGAGCAGACAGGTCACAGGTACAGATTGGTGCTATCAGTGGGCTCAGGAGCTTTTCAGAGGAGTTTTGAGGAGTTTTCATGGTGTCTGGAGGCATTCGCTTGATATACTCCATCATCCGAGCAGTTTGGCTTTTGTTCCGATGCATTCCGATAACTTTCGGAATTTTGAGTTATTTATGGGCTTAACTCAGCTGATTATGCTCAAGGTGGCATTCCGGGAAGAATACACGATGGAACACCTTAGTGTAATAGCTCATTGGAACCGGGACAAGGAGACCTACACGATGGGACAGTTAGACAGAGATTTCAGTGACCGGAGGAGGCGTGGTAGCCGATATACCCTTTTCTGCATTAAAAAGGAATATTTTATAATATTTTAATAAAAGGGAAAAGTGCTCCATAAATAAAATAATAATAAAATAATGCTCTAGAAGGCTCCAAGGGATCTATAAAAGAAAGGGAGGAGGCCATTGGGAGACATCTTTGGAATAGATCATTTGCTTGTGTATGAGAGGTTTGAGGACGTGGTTCTCTACTTCAGCCGTAGCCCCAGGACGGAAACCCTCGGGTGATTTGTGAGTGTTGGACGAAAACCCAACTCTCTTGAGGAGACTTCACTTAGGAGTTTCACAGAGCTTCAGAGTTTGGTGTGAGGATCATTCAGATCTTCAACTTGGGCTTCATCCGTTCAATGGGTTCAGTTTTAGCTGTTGCCGGAGGGAGAGTGCAGCAGCGCAGTTTGTGGCCAGTGTCGTTCAGCAGCTTATCTTGGTGGCCAGTTTTCTATCTCAGCTCTTCTTGGGTCAGATCTATATGTAAACCCCTGTTTATTATCTATAATAAAAGCTGAGATTTTTCTTCTGTTCTATATGGTATTGGATTGCAGCATTTCCTGTCTTTTATTTTACATGGCAATCTTCTGTTGAATAGATGTTTAATTTTCGACAAAGTGTGGTATTCAGTATTTTTCTGCATTTTAGTTAAAATATCCCATCTGGGATATTACACATTCAGATCTTCAACTTGGGCTTCATCATTTTCAGTGGGTTCAGTGTCAGCTGTTGCCGGAGGGAGAGTGCAATTGTTCAGTTTGTGGCCAGCGCCGTTCAGTAGCTTATCTTGGTGGCCAGTTTCCTATCTCAGCTCTTTCTGGGTCAGATCTATATGTAAACCCCTTTTTATTATCTATAATAAAAGCTGAGATTTTCCTTCTGTTCTATATGGTCTTGGATTGCAGTGTTTCCTGTCTTTTATTTTACATGGCAATCTTCTGTTGAATAAATGTTTATTTTACGGCAAATTGTGGTATTCAGTATTTTTGGCATTTTTAGTTAAAATATCCCATCCGGGATATTACAGTGGTATCAGAGCACTGGTTTTGGCTTAGCCTGCGGGTTCATTATGGATCAACTTTGGTAAAATGGAGGATTTGTGAGAAAATCCATCACAGAAATACTGCAAGGCCCAAAAGTTGAAATCATTTTATCAAGGGGTCGAGATTTCTAGTAGTTGCAGATTATTTAAAAAGTGGGGCTGAGTTGTCTTTTTCTCTCATGCTGAATTGGAAGTTGGGTTCTTCAAAGGAAAAATTACACTTGTGAAACCAAGTTGATTTTGGGTGGAAGCAAGAATTATTCGGAGAAAATCCACGAGATTGAGACAGAGTGTCAATATCAATCGAAGTGCAGGTTAATTGCAGATCGATCGGTGATCCCCTGATGCGAGAATAAATGCTAGATATAACCCAGAGTTTTGAACACTAGGTGAATTCTTAAGCGCTGCAGAAATCGTGACTGAAGCAATCTACATAGGCGGCGTTAGCCAAAATTTTGTGCGATGTATCCATCTCTGTAAGAATTGGCGGGATCGAAGAGCTACACGTCTGAGTAGTGCATTTTTTTTTTGGGCTATCGAATCATAGAACTTTCTCGGCATCGATAGACAAGTCAATCTGAATCGTAGACACAATTGTTACAGAGCGAAGTTGCGGCTGGCAGAGGCTCATCATTATCACCCCATCAGACAGAATTACTAAGATTAATTTAGAACCTGCGACGGTTGATTGAGGACTCCCATCGATCTGGCGTGAGATTCCACAAACTAAACTCTCTGTATCAAGCCGCCTAGAGAACGTGGGGATGCGTAATTCAAACTCGGTGTGTTGGGCGTACACTCGTTCAACAGAAGAATCGGGGGTGTGAATTTGGGCCGCCATATTAAGGACCGAATTAAAACTCAGCGTGGTTTGCAGCAATCAAACACCACGAATAAAAACTGTGCGTGGAAAAAGAAAGGGGTGTAGAACGGTGGGTTCGTAGGCTACACCACCGCTACGGGATTTTCAGAGGGTGAAACGGAGTTACGCGGTGCAGTGATCGGGTCACCATTCCAGAGGCAGAGCGATTGACCAAATATTAAAGCCACCGTCAGGGCAAGCCAACGCATAACCGTTCAAGCACTAAAATTCTCAGAACGAGCTTGAGGATTTATGAGCAGGGCCCATGAGATTCATCCAAAATTAATGATCGAGGAAGTGTGAGGGTGCATGCTGTAAAGATAGGTGCTCAATTGTTGGGGCAGATGCAGTTTTGGTGGTCAAATCGACTTCCTGGATGAATTATAACAGTCGCAGCATTAATATTAATTGGGGATAATAATGTGCGGGGTCTCGATTCCAGGTTCAAAGGTGTTTATCATGAGGATTAAGTTTCACCACGTGGACTGAGGTACCGAATTTTGGGTTCTGCTGTGTGTTGTCTAGATAACATTAGCTGCGGGAGTCATGGTGCTATTAATGGGTCAAATTTTGCGTTGGATGGATTTTTTTACAGCAGAAAGGAACGGTATGCCGAATGCTTGAATCATGATTCAGTTTGGAAATAGAGGCGGTACATATTTCCTAGACAGCGAACTGTAAATTTTTATTCTCTGCTAGCTGGGCGTATGCTACTTCTGTCTGGTATACCCTTGTTGCTGTGCGTAGGAGATATTTTTTTGGTGCTGTATTTCTTACCTAAATGTTGATCTATTCTGCCGTGGGTCATGCAATCATCTGCGTGGGGGCTAACAGATATTTGTGCCAAGAGACATGACTTCCGTAATATTCGACTGATATAAGGGAGATTGCAACAAAATGGAGTTTCCAATTGTTGACAAAGGTACCCAGAAATCTGTTCCTTACTGTGTAAGGACCACAACTTAAACCATTCTTTTCTTGGTTGTTGCACGCTGGTTCACACTGCTGAAAGAGAACGTTGTCATCTTATAAGCAACCAATGTTCATCTGGGAACCATATCACTGGAGATTGTACTGCTGAAAGTCACACTTGAATTGGACAAAGGTTTTGAAAGTCATCTTGTCATTCTCCAGTTCAACAGAGGGTTGGTTGGAGTGGAATGTCCATTACATATGTAATGCTGAGTTACAACAGCTCAAAGATGCAATACTGAGTTGAAGCAACTCAGAATTGCACGTGAAACATTGTGCAAATAATCTGTTGTTAAAACACTTCACTGGGAAAAATAGCAAACCCAGAAAATAATGTTCTCATGCGAGAATTCCATGGTGGAGGAACTCCTCAATAAGTTGAAAAGATTGAACATAGAAATTAACCATGGCACGCACCCAGAAACCAAGCAGAACAACAAACCCCTTTCAAGAGAGATTTGTACCATCCTTCAAAAAGGACAGCCAAAAGATTTGCAGGGAACATTGAAGAGTGGTCACAAAATTTCTGCGCTTGGGACAGATCTGAAACACATGAAGATGTCATGGAGAGTTTTGTCCAAACTAGAAGAGCTTAATGAACTCATGTCTACAATAGACCAAGCAGAAGGGAAGAAGTTGATTTGGGCTCTAAAGCCTGCTATGCTTGCTCTTATACAACCCAAATTCTTGGAGGAACCTTGTGAAGGGGTCACACTTCCAGTTGCAGCTTGCCTCAGTAACATCATGAAATTGACCGCACCTATAGAGCCATATAATGATGATGTTATGAGAAGGATTATGAGGTTGATTGTAGGGACTTTTCAGGATTTGGACAACAACACAGGCCCTACCTTCGGGAAGAAGCTTGAGATTCTATGGAGTATGGCCACAATCAAGACTTATGTCATCATGTTTGACCTTGAGTGTGATGACCTGATTTTGCAGATGTTCCGATGCTTCTTCAGCATTAGGAGACGTCATCCTGATACTGTCATAGCACACATGCAGTCCATCTTGTCATCATGTATGAGAGACCATGAGACCGTTGGCCAAGAGTTGCAGACTCGGTTGCTGAGCATTTGGAGGAGAGAGCAGTTGGTCTCGCCTGCTGCTTATGAGCTAGCCCAAGGGCTAGTTGAACAGAACATTGAGTTTCTCAGGAGACAGTTGACTAGGGAGGAGCGGCTCCAGTTTGGTGGGTCAGGCAGCAGAAATGAGCTGAGGAGGAAGGGACTTTGCTTCATTTGCAAAGAACCTTGGGGGCCTGATCACTCATGTTTGAGAGATGCAGATGAGGTGGTAGAGGTAGAGCAGGTAGACGTTCCTTCTGTATGCCACGATGAGGACTCTTCTTCAGATGAGTCCATGGGATCATATGAGGATGCTTCTGGGGAGCGAGTGCAGCCATGCAGAGATGATGATGACAGTAGACCAGAGCTGTGTTCCAGTGTGCAGGGTGAGCAGTCAGGGGATTGTATAGGTGATACTCTGGGTGATGAGTCACTTGTGACGATTCAGCCAGAGCAGCATATGATGGAGCCTGAGTCAACAGAGGAGGATACTATGGACATTAGGCATGACATTTCCTTGGGTGAGATCCAGATGGGCACCCACATTGAGCCTATGATGGATATGCAGCTAACATTGGGGGCAGCCTTTGAGGAGGAGTAGTTAGATGCACAGACACCAGTTGCAGAGCCATATCCTCTAGAGACGTTGGAGGTCGATGGGATAGTTTTGCAGGGAGCTAGGGGACAGCAGGAGTTTTACATTCTCGATGAGAGGGATGAGTTTGTGGAGATGGTGGAGCATCCATCTTTGGGCCGACACATTGATGAGATACAGATAGATGTACATACAGTCGGCCGAGTTGCAGTACTTCCGATGAGTAGTACTCTCCAGGAGTACATCGATGGGGCTTGCAGCATGTCTTGCCCCCTTTGGCCCACTATAGAGAGAGGGGCTTCCTTCTATAGGCAGTTTCCATTGGTAGACAGGGCAGAGCAGTGGGAGTTGACTATGGGCTGGCGACAACACCCTGGGCATGTTCCATGTGTAGTTGTTGCTACATTGGATTCTTCTTCCAGGATGGACTGGCGGGAGATCATGAGTTGGCACCCTCTTGATGGTACGGTATTTTTCGTGGGGAGCACATCAGAGCAGGGGCCCTTAGACATAGTAGATGTTACAGATTCCAGTTGGCAGGAGGGCACCAGTTGTCATTACTTCAGGACTCCTTCCCGATTTCAGGAGAGTAGGATCAACATGGGATTGAGTCAGGACTTGGATTGGAGAGAGGTAATGAGTTGGTATGCAGTTGGTGGGGCAACATGTGCAGTTACAGGTACAGAACAGCAGGAGCCCGGGAGCATTGATGCTTGCTGGTGGGCTTCACCTCTGAGAGCATCAGCTATAGCCAGAGACAGTGCGCAGCCTGAGCCGTGGGACTTGGGCGATGATTGGCCATGGTGGCATTGGGATCCGGGAGGATTATTTGTTGACTGGGACAGAGAGAGATCAGTTTGGGATCCCGGCATTGAGGGATCTGTTCCGAGAGGTTTGACACAGGAGCATAGCAGCACCTAGAGGTTGGTATGGGATCCAGGCATTGGGTCTGAGATGCAGCGGGCCAATAGAGTGGCCCACATATTTCGATTGCTTGAGGGCAAGCAATCTTGGGGCGAGAGGTCTGTAATGTTCCCATTTTTGGTATCACCCGTGACAGGGCAAGGAGGGACTTCCAGAGTTAGGAGCAGACAAGTCACATGTACAGATTGGTGCTATCAGTGGGCTCAGGAGCTTTCGGAGGAGTTTTGTGGAGTTTTCATGGTGTTCGGAGGCATTCGCTTGATATACTCCACCATCCGAGCAGTTTGGCTTTCATTCCGATGCATTCCGATAACTTTCGGAATTTTGAGTTATTTATGGGCTTAACTCAGCTGATTATGCTCAAGGTGGCATTCCGGGAGGGATACATGATGGAACACCTTAGTGTAATAGCTCATCGGAACCGGGACGAGGAGACCTACACGATGGGACAGTTAGACAGAGATTTCAGTGACCGGAGGAGGCGTGGTAGCCGATATACCCTTTTCTACATTAAAAAGGAATATTTTATAATATTTTAATAAAAAGGGAAAAGTGCTCCATAAATAAAATAATAATAAAATAATGCTCTAGAAGGCTCCAAGGGATCTATAAAAGAAAGGGAGGTGGCGATTGGGAGACATCTTTGGAGTAGATCATTTGCTTGTGTATGAGAGGTTTGAGGACGTGGTTCTCTACTTCAGCCGTAGCCCCAGGACGGAAACCCTCAGGTGATTTGTGAGTGTTGGACGAAAACCCAACTCTCTTGAGGAGACTTCACTTAGGAGTTTCACAGAGCTTCAGAGTTTGGTGTGAGGATCATTCAGATCTTCAACTTGGGCTTCATCATTTTCAGTGGGTTCAGTGTCCGCTGTTGCCGGAGGGAGAGTGCAGCAGTTCAGTTTGTGGCCAGCGTCGTTCAGCAGCTTATCTTGGTGGCCAATTTCCTATCTCAGCTCTTTCTGGGTCAGATCTATATGTAAACCCCTTTTTATTATCTATAATAAATGCTGAGATTTTCCTTCTGTTCTATATGGTATTGGATTGCAGTGTTTCCTGTCTTTTATTTTACATGGCAATCTTCTGTTGAATAAATGTTTATTTTACGGCAAATTGTGGTATTCAGTATTTTCGGCATTTTTAGTTAAAATATCCCATCCGGGATATTACAAAAACTCATAGAGCAATATGACAAGCTTGCCCTCCTGTGAAGCAATGCACTACATAGGAATGGTAAGAGTGTGCAAATCAATGAATGTGTAAACAACCTCCTCACCATAGGCTAGAAGTAAGATGGTACATGGGTCCATACATGAGTCCTCCATAGTGTTTTGGCATGCTATGAAGAAGACTGCACCATGTGCTGCAAACAGATAATCCTCCTGATGCTTGGAAATCCAAGTCAAGAAGAATATGCCATAGATGTCTCTATCATCATTACCTCCTCTAAGTGCAACAATTGTGAAGTGATCCTGGGACCTATGGGTTATAGATCCACCATAACTCTGCTGGGTACACTTCATCCATAAAGTTCTGCTCCAAGGTGACAACGCTGTGAGCTCATGCAAGTAAGCTCCTGTCAATACAAAGCTCTGTTCTTTGACATGCTCCTTGTCAAAGACTCCTCTAATAATGCTGCAAAAAATATGGAATACCTCCCAAGATGGAAGTGCTTCCCAATCATCATCAAAGATCAAGGAGATAGTGCCATCTCCTCCTCCTGCAACATCATGCAAAGTGTGAGAGCAAATCTGCCCTTGCTCTCCCAAGCAAAGCAACAAGACATTTTGCTGCCTCCCCATACTTCCATCATACAACTCATATGATGAAGACATAATGAATGATATGAGTAACACATCAACACCATGCATCCATACTCTATGCTGCTCAATGATGCAAGTATCTAGCCATCTTATCTCCGTCCTCCTACTCTTAGGAAGAGTATGTGCAAAGGGATGGCCAAACTCTTTCAAGAGCAACCTATGCAGCCAAGCCTCCTGCTGCCCGGTATCATAGATCTGCAAGTAGCCTCCTAGCTCCTTGCTCATCATCCCCATCCACTTAATCACTTGTGGATGCCTCCTTCTTCTCCTCATCCTGGTACTCCTCCCATGAGGGCTACCATCCTCCCAAATCAAATTACTGATTTTGCACTTCACGGGATTTTGAAATATAAACTTCTCATGGATCAATGAGACCCTATCAAGAATCAAATAGGTGGTAGGCAAAAACCTCCCATCATGATGTGTATGGCTCAAGGGATGTCCAACACAAGCATGAGAGATGTTATCCATCCTAAGATGTCCTCCATCTTCTATATGCTCTTGTGAGAAGGGAAGAAAATCATTGCATTCCATGGTGTGTCGAAGTGCATCTCCAATGAGATCTCTCCTTGAGACCTCCCTTTCATCCATAGTCTTCCAAAACCAATGAGGTCTTGGATCTGAAAGTAGAAGTTCCTCTTTGAGCTGAGAAGAGCTCATTGAGAAAGTTTCATCTTGAAGGGAGAAAAGGTTTCTTACTCCAAGATGTCTACTATCAACCTTCAAGTCTTCAAACCCCAATCTCCAATGTGATGTAAAATCCAACAATGGCTCATGAGAATGAGTGTGTGATTCCTTCTTGAGTGTTTCCATGTTGCACAGCATAGTGCAACCAAGTTGCCTTCGATCTGCATTAGGAACTTCTTGTAGAACTGCAAGAGTCCCATCCTCAAAAGCGTTGGCTGCTCCAACTGTTGATGCATGTGGCTGCTCCTCCATGGGTGTGACAGCGTTTTCACAAGCCCCCTCAAGAGGTGATGTAATCTCTTCTTCTTGATGAGCATTGGAAGCGCATGGTACTTCCTCTTCTTTTTCTTCAACCTTCTTGACCTCCTCAACAGTGGATCCATCTTTTCTGGATTTGAAAAAGAATAAACTCTTGACTTCCTCAACAGTGGATGCATCTTTTCTGGATCTGAAAAAGAATAAACTCTCCTTTTTCACCATTCCGGTCTTCTTGGGCTTAGACTCACAGGGACTATTGTATTCCTCATGCATGGGAAGAGGTGATCTCCCAGTAGTATGCTGCAAATCTGAACTCTGTATGCTAGAAACTCCATCCTCTCTGAGCTGACAGTAATCTTTGAAGGGCAAAATTGCTTTGAGGTCTTCCCTCATGGACTTCCATTCTCGGAAATAATCTCCAAAGGGTACATGACCACGCTGTTGTGAGATCCTCATATTTTCCATAGATAATTAGCTCCACAGGCTGAGCCAGAATTATGCTCTGATACCACTGTAATATTCCCAATAGGGAATTTTCAGCAGATCATGCCAAAAAAAACGCATTCCTCAGGTATGAGGGCTTCAGCTATCATATAATATCTCTGAAAATGTTTAGCAACCAAAATAAATAGCAACAGCAACCTTTACTCAGCTTTTAAGGGCAAAAAGGTGGGGGAAAAGTGAGGATTTTGGCCCTAAAATGAGTGAATAAGGAAATATGCGTAAAATGACGGGTCAAGGTTCTGGAATATGTTATAATAGGTCAAGAGGGACTTCCATGTCGAATTTCAGCTCAAACAAAGGCGTTTTGCTAAGTTAAACAGTTCCTCCTTCCCGACTAGTCAAGAAAAACCCTGATTTCCCAAGACTTTGAGTATGCAGAAATTTTCTGAAGCAAGGGCAGCGTATTTTCTGAAGGAATATGATGTATAACACTATAAATAATCATAGAATGAGTTTTAGAAAAAGGCATAGGCTTTCAGCAAGGTTAAACAACATTTTTATATAGAAAACCCCTCAAGATAGAGGTGCCACAAGACAAAGATTGATCCAGAAACCCTTCAGCATTTTCTCCAGGAGGCTGAAGCATATATTTATTATATTACAGATCTGAAACTGATAAATACATGAAAACAGAGATCTATAATGAGACAAAATGCCCAAAGGGCTCTTTATTACTTTCCCCTTGGGGATTTCAGCAATACATGAAAATGTCGGAGCAGATCTGAGTTTTACTGCAGCAGATCTGAATAATGATTCAGAATTTCTGAAGCAAACTTCAGTATCAGATCAGAAATATACTTGGATTGGTTGGCCAATCCAAGGATCACCCTCAATCAGAGATCTAACTCCAAAATGATGCCAAAACCCTTGGAACGCTGCTCCCTCAGCAATAACGCAGATCTGGGGAAAGAACTGCGCAGTATACCATGAAGAACATATAGCCCTAATGCCAAGATCTGATAATAAGCTCCAATATCTCCCAATCTGATCCTCCAAAGGAGAGAGAGGCTCTCCCTCTGAAAAACAAGAGAAGGAGGTGGTGTCGTAAAGTCACCACGGCAACACCCTACAACATAGTATTACGCCGCTGCAGCAATAACACTGTCCTGGAGGATGATGCTAAGAAAATAACCTTGCCTGAGCAGGCATTCGAAGTCCCCCGAGGCTAAGGGTGAGATCTCCGCACGGAGACACTCGGTTGCACTAAACAGTGCAGCAAACGGGCTAAACAGCCAGCGTGCCAAAGAAAGACAAATGTCTCACTCAATAATCAATAATCCAAGAATGCCCCAAATGAGGAGGCTCCTCCATCTTTTATAGTGTTGGTTTCCCTCCAAAACCAAATGTAGCCTCTCTCTCTCCTCCACATCCTCATCTTTATCCACATTCTCATCCTTATCTGCGCAGAAGCTTGGAGAAACTTCTAGAGTGTCCATAGTCCCCCTCCTCCACGTGGTGTTGGGTCCCCCCTTGACTCCCACTTAAGTCACAACGTTGTGCTACTAGGTGGATGTCTTATTTCATTTAAGTGAGTTTAGACCCTCTTTACTCACTTTTTATTTACTTACAAACTATAGGTGGCAAAATAAACAAAATAGAATATTCCAATTTGCTGTCGCAAATTAGGAATATTACAGCTGCAGCTTAAACACTTCTGAAAATTTTTAGCAAACCCGCCCTAGAATTTCAGCTTAGCCTCAGTGCTCTGCCTCCGTGTGTGTGTTCTCCAACTGAACCCAAGCCTTTCCTTTATACTTTCTCCTTGGGAAACCAACGACCGTGATCTAATCTTGAATTGATGGCTAAGATTAAAAGAAAGCTTGATCCGTGTGACTTAAGTCATTTCCATCACATGTTTAAATTAATTACCTTTAATATTTTAATTTTCCTAAGTTAGACTTAGGGTCCTTAATTAAAATATTAATTAATTAATTATCTCCCAAACTGGATGGAATTTCCCAAATCCCTTTCTGGGTCTTGTAGATCTCATGTACTCTAGTCCCTCCACAAAATTTGGGAGCTAGAGCACATCTGATGCTACCCCAACACTCAAAAAACTCAATAGATTGAAATCTGTCCTCTTTTTCCATGCACTAAAGTTTGATGACCCAACCAATTTTTTGCTCTCTTTGCAATAAGTCATTTTGACAGATTTAGATGAGGTCATAGAGATACTTACTTGAGTATAGTGACCTCCTCCTATTGACTTCCTTGATGATGAAGATGATGAGAGGAACTCGTTCTTAGATTGAATTCTTCAAAGTAGGTGACCTCGAATCCTTAATGATAAAGGATGTCTTCAAAATGATGATATATTCAAAGGTGTTGGATAATGTTGGATGGTGCTTGATGATGTGGCTTCCAACAATGTCTTCAATGTCATAAATCTTTGATGGCAAGTGATTATCTCCTTGATGAGTGTATCCTTTGAAGGTCTTCCTGAAATGGCTTGAGAAAATTTTTGCAAATTGATTTGACTTTCCAACGCAAACTTTGACCTTGACTTTGATTCTTGTTTCCTTGAGTGTCTCCTTGTCAAGTAGCCCTTGTCTTCAGCACCTTAGCTCTAATACCATTGTTAGCCACCTATAAAATTTGTTATAGCAAAAGGTGGCTAAGACTTTTTGAGCCTTCAAGGAACAAATTTCATTGCTAAAAATTGTTGGCTCTTGAAGACTCTTGAAGGCCTCATGCCTATCCTCTGTCCGAACTTCACTGCTGTTCCCATTTTACACTTAGAAATCCTGCTGATTTCCAAGCCAGATTACTACTGCAAGAACCATTTCCCTTTTCCCCTTCTCCCAAAACTAACTTTCATTTGCTCCCCTTTTTCTCCATAAAACTCCTCTATTTTCATGATTCCTTTTCTCCCTTTCATGAAAATCCTCTTTACATGGTTTAAAATCATTTTTAAACTATATCGGAACCCTCAATTTCCTTGGAAAACCATTAAAAAAACCATAAAAACCCACATGTTGGATATATATGGGTCCTAGCCCTTTTCCCATTGACCCTCGGTCATTATTTCCCATGCGCCCAAAGGCCCCGCAGTCGGGCGCCAAGCCGCATTATAAATTAATAAAAACCTCTGTTTATATTAATTTTCCGATTTTTTATTATATTGTGAACTTTCTGCCAGTGTAAAATATCAGTCAACTCCCACCGTCGATCTGATCTGCAGATCGACAGAGCGGAGTCCGTCTCCCCAGTGGTCCCTGCATTCCACTCACCTGTCCAAAAACCGCGTGGTATTCATCGCACCGCCTTTAGGCAAGGGCGGTTTTTTCCCGATTGGCAGCGATTCCATTCAACGGTTGATGCATGGCCTGGGCACTGTTCATAAAACCGCCGTCCATCACGCGTTAACGTTCGGACGTGGACCCGGCGCGATATCACTGTACACCGTCCGATCTGGGGCGGGCTATTCGACAGCTATCGCTCACCGAAGATGCCCGATAGTTAACCGAGCTACGGCGCGACATTCAATAGATCTCTGCCGTCGATCTGATTTGCAGATTGACGACCCATATTCCATCGCCTTGATTCATCGCCCGGTCAATCATTTTCCGCTTTGACTCTCCGTTTCCGCTCCCGATCGTCGATCTCTGCGAGATCGATGGCTCTGATTTAAACAAATCTTCCGCCTTCTCTATCACTTCTCCCGATCAATCCTGACCGTTGGATGATGCCATCCAACGGCCACGCTTCCCCCACACGTCCTCCGCAGCAATAAACCTATATATGTAGGATTTTTTAATATTTGTTTGTATTTTTGAAGAAACTTCGAAGGCAGGAAGATGGATGACGATCTTCCTGCCTTCGATTCACCAAAGAAAATCATCACAGGGTGTTAAAAACACGTTTTCATCAATCGTTCATGAAGCATTGATGCCACATAACTTTGCGCAGCCCTGTATATAAAAAAAACCATGAATCAGGCATAGTCAGAGAGTGTCAGTGACGAAGATCAAAATGAACCAGGACAGAGGATGGAAGACATATTTCCGGGGATCACGGCTAAGAATGTTTATCAAAAGCCTAATCCCCGATTTAAAACACAGTTTAAAGAAGATCTTAAGGGTTTTATCAACAGGAGCGCTTCCACCGCCACATCTGAGGCAAATTGATTCCTCCCAGCTACTAAAATGCCACCTGTACCTCAAATTATTCAATCAGAGGCTGAATTTATTGATCAGGACCAGATATCCGCCTCTCAACACAGCCAAAAGATAAATTCTGCAGGCAAATTAATGACAAACATCTGCGTAGTTACTTCAACGCCACACAGAGCCTCAAAGGTCAACAAAAACTCCCACCGAGCTTAAATCTTTATGTAAATCATTTAATACAGAGGATATGTATGAAAGTCTCTTCATTGAGCCCCCAAGGGCCAAGAAGCCATCGAGTCTGTATTAATTGTAATTGGAGATCTTTTATCAGATCTCACCTCCTCATTCTTCTATATATACTACTGCAGAAGATGAGTGAGGGGTTGGTTGCAGAACTTTGATATACACTTGAGCTTAATTTCTGATTGTAAATAATGTTCACTGGCTCTTGGAGCTCTGCTAGTGGTAGATAGGTTAGGCTGAGATGTGTAGATGGTTGCTAAACTAAAGCACTGGACTTAAAGTTGTAACTGGTTTGGAGCATCAATACAAGCTGATTTATGGGATCCTAGTCTATGTTGACGGTGATGTTTTCCTCATTATAACTTGTCATTTTGTTTCTGTTTTCACTGTGTTCCATTTTCTCTTATAAAGAACGGCCTTCTTTCTTCTTGATTGTTCTACCTATACCTGCGGTAACACTTAATACATTTGAAAAATATTTCTTAGGTCTTTTTCTTCTAAAGTATCTTTCTGAATATGATTGGTCTGATAAACATAGAATATTGGCATTATAATGTTGTGTCTTAATGAATGATTTCAATGTTAAATATTATTCCCCAGTATATTTTCAATGAAGATGGCTGAGAGGATATGGTGAGCTTATAATTGGGTTTGTATCTACATGACATACAGATATTCCTTGAATGTTATTAAAAGTTGGCTGGTTAAAAGTGTACAGTCTGACATTCATACCATTATATTTTGTGTTTGTGTAAATATTAGTAAAAACGAGCTAGAGATTGTGGTGGCTTGACATGTCAGTTCTACTCAAAGGTGCCTTCAGGTTCCCTTGGTTTTAAAGTGTTTTCTATTGAAAGTGTATCAAAGGTTGGCTAGTTTAAAAGGACTTACCAGATCCTAGTTTACTTTTATGTTTTTCTTGAGTCTATGTCAAAGGCTGGCTAGTTTAGAAGTACTTACCAGATCCTGGGCTGCTCTTTGTTCCTCATCTGTTTAATTCTCCTACTTACTGTATCATTTCATTCCATAAATCAAACTTCGAAGAGATCCTTAGACATAGATGACTTGCCCTATGGACCACTCTTGCCTCTTGCTGTTCCAATTAAACCCTATTACGAATCCATAGCCCAATGGACTAAAACCTGCAATTATCTATCTTTTTGGCCGAAGCTTACTCTCATTGCTTGCAACTTCTCACCTTTGAAACTATTTGCATTTAGGACTTTCCACCTCAAACAGTATTCATGCTCAACCATCCAAAAAACAAACAAAACCCTTGGCCTTCATAACTAGCCTAATATCATAACCCCAAACTTCAAAGACAAATCCATCTTTGCACTTATTTGAGAGATCCCTCTCCGGATTCAGGAGGGCTAAATCCTAGAATCTCAAAGTGGTTGAAACAATATTGTTTCTGTGATTGGACTTTGCCAATCTTGCTAATTACAGATTCCTAACATTTCTGGCGACTCCACTGGGGAATTTTCTGAGTTAAATAAAGTTCCAAAACCCCTTGAAAACTCTAGATTACCCTTGGTTCTATGACAATCGTCCTGTTTGACAGCTGAGCCACCAGTAACTAACATTTCTGGCGACTCCGCTGGGGATACTTCCCTTAAAAAACTTCATAAAACTTGTGAGTAAAAAGCAGCCTTTTCAAGCACTACCAAAGAATGGTAGTCATGATAAAACTTGTTTGAATCAGTGACAAACTAGGTAAACCCTAGGATTCTCTTAAGACTTTATCTAACCTTGAAAGATCAGTTGGCTTAGCCATAAGAGTAAACTATCCTTGTCTCATAACCGTAGCTATGTTTTGAAACAGAGTTAGGATATTCTTAAAAAACCATACAACTGAAAAATAACTCGAAAAAACCTAAAAATATTTCAGATTGTTATCCAATAAACATGGTGGTGGACCATAAAACCTTTTACCTCTGAAAAGAGCTAAAAACTTCCACTTGGCGACTCCACAATCCTTAACAGACCTTAAGACTCCACTGAGAAGAACCCTTACTATTATGATATCATTCAAACTCAGTTAGAGGACTGTAGGATTGAATTTCAAACAGACTAGTTAACCTTTTAAAGATTGTCATATCTGGTTGAACTTTTCCTGTTTATTTGGGTCTAAAAGCACAACATAGTGGCTCCTAGAAAGATTCATACTAGAGCCTATCCTGACCCTGATCCACCTGAATTAGTTGATAACCCAGAAAGTATCCTTAGGAAGTCTCCTAGGAATAAATTATCAACTGTTTTCAGATCACCCTTGAGAGATAGTTCAATCCCTGAAAATCTTACTGCTTTACAACAATCACAAGCTGACTTAGTAAATCCATTTAGAACTAGGTCATTTGATGATATAATCCAGCTAGACTCTGAGTCTTCACTTTCATCCCTGGAGACAAGTGAACATCCTGGTAGTAGAGAAACAACACCTCCTGATTTGCATTTCCTTCACAATTTAGGTATCTCTCATTCAAGATCAGCTCAGCGATCTATTCCTGGTCCATCCACTTCTGCTCACCCTACATCCACTGTTCAAACCACTCCACTTCAGCCCACTTTCCCTCTTGTTAATCCACCTCTTGTAAATCCACCCCCACCACATATCATGGCAACATGGTATGCTCCCTTAGTCCTTCATGCACCATTAGTCAATCTTCCACAGGACTATCAGTCCAAAATTCCATTATATGATGCTAGCAATGCTACAACTGCATCACAACATGTGGATAAAATGAATGACTACTTTGACAGAAATGAAATTGATGATGATTCTGTCAAGCTTAGATTATTTTCTCAGAGTTTAGGGGGAGAAATAAGAAAATGGTTCAAAGGTTTAACTTCCAACAGTATTAATGATCTCCAAGCCTTCCATCAAACTTTCTTAAACAAATGGGAAGTAAAGAAGAATCCTCTCCAGGTCCTTTCTGATTACAAGAACCTCCATAGAAACACTGGGGAAAGTGTGCAAGCTTATTGCACCAGATTTAACAGTGTGTATAATGCACTTTCCCCAGAACTAAAACCTCCACAAGGCTCAGCTTTAAACAAGTTCCCTGAAGGGTTTGACCCTGAGATGGCCTATCAGCTGAGAGAGAGAGATTTTGCAACTCTTGAAGATATGCAAAGAGGCGCTCTTTCTGTGGAGGTCAACTTAATGGAAAAGAGAGCAAGAATAAAAAATGAAAAGAGAGTGTCCTTTAGAGAGGAATCTACACCCTCTACTTCCAACTCAAAAATGGAGAAAATGATGGAAGAAATGATGAAAGAAATGAGCATAATTAAGAGAGCACAAGCAAGCCAAAACCAAAATGCTCCTCAAAATAGAAATCAGAACCAAAATCAAAATTTTAGAAGGAACCAACCTCCAAATAGACCTAGGGAAGATGATCAACAGATCACCCCTCCCTTTCATCAAAACTATGTGAGTGAGGTTGAGGAAATGGACGAGATAACAGAGGAAGATAATGTCAACGTGTTTGGGGTGGAAGATGATGACTTTGAGATTCATTGAGACAAAAAACAAGGTCTATACACACCTTATGGTGATAGAAGAGATGATGATGAAAATTATTATCAAGACATGGAAAATGTCATCATAGAGTCTCAAAGAGAATATGACTTTAGAAGCAAAACCAGTAAACAAACCCCCAACAACAAAACCTCTGAAAAATCTTCGCAGAACAGCACCGCAACCAAACCTAAAGTTGTCAAACAAAAGGACAAAACAGTGGCTGTAAATTCTGGTAATGATAAAGAGAAAGACACTCAAAAAAAATAAAAATAGAGTGCAGACATTAGCAGTACTAACACTTCAGCTAGTACTCCTGTGAAAACAATTTTGTCAAGTATAAATAAAACAAATCAGCAAGCTGATATTGCTGATAGAATGACAGCTAATAAGGCTGAAACCAACACTTTAAAGATTCAAATTCCTTTCAGCCTGGAGCAGGAAATTTCAAAGATCAAAATCTCTGTTCCCTTGACTGAGTTAGCTGCCCAACATGTATATAGAACTCAAATTTTGAAGGCTTTAAACATTGAAGAAAATGAGGACACAGTCAATCTTAATGATGACCAACCAGCGCTGATTTTTGGTCCTAAGATTGAAGGTAGATATCAAGAGGGACCTATTCCTCCCTTTTATGTAAGTTTAAATGTTCATGACAAAATTTTGCACAACGCTATGCATGATTTCGGGGCTTCTCATAATTTAATGCCAAAAGCTGTAATGGAGAGCCTGGGTTTAGAAATCACCAGACCTTACAAAGACCTTTACTCCTTTGATTCCAGCAGAGTAAAATGTTTAGGATTAATCAAAGACCCCTGTGTTAACTTAGCCCAAATTCCAACCAAATTTTTAGTCATGGATATTGTTGTGGTTGATGTGCCCCAAAGTATGGAATGTTACTATCAAGATCTTGGGGGACTAAGTTACAGGGGACTATGCAAATGGACATGACTTATGCGACTATCCCTGTTTTCAATCAGAATAGAAGACTTTACAGGGAGTCCCATATGAAATACACAGTTACAAGTCAAGACAGACCACAAAACTCTCCTATGTATTCTGTAAATACAGGCCTTGATTCTTTTATCATGTTTAATGAGGAAACACTTGGTGAACAAGTCACTTTAACAGGATTAATGGCCGATAGGGAGGAAGAGGCGAACACCACAGAACTGTCAAAACAGTTTGTTGAACCGTTAAGCATTAGCAAACTAAACAAAGGTCTTAAACTACAAGTCATGCATCCTTTGCTTTTAAACATTGAGAGTCAAGAAAGTGGTCCTCAACCCAATAATATATCTGAGGAAATGAAACAAATTCAACTGAGTGCTGATACTCAAGAACAATCGGAAAGCACAGTAGTTGAAGAGGACGTTCACCAAACAGATGAAATTGAAACTAGTCCTCTGTGGAGTATGTATTTTGATGGATCTTGCACTGGAACTAACGCTGGTGCAGGTGTCTGGATTTCCAACACTGAAAATAACCACACAGAAAGCATTTCATGTAGATTAAATTTTCAGTGTTCCAGTAACATAGCAGAATATGAATCCCTTCTCTTAGGCTTACATTTATTGAAAACGTTAGGAGCCATAAGAATTAATGTGTATTGGGATTCAGAGTTAGTCATTAGGCAAGTCAATGGGAAATATAACGCAAATCATCCCAGACTTAGAGCCTACCGAAACGATGTCATGGACCTTTTGAAAACCTTTGAGGAGTCCAAACTGTTTTTTGTCCCAAGAAAAAGAAATATTGCGGCCCACAATTTAGCGTTTGCAGCTAGGACATGCTTGACGCCATATGAAACCAAAGACTACACAACTGAGATTAAATTTAGAGAAACTGTACCTAATGATGAAAAGTATTGGCAGGTGTTTGATAATGATAAACAAATAGAAGACCTCATGCAATTCAGAAATGAATTTGAACTACACAGTTCGGACTCAGATTATGATACAGACTGCAGTGAAGAAAATTTCCTTGGTGAAGAACCATCCCCTGAACCTGTTAATATTAACCTGCTGTCAAGCAAACTAAAAAACAAAAGGGAATTGGATGCAGAGTTCGAAACAGATGAGTTAGAAACTCTGCACTCTAGAGATGAAAGTTTGCCAAGTAGTCTAGAAGAGTTAGAAGAGTTGTTTGATCTTAACGATGTGGCCAAAAAGCCAAAACTGGAACCTATAGAGGGTGAAATAGAAGAGTGCAATATAGGCAGTGAACTTAAACCTATGATGATTAAACTGTCTAAAACTTTACCAGTTCACATTAAACTCAAATACATAGAGCTGTTTAAAGAGTTTTCTGATGTTTTTGCGTGGAGTTACAAAGATCTTAAGTCCTATGACACTAAAATAATACAGCACAAAATTCCCCTCAAAAAAAACCAAAAACCATTCAAACAGAAACTGCGCAGAATAAACCCTGTTCAATTACCTTTGGTTCAAAAGGAGATCCTGAAAATGTATGAAGCTGATATTATTGTCCCTATTAGATATTCTGAATGGGTGTCTAATCTGGTGTCGGTTAGGAAGAAAACTGGAGAGATCAGGCTTTGTATAGACTTTAGAGACTTGAGCAAAGCTTCATTAAAAGACAACTACACTTTACCAAAGATGGATCACATTTTACAAAGGGTGGTAGGGTCTAGAAGAATTTCTTTGCTGGATGGCTATTCAGGGTACAATCAGATCTTAGTTCACCCTGCTGATCAATTAAAGACAACATTTACTACACCATGGGGCACTTTCATGTATGTGAAAATGCCCTTTGGTCTAATGAATGCTGGAGCAACTTTTCAAAGAGCCATGGACATAGCTTTCTCGGAGGAACTGGGCTTCTTCATCATTATCTATCTAGATGATGTCACTGTGTTTTCAAAAATAGATGAAGAGCACTTAGAACATTTGAGAAAAGTTTTCGAGAAGTGCAGAAAGTTTGGGATATCTTTAAACCCTAAGAAAACACTATTTGGTCTCCAAGAAGGTAAAATTCTTGGGCACATTATTTCTGAAGAGGGTATAAAGATAGATCCAAAGAGGATTGAGGCCATATTGCAAATCTCTCATCCTCGAAACATCAAAGAGTTGCAATCTTTCGTTGGAAAGATCAAATTTTTGAGAAGGTTCATCCCCAACTTGGCTGAGCTCCTTAGGAATATCAAAAACATGTTAAAGAAGGAGCAAGGGGTAAAATTGACCTTGGAAGCAAAGAAGTCCTTTGAACTGGTGAAACAAGCGTTAACCAAAACACCGGTTCTTATAAGTCCTGATTTTTCAAAAGATTTTTATATTTTTTCATTTGCATCAGAACATACCATAGCTGCTGTCCTTTTGCAGAAAAATCCACAAGGACAAGAGCAGCCTATTTCATTCTTTAGCAAGGCATTGAGGGATGCCCCTTTGAAGTATAAGATTATGGAGAAGCAAGCTTTTTCTTTGGTTAAAGCTTTGAAAGACTTCAGAGTCTACATCCTTCACTCACACACCATTGCCTTTGTCCCAAACTCGGTTGTTAAAGACATTCTAACACAGGACCCAGATGGTAAGAGAGGTAAGTGGATTGCTATTATCCTTGAATATGATTTAGAGATAAAACCCACTAAACTCATCAAAGGCCAAGGTCTAGCTAGATTAATGGCTGAATCCAATTTTGAAGTTCTTGATATTAATATGATTGATGCTTTGGATGACCAAGAAGGATTCTCAACTCCTATTGTTGAAGACCATTTTATGAATTCTCCTTGGTATGCTGATATTATTTATGTTTTTCTTAATTTGAATACACCTCTAGGTTTTACAAAAACAAAGGAAAGATTCCTAAAATTGAAAGTTGTAAACTATTGCATTATTGATAGATGTCTTTACTGGAAAAATGCAAGTGGTGTATTGCTTAAATGTTTGCCTGAGTTTGATGCAGAAAAGGTTAAATACCAGTTCCATGAAGGAGAGTGTGGAGGTCATTTATACTGGAAGACAACAGCCAACAAAATCTTGAGGGCTGGTTTCTATTGGCCTACCCTTTTTCATGATGTGCACAAGATGATCCTAGCCTGTCATAAATATCAAATTTTTGAAGGCAAAAGAAAACTGCTATCCCTGCCTCTACATCCAATCACTGTTGAAGCCCCATTTCAATAGTGGGGACTTGACTTCATAGGAGAAATCCATCCCCCATCTTCTGCCTAGCATAGATGGATTCTCACTGCCACAGAATATTTCACTAAGTGGATAGAAGCCATACCTTGTAGGCAAGCCAATGATTCAGTTATTATAAAATTTATGGAGACTAACATTCTCTCCAGATTTGGCTGTCCTACCAAGATTATCACTGATAATGCAGCAGCATTTGGATCAAACAAGATGGTTGATTTCTGTCACAGATATCAGATAACATTGGGGCATTCCACGGCTTATTACCCTCAAGGTAATGGACTTGCAGAATCCTCAAACAAAAGTTTAGTGAACATAATCAAGAAACTGTTGGAAGACAACAAAAAATATTGGCATACAAAGCTAGTTCATGCACTGTGGGCTGACAGACCGACCTTGAAGAAATCCATTGGCATGTCACCTTTTCAGCTGGTGTATGGTACTGATGCAATTTTTCCAAACAGCCTTGGTGTACCAATAATGAAGTTGATTCAAGAGTTGCAAACTGAAGATAATGACATGAACAGAAGAATAAATCAGACCATCCATCTTCAACAAACCAGAGAGGAAGTTTATAACAAAGCATTGCAGAAACAGATCAACATTAAAAAGCCTTTTAACAGAAGAACAAAGGCCAGCAATTTCAAAATTGGGGACCAAGTTTTAAAGTGGGACTCAAGGAGGGAAGAGAAGGGCAAGCATGGAAAATTTAGCAACTTATGGCTTGGCCATAACTCTATTCATTCAGCTGCTGGTAACAATGCATTTTTCTTGCAGGAGTTGAATGGAGCAGAATTGTTTGGGGGTCCTGTCAATGGCAGGATGCTTAAGCATTACTTCTCTTGATCCATGTTATGTTCCAAAAGCCTTTTTATCTTTTTTCCACTATAAATATTTCATCCACCATTGCATTCAAAGTTGTAAAAATAAAAAATACAAAAACAATGAAAAGAAAGAAAATAGGGCAGATTGTCAAAACAAGAAAGGTATAGCCCCATACCAAGAAAGAGAAACACAAATTTGAAAGTGTGCAAGCTTAAATGCCACTCCTGAAAACCACACTTCTAGTTAGTCAAATAGCCTAAAGGCTAAACTTGACTAATTAGCTTTAAATTTTCTGCTGATAGGATAGTGAATTCGATTTGCCAAACTGTTTAATCTTGGCTTATCAGTAGATAGTTTAGGATAGAAATTAAAGGTTCAAACAAAATCAAAATCTGAACCTAAAGTTTCAAAAAGAAAATGACTCAAATATGTTTTATTTTTTTGAGTAAAAAAAGATGTAAATCTGGTTCAAATCAACTCAAAATCTGAACCAGAGAACAAAGAAAAACAGCTCAAACAAATTCAAAACAGAGCTGTTAAAAATATGAAGGAAGTGCTTTCAAATTTCTGATCTCAAGCCTTCCATTTTTTGTTTGTGTGCAAAATAATGTCTATGTGCAGTTTTTTTTATGCCATAGACCAGCATCAAGTTAGACTGTTCAATCCTGACTTGAGTGTTTTTCAATTTCTGTTGTAGAATTTAGAGAATAAAGTCTGTTGGACAGTTTAATCCCAACAGACAGTAGATTAGGTAGAGAATCATATGGGCTCAACTGTTTAATCTGAGTCCATGGAGAAATAATAAGTAGAAATAGATTAGTTTTCCTGCTTTCAAAAGAATAAAATGTTGTAAAAGAATTTGCCAATCCAAGTGCACTCTAATGAAGAAAAAATGTTAGATCAGTAGGATTGGGTAGGTAGAAAGTTTGTATTGATGAAGGCCCATTGTTTTCATTGTTGCTAATATGTTTTCAGAGAAGACCATCCCAGCAAAGGAAGGGCAGCCCAATGGATCAGGCACAGGTCAGCCTCCCAGAGAATGCAAGTCTGAAATTCTTGATGCCTTCAAGAAGGCATCATCCCCAAGTGGAGCCACTGTTAGTCACTTATAAAAAAATTTATAGCAAAAGGTGGCTAAGACTTTTTGAGCCTTCAAGGAACAAATTTCATTGCTAAAAATTGTTGGCTCTTGAAGACTCTTGAAGGCCTCATGCCTATCCTCTGTCCGAACTTCACTGTTGTTCCCATTTTACACTTAGAAATCCTGCTGATTTCCAAGCCAGATTACTGCTGCAAGCACCATTTCCCTTTTCCCCTTCTCCCAAAACTAACTTTCATTTGCTCCCCTTTTTCTCCATAAAACTCCTCTATTTTCATGATTCCTTTTCTCCCTTTCGTGAAAATCCTCTTTACATGGTTTAAAACGCATTTTTAAACTATATCGGAACCCTCAATTTCCTTGGAAAACCATTAAAAAAGCCATAAAAACCCACATGTTGGACATATATGGGTCCTAGCCTTTTTCCCATTGACCCTCGGTCATTATTTCCCATGCGCCCAAAGGCCCTGCAGTAGGGCGCCAAGCCGCATTATAAATTAATAAAAACCTCTGTTTATATTAATTTTCCGATTTTTTATTATATTGTAAACTATTCGCCAGTGTAAAATATCAGTCAATCCCCACCGTCGATCTGATCTGCAGATCGACGGAGCGGAGTCCGTCTCCCCGGTGGTCCCCGCATTCCACTCACCTGTCCAAAAACCGCGCGGTATTCATCGCACCGCCTTTGGGCGAGGGCGGTTTTTTCCCGATTGGCAGCGATTCCATTCAACGGGTGACGCGTGGCCTGGGCACTATTCATAAAACCGCCGTCCATTGCGCGTTAACGTTCGGACGTGGACCCGGCGCGATATCGTTGTACACTGTTCAATCTGGGGCGGGCTATCCGACGGCTATCGCTCACCGAAGATGCCCGACAGTTAACCGGGCTACGGCGCAGCATTCAATAGATCTCCGCCGTCGATCTGATCTGCAGATTGACGACCCATATTCCATCGCCCTGATTCAGCGCCCGGTCTAACATTTTCCGCTTTGACTCTCCGTTTCCGCTCCCGACCGTCGATCTCTGCGTGATCGACAACTCTGAGTTAAACAAATCTTCCGCCTTCTCTATCACTTCTCCCAATCAATCCTGACCGTTGGTTGATGCCATCCAACGGCCATGCTTCCCCCACACGTCCTTCTCAGCAATAAACCTATATATGCAGGATTTTTTAATATTTGTTTGTATTTTGCAGGGTTTAAATGGTTTTCTCGCCATTTTTGAAGAAAATTCGAAGACAGAGGATGATGATCTTCCTGCTTTCAATTCACCAAAGAAAATCATCACAGGGTGTTAAAAACACGTTTTCATCAATCGTTCATGAAGCATTGATGCCACATAACCCTGCACAGCCCTGTATATCAGAAAAACCATGAATCGGGCACAGTCAGAGAATATCAGTGACGAAGATCAAAATGAACCAGGACAGAGGATGGAAGACATATTTGTAGGGATCACGGCTAAGAATGTTTATCAAAAGCCTAATCCCTGATTTAAAACACAGTTTAAAGAAGATCTTAAGGGTTTTATCAACAGGAGCGCTTCCACCGCCACATCTGACGCAAATTGATTCCTCCCAGCTACTAAAATGCCACCTGTACCTCAAAGTATTCAATCAGAGGCTGAATTTATTGATCAGGACCAGATATCCGCCTCTCAACACAGCCAAAAGATAAATTCTGCAGGCAAATTAATGACAAACATCTGCGGAGTTACTTCGACGCCACACAGAGCCTCAAAGGTCAACAAAAGCTCCCACCGAGCTTAAATCTTTATGTAAATCATTTAATACAGAGGATATGTATGAAAGTCTCTTCATTGAGCCCCCCAAGGGCCAAGAAGCCATCAAGTCTGTATTAATTGTAATTAGAGACCATTTTGTGTTATCTTTGTGTTTGTCTTGAAAGTAACCAAGTAAAGCAGAGCTAGGAGAGGATTTGTGGTGAGCTCGGCCCACTAGTTTCTACTCCAAAGGTTGCCTTCAAGTTTCCCTTGGTTTTAAAGTGTTTTCTATTGAAAGTGTATCAAAGGCTAGCTAGTTTAAAAGTACTTACCGGATCCTAGTTTACTTTTATGTTTTTCTTGAGTCTATGTCAAAGGCTGGCTAGTTTAGAAGTACTTACCAGATCCTGGGCTGCTCTTTGTTCCTCATCTATTTAATTCTCCTACTTATTGTATCATTTCATTCCGTAAATCAAACTTCAAAGAGATTCTTAGACATAGATGACTTGCCCCATGGACCACTCTTGCCTCTTGCTGTTCCAATTAAACCCTATTACGACTCCATAGCCCAATGGACTAAAACCTGCAATTATCTATCTTTTTTGCCGAAGCTTACTCTCATTGCTTGCAACTTTTCACCTTTGAAACTCTTTGCATTTAGGACTTTCCACCTCAAACAGTATTCATGCTCAACCATCCAAAAAACAAACAAAACCCTTGGCCTTCATAACTAGCCTAATATCTTAACCCCAAACTTCGTGACAGGACCCATTCTTTGCACTTATTGGAGAGATCCTCTCCGGATTTAGAGGAAGCAGATCCTAGAATCCCAAAGTGGTTGAAATGACAGCAATGGATTGGACTTCGTTAATCTTGCTAATTACGTATCTCCACACCATGTTGAGATTTAGGAAGTGAAGTGTTTAATTTAATTCTCTAGTTTGATAATTACTTGTGAAATTACTCTTCTTTCTTATGTCTTTTCCTTCGTTAGCTTATTAGGTCTTTCATCAAGTCAATTATCAAAAACACAAGGGACACAAATTTAGGCTATTCAAGCCAGGGCCAAAACCTCTGCCTCTTGGAGAGGAAAACCCACAAGAAATTCTTCGTATAGACTTCCAGTTAACGAGTACCATGACCATGATTCAGACCCTTGACCTATGTATGCCTTCAAGACCTTGTCCCTGCTTCTTCCTTGACTCCATAGGTTGATCCTTCTTTTCTGCACCGTCTTGCACTAGGACTAGACAACTCGGTCTCTAGTTGTCTTCTTCCTTCTTTCTGCACTATTCTGCACTTGTAATGTAGAGAAACTCGGTCTCTATTCAACAATCTTTAACACAGTAAGCTTGACCTCCAATAATCTTCTTTTAAGTGACTTCTCACTTCAGCCTCCTTCCAGCACTTTGTTCCACTTAATGACAACCCTGAGATCTACACTGTAATTGTAGACTAGTTCGAAAAACATAGAGATATATGAGCTCCTTTCTTTACTGATCTGTCTCCTTTCTTCGATCCAAACAGCAGCCCTAACCTTGCACTTTTATTGCAGACAAGTGATCTCAAACTTGTCCTTTTATTTGTGCCTTTTACAGTCCTGCAATTCCTGCAACTCAGTCTAAAAGTTTCAGACAAATCCGAATTTGTGTCTGTGTTTTTCTACGCAGTATACACGGGTATATATAGTTGATCCTGTCTGTAAATTAGCCAACTTGTCATTTAGTTATGGAGCTGACTTGATAAAGGGTATATAAGCCGACTTGTAGAGGATATTTTCCAGCGTATTGAAGGTTGTCTTGAAGAGTATATACACCATGTATTTCATCATTCTTGAGCCATATTGTTGAGCTACTTTGACAAGGTCTTTGAGGCATACTTCATTGACTTGACTCTACATATACATGCCTCTTAATTAGTACATTTATGACAAGATGACAAATCCCTAAAAGACATCAAGAAGAAGTCTTTTGACCTATAATAAAAACCTTGCTCATGAAACCCATGAAGCAAGCATAACAAAAATACATTTTATTATCTTTGTCTTCTTCATTACATAAATACATAATTACACAGTCAATATGAAGACTGAACCTAGTTACACTTTCCAGTAAGGAGATCACAAGGAAAATTCGAATTTGATAAGTGAAGCTCCAATGCCAAGTGTAAAAATCGAATTTTGACAAGTGGACATCATTTTCTACTTCCCTTATGTGCCAAATTCAAATTTTATGATGGAATGACAAGTGTATATGTGTGGTAAACCATGTGGGGACAATTTCCCACAAAAATCTCCACCAAATATTCTCCCAAATCCTCCCAAATGTGCATTAACTTCACAAATTCGAATTTCCATGTAAGCAACTTTCTCATTTAATGCTAGAAATTCGATTTTATTTGAGCACATGTCCTTTCCTTGATTTTAGGAGTCCATATCACCTTGGGACTTCACTTTCAACTACTCCATATTTTTCCACCTCATTTCCACAACATTTAGGATGTGTGGATACTTATTTTTCTCCATTTATATAATTTCTAGCTTAATTAATTATCAGATTCCCCACTAAACTTAGGAAAAGTGGGTTTTGAGGTTCAAAACATATTTTTAATCCCTCAAAGTGTGTCATAGTAGAAATTTGTGGGTGAGAGGTGTAATTTTGATTACTCATACCCCATACAACTTCTCTAGACAACACTTATTACAATTCAATTACAATTTTTATTGCAATTTTTGACCTGCAAGAAATCTAAAAAGTTAAAAATTGACTACCTAGATTTAACCAAATTCCACGAAATTTTTTCTGTGATCTAGTATGGTAATATACATTGACTCTAGACATTAGGACTCACCCAAGGCCTCACCATCAAGCCGTACTTCGGCTTTTGGGTAAAATTGGAGTAAAAAACTCAATTAATTATTAAGTCCTGGTGGGGAGATTATAATTAACCGAGTAAAAAAAACCTCCCAGAGTAATACTCAATTGTTGGCAAGGTCTCAAGCTACCTAGGCCTGTTATAAACTCAATACTGACTCAAAACTCGTTATTACTAGCATCACTTATTACAATTCCCCATAGGGAGTGGAATCTGGGTACAAGAGAAAATGATGAGAAGTAGTAGAGTTTAAAAAATCTGGTGATATGATGATATTTGATGGTACAAGTGTCCTTTGGTTCATCCTTGGGCATGGAGTCTTCATATAATCATCAGGTGCTACTCCAGTGGTCAACAAGACAAAAAGAGATGTTTAATGAAATCAAGATGAAGAACCGAGAGTGAAATACACATAATTCTCTATTTGGAGAGACTTATGGAGCCTCTCAGCAGTATGATCAACCTTTTCCTACTGTGCAACCACCATCTTCTAGTGGGCCAGCTAGAGTTACGCTACCTTCTTTCGTAACTTTAGTATCTATGGAACAAGTGGGACTTGATGAAGAAGAATATTTCAGAGTATGGCAGTGCATGGGAGATGAATTCAGAGCAGCACTACCCTTCAGAGACTATTACCAGCTCAAGCAGAATGAGAGGGGAAGGGGCGATGGAGGCCAAGTTACGCAGAGCTATGAGTTGCAGCATACCATTAGGAGGATTTTCTTCCCCACCTATGATGGCATTGCTAAGTGCACAACTCGTGCTTGGGTGGAGAAGATGGATACATATTTCCAGCTCAACACGATGATCGAGACAGAGGCCATTAAAATGGCCACTTTGCATCTGGAGGAGAGGCACATGCTTGGTGGTTTCATGGCTTGTCTACTTTGGGGCATGCTAACGTGACTGCTTATGAGGACTTCACACGGAGAGTAGTGGAGCGTTTTGATTTAGGGGATCCAGAGGCTCACCTCACGCACCTGACCCAACTCAGGCAGACAGGACATCCTGAGCATTATATTTCGGAGTTCCTGCGAGTTTCAGTTGTGGTGCCTGATTTTTTGGATGCTAGGAGGGTGTACATTTTTGTAGAGGGATTGATGGCGCCATTGCATGGACTGGTGAATTCACGTAGAACCTCCACTTTACTGGAGGCTATGACTTGTATGATGGATTTGCACGAGGCTATCCCCAAGACCAGGGCACCTTTCCCATCACCCACTCCCTACCCTCATAAAGGGGGTCACACTAGACCTGCACCAACGCAGAGAGAAACTCCATGGAGAGGACAACTGGATGATGAGACTAGGAGAGACCTCAAGAGGAGGAAACTATGTTTTACATGTTGGGAGCCGTGGGCACTAGGCCGTCGGTGCACTGCAGGTAAAGCCCACTATATTGAGGTTTTATCAAACAGTGATAAGGAGGATGAGTTGGAGTTGTAGTTTGAGGGAGGAGACTGCGAGAGTGTAATATTCCCAATTAGCAGCAACTAATTGGCAATATTAATTTTTGGCCAGTTTACTTTTATAAAGTTAAAGTCAGTTAATAAAGTGGGTGAGAAGACACTCAACCTACACTTAGGAAATAAAACATTCCCTAAAGTCACGTGAGCACATTTATTTGACAGTGTGGGGCCCAGGGGTTGAAGTGGCAACGTGGGCAGCGTGACAGCGCAGAGAGAGAGGGACAGCGTGGCCAAGAGAGACAACGCAGTTTTGGTGGGCCCTAGGGGAGAGAAAGGCTCTTCAAGCATAAAGAAATGGATAGGCTCCTCATTCCTTCATTTGATTATGCATATATGTTTTGTCTTTTGACATTGAGCATGCTTTTGTTGTTGAGCAAATTCTGCAAGTGCTTTTTAGCACACCGGGTGTCTCCAAGCGAAGATCCCAACCTCAGCCCTGGGGGACTTCGAGTGCCTGCTCGGGTGAGGAGTTCTATCCATTGATTTTCAGGTGGGAGGTATAGCATCGTCAACAGGGATTACGCACTTGCTTGGATAACGTAGTCTTGAGGAGAGATCACGCAGTTCTTGGAGGAGGTAGTGCCGGGAGTGAAGATTTATTAGGGGATTTAGATTCCTCCTCTACCAAAATGAGATTCCTCCTCATTTTGGTAGAGGAGGAGGCCACCATTTGCAGAGACACATTCAGAGCCACCGTATTCCACTGGGATAGCGTTATTTCTCAAGGGAGGTGATTTTTCGGGGTCATCCATTCTGGAAACCCTTTCAGGGCTTTTCTGGGTATTAGGTGGGGAGCTCATTTCCAGAGTCCCTTATTTTTCTGAGCAGGGGAACAGCCCTAAAGAGCCATCCTATTCCAGTAACAGCAGGACTCCAACAGCAATAGCAGCAGCAGTTTGGAGATAATGCAGTCATTGATAGAGTAGCCATTCCAAGAGTATTTCCAGCTTGCCTTTTGCAAGCCAAGGTGTCATCATTCTGATCACCTTTGTACTTATTGTATCTTTCAGTTATATAATAAAATGGCTCAGTGTTCTCCATGTTTTGCATTATGTATGTGATGTCTTTCTATTTGTTGTAGTTTCATGTTTATGTTGCTTTATGTTGCTGTTTATTTCTACTCGGAATATTACAGTGGTATTAGAGCTCATAGACTTGGCTCAGCCTATGGAGTAGATTGTCTATGACACCAGCAAGAAACTAGACATCACTTACCAGGGAAGGAGGTATAAGGACCAAGAGAGGAGGCTTGAGGCCACTTTTGGAGAGGGTAACTGCATTCTGGTAGTGGATGCAGAAGAGGAGGAACCAATGGCAGAGCAGAAAGATGAAGGGAAGGAGTTCGAGGAACTTCTCCTAAATTCTGTGTAGGAGTTGTCGAGAAGGATAGAAGAGATGGGGCAGAAGTTGACCGCAGACCAGAGACAGCGTGAAACCCCAAGGGGTTTCCACACCGGAGAAGGGTCCGCCACCTCCCATCACTTGCAAGAGCATCTCACAGTGCAATAGATGGCATCACTGACTCCCCTACGTTCCACGATGCCCATGTTTCTAGCTATGGGCATGGGAGCAGGAGCACCTCAAGAACCAGAACCAGTTCACACGGGGATTATTTTGTCGAGTATCAGTCCTACGGGCGAGAGTTTGGTGAGGCTCTCACTTTCCATGACTTTGTGCAGCTCAAGAAGGACAATAGACCTCGTAACCAAAACAGAGGGGGCAGATACACATAGGATGGGGATGTACAACGTACAGTGGGCAGATTTTTCCTGCCGACATTTTACGGATCCTCCAAGTGTTCGGCAAAGGCTTGGGTAGAGAAGCTGGATATCTATTTCCAGCTCAATTAGATGGCAGAGGGAGAGGCCATCAAGGTGGCAGCGCTGCACCTAGAGGGCAAAGCCCATGATTGGTGGTTCCATGGGATGGCCATGCTGGGTCACTCAGCGGTGACATCATATGCAGAGTTTACACAGAGGCTGGTAGAGCGGTTTGATCGGAGGGATCCGGAGGAGCACTTTTTTGAGCTAACTAAGCTCAAACAGACTGGGAGCCCAGGCACCTACATTTCTGAGTTTTTGAGACTCTCCATGATGATACTCGACTTGTCTTCGGCCAGGATGATACACATGTTCATTGATGGGTTGGCAGAACCTTTACGGGGTTTTGTTAGATCGATGAGGCCGGCTACACTTCACGATGAGGTTGGGAGGACCAAGGATTTGCAGGATGCCCTGCCCAGGACCAAAGCTCCTTCCCCCCAGAGACCGGCATTTCAACCGAAGGGGAAGGACACGAGGGTTCCACCTCCGAAGGGGAACCAAGGCTGGGGGACTTCGGACGATGAGACCCGGAGAGATCTGAGACGGAAGACGCTATGCTTCACATGCTAGGAGCCATGCTTCACAACTACTGCCAATTTTCCTGGAAAAATCGAACTTCTGAAACTCGAAGTCTCTTGAGAGAAATTTTCTCTTTGTGTGTTCTTTTCTCTTTCACTCGATGTTGATTATGCTATTGTAAACTACTGCATAACCCTTTGCGTCCAACCAAGGAATCTACTCAGTGAGAATATGAGTTGTTGTTGCTCCCTCTCCCTGCTGGAATCACTCTTATGGGAAAATTGATGTTTTTGCCAACCTGCAATTGAAAATCGAGCCCTTGCCCAACAATTCGTATTTCCTAGCTAGGCACTGCACACCACCAGAAAATTTCAGCCTACTACTCCCTCTGAACAATGAAATTTTCCTCTTCGCTTTTGAGCTTCTTGTCTGATCAATCACACTATGATACCATGTGAAAATTTCATCTATCACAACAACTAGAAATTATTTTCCTAATTGTTAATTTATTTAACAATTTATTTGCAGTTTTCTATGGCAAATACCAAATAATTCGCACTCTGATTTTCACAAATAAACTGCGGAAGAAAAATAGCGTTGGAAATAGATAAAATCTAGCACACGCAAAGAGAAAATTAACACATTTATTTTTGGACATATGTCCCCGGAAAAACCCAACTTGGGAAAACCGATGTAACAACTGAGGGTTTTATTATTATGCAATAGTGAGAAATTCTGAGTGCAATCTAGATGTTGAATATTGGCTATCCTGCAGAGTAAATACTGGCAAAGATATCCTGAGGTAAATTACCCTCACCCTGACCAATCCAGACACTTTATTGCCACTGAAAAGCAAGCCGTCTTGTAGTGTAAATACTGGCAAAAATATCTTGAGGTGAATTACCCTCACTTTGAGCAATCCAGGCACTTTATTGCCATTGGAAAGCAAGCCTTCTAACTGAGCCTGCACATAACCCTGAATTTTCTTGCCATACATGGTTCGCAAATCGTCTGCTAATCAAGCCGTCTTGCCTTCTGTTGACTAGGAAAACGCTTCTCTAACAATCTGGAACCTCTTCTCGGCCTTTGGAACTGAAAACGTCTTCCTTTCTCAGCAAATCAAACTGCCCACTGAAGCCCCTGCGTTGCCTCCGTGCAACTTCCTGGAGAAATTTCGGCCTTTCTCTGCAATGCACTTCACTGGATATGGAGAACTTCCTCTGTCCTCACTGTGTCTGCCCCTCTCTATCTTTGCTTCCTTACTAAAGCTCGAACACTTCCAACACTTCCGACTCACTGAAAATCGAACTCTCTATGGTTCTCACAATTGTCTCACGTGTATTCTCCATCTACCTATCGACTTCTTATAATTTTCTGTTGGACCTCCAACGACCAAGATTAAATTTTAATTAAGAGCCTAGATTAATTTTTAGTCGATCCATGTGTTTCTAGATAATTCTTGTTGTATCTCAATTAATTTTGATTAATTAACCCATTTCCCTAAGTTTAGACTTAGGAAATAATTAAAAAATGGGTTAATAATATAATTGGTGCACTTCTAGGTGGAATTTCCAGAAACAATTTTTGGGGTTATGGAGATCTCCTATGTTTTAGCCTCTCCACAAAGTTTTGAGACTAGAACACCTCCGATGCTACAAAACCTAACACTTCGCATGGCAATTAGAGCATGAGAGTAGCTACCCAAGAACTTTATACTTCGATGTGCAATGTTTGATGACTTATCAAGGTGTATTGAACAAAAATAACCTTTAAGAACATTCACTCATTCACACATGACACATGCAATGATGCAACGCTTCAAAAGATCAAAATTTCCACAATTTTGCATAGAATAGTAGTAAATTTCAGACCTAGATAGTAGAAATCCCAGCAACATTCATGTTATATGATAAATACAAGAATAAACATGAAAAATAGGTCACTTACATGTACAATTACTATATCCAATCATCAAATCATGACAAGAATGAAGCAAAAGACCAAGAGAATAGTATCCAAACATAAAAATTTATCTATGAAACCAAACTCATCCACTAAAATAGCTACTAATTCCAAATCCAAGTCATGATGAGAGAAATGAATCACCTCTCATCAATTTATACCCTCTCTAATGAGTTTGCTTTGCCTAATTGGCCTAATTAAGTCTCAAATAATAAAAACATGTGAAATAATAACATCCCTTGGTGACAAGACTACCAAGATAGCTCAATAACATAAAAATAAGCCTCCCAAGAGGGAAAAATAATCAATGTAATGAGTTGTTGGGATATTGAGAAGACCTAATGAAGTCCAAAGTGTGCCATGGTGAGAGAATGGACTCCAAACATAGTGGACAAGAGGTTGGCCCCTTGTTTTGCAAACAAGTCACTATGGTGATCCCAAGTGGGTGAGGCACAAGGACATCCTCATGAGTCTCCAAGTGGATCAAAAATGTATGTAAACCATTTATAAGGGCTAGGATGATGGCATAATCCCTCCCTTTATCTCTTGCAGTGAGACACATCCTCATCTAGACCCTGGAACATCTACCAAGTGTATGGTGCAAGTGTGGAGCCAACTAGACATGGTGAACCAGGTGCATCATCCATCATCCAAAAGGTGGAACACGAGCAATCAATGAGCGGTGCTTGGGATCCATGAAGTAGTCTTTGCTATGGTGGAGGCCCATGGAACTAAACACACACCCTACAAGTGCCAATGTGGCCCTCTGGAGGGCTTGGACCTCATATAGGGAGACCAAGCCCCAAATGGAGACCCACCTGCAATCCTGCATAAGATCTAATGCGTCCCCTTGCCCTCCAACGCAACAAATCATTAGAATAATCAAGTAAAAGAGCTTACAAGTCGAATCAATGGGGTGCTTCATGGTGGCTTGCCCTTCCATAGTGGCCTTTGGCATGTACAAGTGTCTCCAAGCTCAATAATGGGTTAACCAAGGATGCTATTAGGTGGTTTCATCCTTTAAAGGGGGTGACATGTCCATGATATATCCATCAGATGGTAGGTGGCATGTGATATAGTGGTGGAACAGAGTGGGAATCAAGGGAATGCTCCAGGCCACATGTCATGGTACAAGGGTAGTTATAAT
Organism: Pinus albicaulis; assembly: GCA_034641835.2. Classification (NCBI taxonomy): domain Eukaryota; kingdom Viridiplantae; phylum Streptophyta; class Pinopsida; order Pinales; family Pinaceae; genus Pinus; species Pinus albicaulis. The sequence continues at coordinate 555,966,783 of CM076569.1, read as the reverse complement.
AAGGGAAGCCCACACCTGGGTACAAGAGTGTAGGAGGGAGCAAATCGTGGTACATGAGTTACCTCGACCTTTATTTTTCCACCCATTTTCATATGCATTTTGCCTTTGATTGATTTTTCTTCATAATTGCTCGAAGCTCTAGGGGATGAGAGCATGATGTGTAGGATATAGCAATGGATACCCCCTGAGAGTGGGGCAGTTTATCACCCACCAGGGTTTGGGACAACCATGGGTTCCATAATGATGGAAGGGGCGAGCCCATAGGAATCAGGGTGATGGCCATGGATGAGGGGTAGAGCTCATGTTTGGCTTTTACCCACGTGCTAAATTTGTATGTCCCGACCATCTTTTGTATTTTGTGGTGCATTTCCTATTGAGAGTGGCCAAATTATGCTTTTTCTTTTCTTTCTAGTTGCATCAAATTCTCGGCATCGTTCCAGGCTCGACCAAAGGTGCTGACAAGGGGAGGAGAAGGCTAACCCTATGTGGACCCAGTGGAAAAATGATGAATGGGATTAAAATGAGCCGAAGGGAATGATGTGTATGGTGTTGGGAAGTAGGACCACACAACCAAAACCAAGATTTCCCATGTAGTGCCAACCCTAAAGCTAATGGCCAGTAAAGGAGATCCCACGGGACTAGGGCACAAGGCTAATGACGAAATGAGGTAGTGGAGACAACAGTACATACCTAGCCCACTCTTTCTGCGAAATCCCCCCACCAATCCATGCCCAAAAGTGCCCATGACAAGTAAGGAAAATTACTCAACTATACCAATGAAAAGCCATACCTTCGGGGTTGGGAGGCCCACCTTCAAACATAAAATCGTAATAGATGGGCAAGGGACCACATGGCTGGCTCAGGTGATGGAGATGATGGCATATCAAGCTATCTGGTGGTAGCAAGGGGCTGCTGGCTGCCGACTGAGGACCATCTAGGAGAAAATTTTCTTCTATGCATGGTATCCACAGGTGGTGGGTAACATGCCTTTTTCTTAATTAAGCATTTCCCCTTTTTTATTTAATTAAGTGACTAATTAAAGTCACTTTTAATCCAAGAAAATGGTAAATTTGCCTTTGCGATTTCTCTAACCTTCGAAGATCACTTTTCACCATCCCATCCTATATATCTCCTCATTTTGGTTCCATTGAGCGATTACACTAAGGTGTTTCTGATGATTTTTGGGTAGCATTAGATGTGCTCTAGCTCTGAAATTTTGTGGAGGGGCTAGAACACATGAGGTCTCCAAGACCCAGAAATCATTTGGAGAAATTTCGCTCGGAGTGCATGTTATTCAAATAATTAATTATTTTTAATGAAGCCTAAGTTAAAACTTAGGAAATTAAAATAATTAAAGTGAATTAATGTAAATGTGGGTGAGAAGCTTATAAGTGATGAGGATCAAATTTGTTTTAATCTCAGTCGTTGATTATATATTTTATCATGACCATTGATTTCTCAACAGGAAAAGTATAAAGTAAGGCTTGAGGGTTAGTTGGAGAACACACACAGAGTGAATCTAGAGATCGAATTCTTCTGACGGAGCAGCGCTCGAACGAAGATAAGATCTAAGTGATTCTGTGCAGCGAGGGGTAGAAGCACTTATTGGTCGGAGGATCTTCTACGGGACCAAGAGTACATAGTAGAGAGGCAGTAGAGACAACAGAGGAAGCAACGCAACCACCAAGAGAGGTGACGCAATCCCTAGAACGGGTGTCGCAGGCCCATGCAGGGACTGCGCAGTGGTTACAAGAGACAGTCCGAGTTTTGCTAGAGATAAGGGTTTCTGAGTCGAGAGGGCTAAAACTTGATTTTCCGAGAGGCAAATCGATTCAAAGAGGAGGTGAGCAGTCCTTAGCCATCCCCACGCAGGCCTACACATGTACTACGCAGAGGCAGCTGATCTGAAAATGGAAGTATTTCTAAATGCTGTAAATGCTATGCAAAGTATCCATTTCCATTTAATTAAATGTGTGCAAAATTCTCCATGTCTTTCAAGTTAAACAAAGTGTATTTGGTAACTGTTTCTGAGTTTATGTGTAAGGAAATGTTAATTAATTTTACTGTTTAACGTATCAACAATACACAGCAAAATAACTTCAGCATAACATGACTCAGATATTTGGTGAGCAGTTCACCCCTCCTGGGCTACGTCTGCTGGACCAAGCCTCCCAAATTGGCTTGTCCTCTTGTATTAAAATGCTCCAAAATGCTAATACAAGTTTAAAAGTGCCTCAATAGGCAAATTTGACTACAGAATCAGAAGACATGAAAATGCTAAAAATGCCTTTCCATATTCACTAAACAGTGAAAAATTACAAAGTACAGTGCCTTCTTCAACAAGGCCCTAATGGTTCTTTGAACTCCTCTGAAGCTTTTCGAGCTGTATAAGTCCTCAAATAGTTTTGAAACCTCTTCCATTAGGTTCAGAAGGTAGAAAATAGTCGAAAATGTTTTTTGGTTCACCTCAAACAGTGAGGTACAACTCAATATAGCTCCATTTCCCCAATGGCCCTGGTGGCTCTCCAACTCCCCTGAAGGTTTTCGGGCTCTGAAAGTCTTCAAACAGTTTTGAAACCTCTTCCATTAGGTTCAGAAGGTGGAAAATAGCTGAAAATGGTTTTTGGTTCACCTCAAACAGTGAGGTACAACTCAATACAGCTCCATTTCCCCAATGGCCCTGATGGCTCTCCAAGCTTTACCTGAAGCAAAAATGGTTGTAGAACACCTCTAATGCCTATAGAACCTGTCCCAAACACTCCAGAATGCTCAGAATGCTCAGAATACCCAAAATTGACCAAAATTTCGTCCAAATTGGCTCAATATTGGAGAAGTTATGATTAAAACAATATTCTGCCCAATGTCAAGTAAAAATCCCACTAAAATTGGGCTAACTGCAGTTAGGCCGACTAAAAATGGCGTTCAAGTCGGATTTGGCAGAACGTGCTCCAATCTTGGCGGACCTGTCGGTGGTTACATTAAATGTCAGGTGGGTGGTCACATGACTCACCCTGCACTGACCGCCTGGAAAACCATTACATGACGGTCTTTAAACTTCTGCATAAAATGTCATGTCGTGCTGTCACATGGGCCACATAGCATAATAGTCGAAGGTTAATTAACCGTTGAATCCAATTGTTTTTAAAAAAACCTTTAGTCCCTGGTTCAAGGCGCCAGGTTATATGGCGGGTCGGATGATGTCTGGACTAGCCCCTTTTCCCTCCGAAGAATTCAAATTCAAATGTTAAATAACATTTGCGCCCCATAACTATTAAGTATCACCTGCCATCCCGGATGGTCGGGCCTTTGTGCTTGTAGAGATGAGGTCTCGGGTTCAAAACCCGTAGACTTAGAAAAAATTTGCCAAACGAAATTCTATCTTACCTGAGGCCACGTGGCAGCCTCCCATTGGTCTGCCCATATAAAAATCAAACCATAAACCAATGAGCGAATGCCACTTGTCCACAAACGATTGGTTTGAATGGAATATTCTAGGGAATATTCCTTTTTTAATTTTTCAAAATTTGAAAGTCAAACCTGGTCAACTCAGTTTTTGGAGCTTACTGAAAACTTCAAACTTGCATAACTTTCACATACGATGTCGGATTTGAGTGTCATTCACGGTGCCATGATCGTGTCGACGAGGCCTATCCAGTCGTTCAGGTTGCAAATGATTTTGAACACTTTCAATTTTGAGCTTTTTCCATAGCTCGAACTTGAGCTCCTAATCACACCTCCCAAATGAGAAGCTTTTCGACCCCGAAAACTCATTGAAATGCTGAAACTGAAATGTACAGCAAATGAGAGAATAACAACATCCTCTTCTCTTCAGCCTCCAAAAATTTTCCTTGCATGGCAAATGAATTTGAAACTTCAACTAGAAAGAAATTCACTCTTCCTTTCACTGATGCTTATCTTCCAGTCAAGAGCCGCTTTTCTTGCACTCACTCAGCAAATTACTGGCGAGAAAATTGCAGAAGTAATCTAAACATCAAGTCCTCAATGGACTACAAGCTTCTTGTAAAATCCTGTCGCAAGAATGCACATCAATCTTAAAACAAAAATCTCGTGCAAAAATTTGAAATGAAGATCACCTCTTTGCTCCTTCAAAGCATTGATTGTCAGCTTCCTGTAACATCAAATATATGGTAATCTTCTTTTCACATTGGTGTATCCATCTATCGATCCACAATTGACAACACCTTTGACTTAATCATAAGTCGTGCAACATACGACATCAACAACAAGTTGGCATGAAATGTGCTATACAACTGACACAACCATCAATTTAAGAAGTGTACCCACAATCGACACAAGTCGACAAACATGTGTGACACAATCGACACAAGTCAATAAATAACAAGATACATCTTGACAAACACATGTGTATGTAACATGTACAATGAACTATTTACTGTTCACTATTTACACATACAGCTTCTATGTACATGTGCAACTTCAACTCTTCTTTTCAAATACCAACCAGTACATAATTCCCAATAACATGTGGGTGACTATAAGAGCTGAACTAAAAAACATTGCTCCACTATAAGTGAGTATCATACTCCTCTTTTACACCTCCATGGCGAAATTTTGCAACAAAGAAATTCCTTCAACTGAAACTGCTTTTACATGCAATCTTGCATCAAAATTTTCAACTGAAATACATGCATACAAAATCTGAAATTTGCATGTACAAAATGAGTATGACTTACTGCATTAAGAAGTTAATCCACTTCCTACCAAACCATCTCCATGCTGTCTTTTCCTGCTGCAACATTTCTACATGTGAATCTTCCATTTCCACATCGATAATGGAATCCATAGATCCACTTGCGCCAATCTTTTTGTCCTCTAGCTGCATGTGCTTTGGACGAATTGTTGGATGCAAAGTCCAACAATGAGAGACATCATGTCCCTTCTTCTGACAAAATGTGCAACTCTTAAGCACTTTTTGTGAAAGTTTTCTTTGCCTCTTATGCTTCCTGTGTGCTTTCTTTTTCAACTAGCATCTTGAAGCAACATGGTTAAATCCACCACAAAATGTGCAAGAAAACTTTCTTTCATTTGAACAAGCAAAATTATCATTCTTTGCTGAAACATAATCAAATTGATCATGTGAATAATTATACCTCTTGTGTTGTTTAGAATGTCCATCCAATTATACCTCTTGTGTTGTTTAGAATGTCCATCCTTTTTGTCTTCGAAAGACGATGAACTAGTAGAGGAGACAGCTTTCTTTTTCAGACTTTCACCACAGTTCTTGTCTTGAAAACTGTTTGAATTTGAATTCTCGCCATAAGCGGCATGTTTACCCTCTACTTGTTGCAATGATGGCTTAAAACAATGGCAATCATTCTTAAAACAATTTTGACATATGTGCATTTTAGAACTTGGAATAAAGGTTCTCTTAAATTTGCATCACATGCATTCAAGGATTTGGATTCTTCGCCATTAAACCGCTCATATCCAAGACCAACATTCTTGGGTCGCTCCACAACCAAAATAGGGTCAACCATGCGTTGTGCATGCTTTCCCAAACCTTTGCCTTCATGATATCCCATCTTAAACATTAATTTGGACCCTATACCCCTTGTATGTTTTTCAAAAGAACCAACACACTTTCCAATTGAGGAAATTGAAGACAAGTTGGAATGGTTTACCTCTTCCTCATGCTTGTTCTTGGACAAAGATTTTTGAGCTTGAATGAGTTGTTTCTCCATGTCATGCAGTCTTTGGAGAATTGTTTCCTTCTCTTCCTTCATGGCTAACAATTGTGTATGAAGCTTAGCACTTTCTCTTTGATCTTCAATCAAAATTTGCACCATGTCCTTCACCTTAATGAACTCATTCTTCATGTCATCATTGAAGAATCTCATGAAGGAGGAAACTTCACTTGTGGAAGAAGTTGACATTATGTAAATGGTCAAATTAACAAAAGGAACTTCCAAAGAAAAGTTTTCAAAGCTTTCAAACAAATGACAAGCTTTTAACCAAATGTCTTTATAGCCATACTCTTATTCAAGCAGCCATAAAACACAAACTCTAATAGCTTTTGTAGCAAACACTAATCAAGTGGGTTTGTTTTCCAAAGATAATCTTGAGGTACTTTGGGGTAAGGAAATAGTCTACAACTCTTTCCAAGACTTAGCTATCAACAACTATCTTTTCAACTCAAGCAAACTCATACAATCAACCATTTTGCAACCAATAAAACAGTCAATCTTTTACACTATTTTAACATTTTTTGCACAAAAACAAATGCTCAACCTAAGCTCTGATACCATCTGATCTGAAAATGGAAGTATTTGTAAATGCTATAAATGCTATGCAAAGTATCTGTTTCCATTTAGTTAAATGTGTGCAAAATTCTCCATGTCTTTCAAGTTAAACAAAGTGTATTTGGTATCTGTTTCTGAGTTTATGTGTGAGGAAATGTTAATTAATTTTCTATTTAACATATCATATCAACAATACACAGCAAAATAACTTCAGCATAACATGACTCAGATATTTGGTGAGTAGTTCACCCCTCCTGGGCTACGTCTGCTGGACCAAGCCTCCCAAATTGGCTTGTCCTCTTGTATTAAAATGCTCCAAAATGCTAATACAAGTTTAAAAGTGCCTCAGTAGGCAAATCTGATTGTAAATACAAAATCAGAAGACATGAAAATGCTAAAAATGCCTTTCCATATTCACTAAACAGTGAAAAATTACAAAGTACAGTGCCTTCTTCAACAAGGCCCTGATGGCTCTTTGAACTCCTTTGAAGCTTTTCGGGCTGTAGAAGTCCTCAAACAATTCTGAAACCTCTTCCATTCGGTTCAGAAGGTGGAATAGTCGAAAATGGTTTTTGGTTCACCTCAAACAATGAGGTACAACTTAATACAGCTCCATTTCCCTAATGGCCCTGGTGGCTCTCAAAACTCCCCTGAAGGTTTTTGGGCTCTGAAAGTCTTCAAACAGTTCTAAAACCTCTTCCATTAAGTTCAGAAGGTGGAAAATAACTGAAAATGGTTTTTGTATACCCAAAATTGACCAAAATTTCGTCCAAATTGGATCAATATTGGAGAAGTTATGATTAAAACAATATTCTGCCCAATGTCAAGTAAAAATCCCACTAAAATTGGGCTAACTGCAGTTAGGTTGATTAAAAATGGCAGTCAGGTCGGATTTGGCGGAACGTGCTCCAATCTTGGCAGACCCTCCAGTGGTTACATTAAATGTCAGGCGAGTGGTCACATGACTCACCCCGCACTGACCGCCTGGAAAACCGTTACATAACAGTCTTTAAACTTCTGCATAAAATGTCACGTCGTGCTATCACATGGGCCACATAGCATTATAGTCAGAGGTTAGTTAACTGTTGAATCCGACGGTTTTTAAAAAAACCTTTAGTCCCTGGTTCAAGGCGCCAGGTTATATGGCAGGTCGAATGATCTCCGAGCTAGCCCTAAGGGGCTAGCCCCTTTTCCCTCCGACGAATTCAAATTCAAACGTTACATAACATTTGCGCCCCATAACTATTAAGTATCACCCGCCATCCTGGATGGTCGGGCCTTTGTGCTCGTAGAGATGAGGTCTCGGGTTAAAAACCCGTAGACTTAAAAAAATTTTGCCAAACGAAATTCTATCCGACCTGAGGCAACGTGGCGGCCTCCGGGCCTGCCACGTGGCAACCTCCCATTGGTCTACCCATATAAAAGTCAAACCATAAACCAATGAGCGAATGCCACTTGTCCACAAATGATTGGCTCAAATGGAATATTTCGAGGAATATTCCTTTTTTAATTTTTAAAAATTTGAAAGTCAAACCTGGTCAACTCAGTTTTTGGAGTTTATTGAAAACTTGAAACTTGCATAACTTTCACATACGATGTCGGATTTGAGTGTCGTTCACGGTGCCAGGATCGTATCGACGAGGCCTATCTAGTCGTTCAGGTTGCAAGTGATTTTGAACACTTTCAATTTTGAGCTTTTTCCATAGCTTGGACTTGAGCTTTTGATCAACAGTGCAGAGGGAGCTGGGGTTTCTCCAGTTCAGATCCGGATCAGCCAGGACTTGTAGTGTGAGGTAAAACTCACTATTTTTTGTCTGCCACGAATTCTCTATATTGGATGGCCAACAAGGCATCCAAAGGTTGTACTCAGAAAACTGTTGCTTAGTAATAAAAACCCTAAGATTTGTTGCACCGGTTTTCCTGCATTGGGTTTTTTCGGGGACGTTTAGTCCAAAAATAATTTTGTCCTTTCTGTGATTGTCTCCTCTTATTTTTCAGTACTTGATTTGTTTATTAGTGTAGGTTGCAGTGTATTTGCATTAATATTTACTGAAGATTTTTGGAAACAACTTGTTAGTTAAAGAACACAAGTAGGAAATGTGAAAATTTCTGAATACAAAATTACAGAAACCCTACTGCAGTATCTCGATTTACTTCTCCTACTTGTGATTTAATTATACAAGTTATTTTCAGAAAATATTCAGAAAATATCGAAGTAAACACATCTAGCAGCCTACACAAATGCAAATCATTTACTGAAACATCACGCACATATAACAAAGGACACACATGATTTTTTAGGAAAATGTCCCCGGAAAAACCCAATGCGGGAAAACCAGTGCAACAGTTCTGAGGGTTTATTATTATTAAGCAGCAATATTCTGAGTACATCTAGGGTGCCATAATCTGTCTCATCAAATAGATGAAACCTCGGCAAACAGAGATAAATGTGAGTTTTACCTCACTCTGCAAGTCCCGGTTGATTCGGAGTAGTCACTGGTGAAACCCTAGCTAGCTCTATGTAGTCTCTATGCTACCACTGCATAAGCCTGCGTGGCCCTGACTGAGGAACTACGTCACCCTTCCTCTACGCTGATCAACTTCTCCAATCGAGTTTCAGCCCTGCCGGCTTAGAAACCCCGATCTCCAGCTAATTTCGGACTGTCCCTTGGAGGCTCTGCGTTGCCCCTGCATGGGCTTACGTAACCCTCTCTACGGTCTGCGTCACACCCTCTAATGGCTGCGCTGCCTCCTTTGCGTCTCTGCTGCCCTTGCTTTGCGTTGTACTCTTGGTCATCTGACCAATCACTGCATCTGCCCCTCACTACTTCTCTGAATCACTCAAATCTGATCTTAAACCGAGCACTGCTCCGTTAGAAGAATTTGATCTCGTAGACTTTGTGTGTGTGTCCTCTAACTGACCCTGAGCCTTCCTTTAATACTTTTTTCGTTGAGAAATCAACGGTCGTGATCTAATCACTAATCAACAGCTATGATTAGAGAAAGTTTGATCCACGTCACTTAGAACATTTTCACCGCATGTGTAAATTAATTCACTTTAATTTTTCAATTTCCCTAAGTTAGACTTAGGGTCCCCATTAAAAAAATTTATTATTTGAATAACTTTTACACCAAGTGGAATTTCTCAAAACGATTTCTGGGTCTCGAATATCTCATGTGTTTTAGCCCCTCCAAAACATTTCAGAGCTAGAGCAAATCCGATGCTACCCAAAAATCTCAATAGGAAATGAAAATCAGTTAACTGTAGTAGGATTTATGTTTGTTAGATTCAGAAATTCTCACATGGTATTAGAGCGATTGCAGATCAAGGAGGACTGAAGCCATCAACGAAAGGATAGAGGAAAATCTACTACGGGAAAGCAGTTGTCCCGAGAGACAACGCATTTCTGAACCAGAGAGGCAAAGGAAGGGTGACGTAGTGACCCAAGAAGGCTCTCACGCAGAGCTTGCGTCAGCCTGCTAGGGTGATGTTGTAGCTGCGGAAGGTAGCACAGTGGTCGTTGGGCCAGCGCAGAGGCTATTGAGTCTCATTTTTCCGGTTGCCATGGCTAGAGGTGTAGTGCAGATTTTTATCTGAAGCTGCTGGTGGGACACTGATTTTGTTGGTGTAAAACAGTGTCTAGTGGGGCAGAAGAAAAGTAGAGGGAATCAGTTTCTCAGAAGATTTCTTTCCAAGAAGTGTAGATCCAGTGCTGAGGAGCTGCAAAGAGAGATTAGAGAGGAGTGCTTCAACATTTATTGGTAGAAGGATTTCCTTGAAGGAAATCGAGATTCAGAGGGATCTTGTTCCTTAGAGGATTTCTAGCGCCAAAGAAAGATCTGAGTATTGTTGGGGCAACAGCGAAAGAGGGAGAAAGGAACTTGTTCGACATTTAGTTGAGCAAAGATGGTTGTGAATGGACTGAGGGATCAGGACATGTTGGATGGAGCAGCCAACTTTGTCATTTGGAAGGCCAGGATCCTTGTAGTTCTGAATGAACATCACATCAAGGATCATGTCTTGAACATGATTGTTGTTCCGATTGACACTAATCCTCTCAAGAAGTATGAGGAGGCTCAAGCAAAAGAAAAGTGCATGATCATGGATGGAGTCAAGGATCATGTGATCCCACATATTGTTGAGAAGAACAAAGCAAGGGAAATGTGGGTGGCCTTGACCACATTTTACGAGGGATCTTCCATCCAGCGGAAGATGTTGCTTGGGAATCAACTGAGATTGTTTCAGATGCAGAAGGGAAAGAAATCAATCCCTTCCTTATCAAATTACAAGGCTTTCGAGATCAGCTAGCTTCCGTAGGGACTACACCAGATCCTGGATTTATGGTCAGGACTACCCTGAATGCAGTCACTGAATACTGGGAAACTTTTGTCCAAAGCAATTTGGGCAGGGCTACTCTTCCTAGCTGGGAGGAGATGTGGGAAGCTCTTCGACAGGAAGAGATCAGACGGTGGACTGAGCCGGGAAGCAACAATAAAGGGATCAAAGTCAAGAATGCGAAAGAGGAGGATGTGGCTCTCGCATCAAAGGGACAACAAGGGTAGCAAAGACGGAAGAAAAATGACCTCTCGAAGTTCAGATGCTTCAGATCTGGGAAAATGGGACATTTCGCCACGCAGTGCCATCTGAAGAAGAAGGGCAAAGGAGAGAATCCTTACTCGAGGCTGCTCCAACACAGGCTGATGAGGAGGATGACGATGACTGCACCATGAGAGCTCATGGACCAAAGAGGTGGGGCGATATGGAGTTGTAGTTGGAGCTAAAGTGAGAATTAGGGGTAGGATCCTTGAGGTGCCCAAACTCATGGATCACATACAGCTACGGGAGCCCTTAATGACAATAGCAGAATGATGAGAGTCGGTTGGTGCGAGGGATGATGGAGCGATAGTCGCAGAGCTAGAGCGCCAAAGTCTGAAGCAGCAAAGTGGAGTGTTGCAGTAGTGCGGGAGGCACAAAGCAAATACAACAACAGTGCAGTAGCATTAGAGGGTCAACACAGATTAGCAGCTGAGTAAGCTTCAACATCGAGGTGCATCCAGACTGACTAGTATGTCAGGATTTGGGATGTCTTTCAGTTGCTTAACTCTCAGCAACTGAGTTGCAGTGCAGCAGTTAGCAGTGGCAGTGCTATGGGCAGCATGATACAGCATATTGAGAGGGAGCTGCAGTATAGATGCAGCAGTGACGATTGCAGTGTCATGGGCAGTAGTACAGGTTGCAGCAGTGCAGTGGATGAGGGGCAATAGGATGAGCATTAGCAGCGCAGAGGAATAATGTCGTGGATTAGGGTGATGCTTCTGGTGAGAAGTATTGCTAGAGCACATTCCTCGCTAAGAGGGAGTGTTGATTTTTGGGTAGCATCGAATGTGCTCTAGCTCCGAAATTTTGTGGAGGGGCTAGAACACATGAGATTCCAGGACCTAGAAATCATTTGGAGAAATTCCGCTGGGAGTGCATGTTATTCAAATAATTAATTAATTTTAATGGAGCCTAAGTTAAAACTTAGGAAATTAAAATAATTAAAGTGAATTAATGTAAATGTCGGTGAGAAGCTTCTAAGTGACGAGGATCAAGTCTGTTTTAATCTTAGCCGTTGATTAAATATTTGATCACGGCCGTTGATCTCTCAACATGAAAAGTATAAAGCAAGGCTTAAGGGTCAGTTGGAGAACACACACAGAGTGAATCTAGAGATCGAATTCTTCTGACAGAGCAGTGCTTGGACGAAGATAAAATCTAAGTGATTCAGTGCAGCGAGGGGCAGAAGCAGTTATTGGTCGGAGGATCTTCTCCAAGACCAAGAGTACATAGCAGAGAGGCAGAAGAGACAATAAAGGAAACAGGGCATCCACCAGGAGAGGTGACGCAGACCCACGTAGGGCTTACGCAGGAACTGCGTAGTGGTTCCAAGAGACAGTCCGAGTTTTGCTGGAGATCAGGGTTTCTGAGCCGAGTGTTGATTTTTGGGTAGCATCGGATGTGCTCTAGCTCTGAAACTACTTTGTGGAGGGGCTAGAACACATGAGATCTCCAAGACCCATAAATCGTTTGGAGAAATTCCACCCGCAACTTAATTTATTAAAATAATTAATTATTTTAATGGGGACCGTAAGTCTAACTTAGGGAAATTAAATAATTAAAGTGAATTAATTTAAACATGTGGGTGAGAATTTTCTAAGTGACGAGGATCAAGTCTTTTCTAATCTTAGACGTCGATTAGAGATTAGATCACAGTTGTTGATTCGTCAACTGGAAAAGTATTAAAGGAAGGCTTGGGGTCAGTTGGAGAACACACACACAGAGTAGAAGGGCTTGAGCTAAGTCGAAATTTTAGGGCGTGGTTTGCTAAGAATTTCGGAGTGAGCTTGTAGTGCAGAGAGGGGCAATTCGGTAGCGGGATTTTCATCCAAGGTTGAGAATACAATAACAGAGAGGCGGATCAGCACCAGAGAGGCAGCGTAGGACCAGGAGGGGTGACGTAGAGCCAATAGGACTCATGCAAAGGGGACGCAGAGCCAGAAAGGGTGACGTAGTCACTCAGAGAGCTATGTTGGGGTTTCTATGGGGCAGATCGGGCAACCATCCAGTGATTGGATTTCTGAGCCAGGAAGGCTCAAGGAGAGGGTGACACAACTCCTGGAGAAGGTGACGCAGTCTAGCTTGTTGTAGCCATTGCTCAACAACACTTGGAGGTTGTGCAGTCACCTGTGGCGTTTCTTCATCGAGTTGTTGGATCAACCATAATATCTGTCTCCGAATAGAGGTAATTCTACCGAGGATTTTCTCTGTTGGGTGAGTCACATTGGCACCCTAGTTTGTTTTCAGAAATATGCTTAATAATAAAACCCTCAAGAGTTGATGCATTGGTTTTCCCGCATTGGGTTTTTTTGGGGACATGTGTCCGAAAAATTTGTGTGTCCTTTGTCTGCATGGTTGCTTATTCTTCAGTACTTGATCTATATAATTTTGTAGTCTGCAATGTATTTACTTCAATGTTTTCATGAATTATTCAGAAAATAACTAGTTAAGTTAAATAAATTGATAGGAGAAGTAAATCAGATTTACTGCAGTAGGATTTCTGTTTAGAGAATTCATAAATTTTCACATGGTATCAGAGCATTTGCAGATCAGTAAAAGTTGAAGCCACCAACAAAAGACCGAAGAAAATTTGCTGCAGGAAGGTAGTTGTCTCGAGTGACAGTGTAGATCCAGAAAGAGGTAGGGAAGGGTGACGCAGTTACCAGAGGGGCTCACGCAGAGCTTGCGTCATCCAGCTAGGGTGACATTGTAGCTACGCAGAGGCAGCGCAGTGCTTGCTGGCCTAATGTAGAAATTTTGAGCCTCCATCTTTCCGGTTGCCGTGCCTGAAAGTGCAGATTGTTTTTCTTCAGTAGTTGTTGGTGGGGCATTATTTTTGTTGGAGCAGAACAGTGTCTAGCGGAGCGTGGCAAAGTAAGGGGAAGCAATTCCTCAACAGACTTCTTGCCAAGGAGTCTAGATCCAGTGTTGATCAGCAACAAAGAGTGATCAGAGAGGGTTGATTCGACATTAGTTGGCGGAGGATTTTCGAGAGGTAAATCGTTTTTCAGAGGGAGCGGGTTCTGTAGAGAGTTTCTAGCGCCAAGAAACTCAGATTCGAGTTTGTTGGGGTAGCAGCAAAAGAAGGAGAAGAGAACTAGTTTGACATCTTCAGTTGAGCAGAGATGGCCACACATGGACTGAGGGATCAAGATAGGTGGGATGGAGCATCCAACTTTGTCATATGGAAGGCTAGAATACTGTTAGTATTGGATGAGCATGATATCAAGCATCTCGCCGAGAGCGCAGTTGTTGTTCTTGTTGACGTTGATGCATTGAAGAAGTATGAAAAAGCTCAAGCGAAGGCTAAGTGCTTGATCATGGATAGAGTCAAGGATCATGTGGTCCCACAGATTGCTGAGAAGGACACAACACATGAGATGTGGACTTCTTTGACCGCATTGTATCAAGGGAATTTTGTTCAGAGGAGAATGCTTCTGGAGAATCAGCTTCGACTATTCCAGATGCTGAAGGGAGAAGAGATCGACCCCTTCCTCATTAGATTGAGGGCGGTCCGTGATCAGCTGGTTGCCATGGGGGCCACACCTGGTGAAAGTCTTATGGTAAGGACTTCTTTGAATGCAGTCTCTGATGAGTGGGAGAAATTTGTCTAAGGAATTTTGGGCAGAGCAGCGCTTCCAAGTTGGGAAAACATGTGGGCAGCTCTTCGACAAGAAGAGATTAGGAGGATGACCAAGGCGGGCATAAGCAATAGAGGGATCAGAATCAAGAAGGAGGAGGAGGAAAATGCGGCTCTCGCATCTAAGGGACAACATGGGGAGCAGAGGAAGAAGAAGAAAGACCTTTCAAAGGTCAGGTGCTTCAGGTGTGGTGAACTAGGACATTTCGCCACACAATGCCCTTAGAAGAAGAAGGGTGAAGAAAAATATGATTCGAAGGCTGCCGTAGCTAATGACGATGATGGAGATGATGACGATGTGGCCATGAGTGCTCATGTGCCTTGGGAGAAGAGGTGGAGTGACATTGATCTGTAGTTCTTTTGAACTGCAATGTGGGGCCAGGATCCTTGAGGTGCCCAAACTCTAGGATCACATACGAGCTACAGGAGCCCTTAATGACAGTAGCATGATGACTAGAGTCAGTTGGTGCGAGGGATGATGGAGCAACATTGGTAGAGCTAGGATGTTGAAATATTGAACAGAGGTAGCAATAGCGTAGCAGCGATGCAGAGGTTGATGGAGTCAACATTGCAAAGGCAGTGCTTATGCAGTGCAGAGCAATAGTAGCGCAGAGCTCTAGAGGGTCAACGCAAATTAGCAGCAGAGGGTGCTTCAGTATCGAGGTGCACTCAGACTGACTTGTATGTCAAGTCTTTGGGTGATGTTTTGAGTTGCTTACTTCTCAACAACTGAGTTGCAGTGTAGTAGTTAGCAGTGGCAGTGCTATATGGGCAGCATGATGCGGCATTTGAGAGGGAGTTGCAGTACAAATGAGGCAGTGCGAGTGGCAGTGACATAGGTAGCAGTACAAATAGCAGCAGCACAGTGGATGAAGGGCAGCAGTCGAGCATCAATAGCGCAGAGGACCAATGTCGTGGATCAGGGTGATGCTTCAAGTTGAAGTATTGCTAGAGCACATTCCTTGCTAGGAGAGAGTGTTGATTTTTGGGTAGTATTGAATGTGCGCTAGCACCAAAACTTTATGAAGGGGCTAGAGCGCATGAGATCTCCAAGACCCAGAAATCGTTTGGAGAAATTCCACCAGAGCTCAAGTTGTTCAAATAATTAATTATTTTAATGGGGACCCTAAGTCTAACTTAGGGAAATTAAATAATTAAAGTGAATTAATTTAAGCATGTGGGTAAGAATGTTCTAACTGATGAGGATCAATTCTTTTCTAATCTTAGCCATCGATTAGAGATTAGATTACGGTCGTTGATTCGTCAACTGGAAAAGTATTAAACGAAGCCTTGGGGTCAGTTGAAGAACACACACACAGAGTAGCAGCACTTGAGCTAAGTCGAAATTTTGGGGCATGATTTGCTGAGAATTTCGGAGTGAGATTGCAGTGCAGCGAGGGGCAGTTCGGCAGCGGGATTTTCATCCAAGGCTGAGAATACAATAGCAGAGAGGCAGATCAGCACCAAAGAGGTAGCGCAGGCCCAGGAGTGATAACACAAAGCCAACAGGGCTCACGCAGAGGTGACGCAGAGCCAATAGGGCTCACACAGAGGGGACGCGGAGCCAGAAGGGGTGACCTCCTGAGGATAAGTGCTGCAAACACTGCCACCCCGCTAGCTGACTAGACACCTGTTTGCCCCTCAATAATTGATGACCCCAAGGGTGGTTGTACATCCATCACGGGCTCAATATGAGCCTCAAACTGGTTGTCACCCAAAAGATCGTCATGCATACTGTGCACATCATCCCCCTCAGTTGTCTCATGCTCCCCCATACACTGCTCGTACTGAATCATCAATGGTGACTCATCATCATAAATGTGTTTCATAGGGTCTGTTGACCACACTTTGTCAACGACCACATAGCAGTACACCCCCATTTTTTAAAATGGGATTCATCATGTTCGACGTGTTCGCGCCATTCAAATTCCATCATCAGTGGACAGTTTTATGAATAATGTAAACCCATTCTGCATATTTATGATGTAAATGATCTAAGTAAGACCGTCATGTATATAACAACCTAGGTAAGCCTAGTATGTTGGTGACGATTTCTATCCTAGGAGGTTTTTTGTCTCACTGATTTACTTATGTTTTTTGACACAAGTGATCGGTAGAGTTTTCCCCTCCAGCTTCACCCCAAAGCTAGGGTGGATTTTATCATCAAGATGCTAAGTGAGTCCTAGTGTTTTCTATCGATTCTTTGTAAAAGTAGTTTGGGAATAATCCTAGCTAGTTGGCTAGATTATTTTATTACAAGCTACTTGGTCTACTAGATCATGTTTTGAGTTGCAGAATTGGGTACCTTGTTGGGGGTCTATACAAATGGGTATCCCCCTTTATGTGTCTAAATGTATTTATCTTATGTAAAAAGGGTTGGAAAAAATAATTAAATCCCCTCTTAGTTAATTAATTAAATTTTCTGGCCAAATTAATTAAAAAATCTTAAGCCAGAAATTTAATTAATTAGGTCCTAGGTGAGTATAAAATCTTTCAAAGGCAAAATTCGTTGGTCCTTAAAAAATGAATTTTTAAAGGCCCCAGGCCAAGGGAATATTGAGAATTTCAAGAAATTTTGGACCCTTGGGCCTAGGTGGTTAAGTCAAAGTCAAAATTTAAAATGGAATTAAATGATAAATTTGTTTTTCTTCAAATTTATAATTTCGACGGTCCAGATTAAAAGATGATCAAATCTTTTCGACGGTCGAGATTATTTTGACATGGATCAACCGAACTAGTCGTTCGACATTTTGTCTTATAAATTAGAGGTCTTGATGTGACATTTGCATCCGATCTCTGGATCGTGTACTCGCTCTTGAAGCTTTCCTGTAATATTTTCTAGAATAATACAAATAAAGACTTTGGGGTTTTATCTTGATGGTGGTGTTCCTATTCAGCATTTTATGGTAAACTTGTTCTTAATATTCTGCTGGTGATTTTTCTAATGGATTGTTGATTATTGGCTCTTGTAGAGTAATTTGGGTACATGTATCTTGCCCAGGCTACTGGATCTAGGGTAAAAATATTAATTGGATCGAGCTAACTATTATCTCTAGTTCATGAAAGTTTTATGTTTTATCACTATTTCTCTATTAATCTGACAGTTTAACTTTAAGTTTGCAGAAATCTTCTGGATTTAAAACTGGGCATTTGGGGAAGTCCTAGTTTGGACCAGCTGACTCCCAGGAGATAAGATCTGAAGAGCCCTCCGGATCTAATTCCCCGGGCTTATCTTAAATTCTGGTTTTTGCAGGGATCTTTATTGGGCTTGTGTCTCTCTTTTAAAATTTTATTTTCTGAATTGTGCTGAACTATTTTAAATCTGGCCAAGAGGGTTTATGATCTGTAAATTAGCATTGTAAATTTGTAAATATTCTATAGGTTGTAAGGGTTTAATAAATTTTGTGCATAGTTTTGGATCTGTTTTGGTTTTGCAGGTTTGCAGGGGGATTTCTCAGAATTTTTTAGATTTGAGCCAGATCTAACCCCCAGAGGGCAAGATCTGGCCTCAGGATCGCTTTTACTGGCAAATCTGAATACAAAGGAGAAGATCTCAGATGCATCTAAATCAGTGATTATAAAAATCTGAGTAATATTGAAAATTTTTGAATCTGCCGGACGATTTTAGATATACTAGGTTTATTTGAGGTAATCTTGGGGTCCTGCCTGCATAAGAATTGTCCAGCCCTATCTAGCCTTCACGAATCTGAAAATCCGTACGCTACCCTTTGCTTCTGCATTTCTGTCAATCCTTTTTCACTGCATCCGAAACCCTTGTTTTGCCTCTGCCCTCGCTGTCATTTTCTCCTCACCTTATACGCTGCATCAATCCTGCCGTCCGACGTCCTCATCTTGCTTGCTCGTGAACTTGCGGATTTCTTCTGCCGTCGTCCCTTCATCTTTGCCGTCCAGCCTTTTCCTACGCATTTACGAATCTGTCTTGCCGTCCTCCATTACAATCTTCTCCTTTGCCATCATGCCTCCCTCTTCTGTCGTCTAGCCTTCTCCCTTAGCCGTCGCCATTTCTCCTTTGTCGTCGAGCTATCCCTCATCTCGCTCCTCGACCTGCACAAAAAAAACAAAACCAAAAAACAATGCATACATAAACTCAAGAAATTTACGTATATGTGTTTAAATTTTCTTTATCGGATTCATTTTGGTGTTAGGTTAGCGTTAGTGTTAGGTTTATTTTTTAATTCGATATTTTTTTTATTCTAGTTTTAATGTTTAGTGTTAGGTCTTAGTTTAATTTAGTTTTTTTTTTTGTTATTTAGTTTTTAGTTTTAAATTTTTTTAGTTCGTAGACTTTAGTTTAGGTTTTGTTTCAATTTGTTTTTGGTTTTAGATTCTAAAGTTTAGTTTTAATTTTTTTTGGTTTTAGATTTAGATTTTAATTCATAATCTTAGTTTCATTTGTATATTTTGTTTAAAAAATAATAAAAACATATAAAAATTCTAAAAAAAAATTCTTTTATAGTCAAATGAGCTTTTAAATTTTTATCCTAAGTTGACTATATAAAAATTTTTAATTTCTGGATTGGGTTATTTAGAACATCATAAATTCGGAAATATTGCAATGATCTGGCATTTCAATTTGATAGCCGTCTCATGATAGCATTCTTGTGGATTCAGATTATTTTTGCATGGTTGTGGTGCATTCTATTAAATATCATTGTGGTCATTTGTGTTTTCATAGCAACAGTTATACATCAATTACTTAGCTTTAATTGCATAATGGGATATTTTGACTCCGTAAGGCACTGGTTTTAAAGTTTTGAATTTAATTGGATCTATAAAATCTCGTGAATCTTTACAAGTATTTGATTGTCTCGCTGTGCCTCCTGAATTGGTTGATTCTCAACCAGTTCTTTTCCTTCGTCTTTGTTAGGGTCTACCTCCCTTAACTTGCAAGGAGACAATTTAGATAGAGAGATTGGGGATCAGGGTGACAGCCCCCGATCTGAGCCGTTGTCGCAGTGCCTAGACATTTTGTGCGACAACAGGGTCCACTGACTGCTCACCATATAATTATGGCTTACTGTCAACAACTCTACATGACCCATGCTCCTGAAAGGCATCCTCGTATGAGCCCATGGACTCGTCCAAAGAAGAATCCTCACTCTAAGAGTCAAAAGGAATCTCCTCCGACTCTACCTCTATCATCTCCTCAGTGTCACTCAAGCATGAGTTATCGGGTCCCAAGGTCCCTTGCAAATGAAGCAGAGACCCTTCCTCCTTAGCTCATTCTTGCTACATGATCCACCAAACCTTAGTAGCTCCTCCCTAGTCAATTGTATCCTGAACAACCCAATGTTTTTCTCAACCAACCTCTTGGCTAGTTCATAAGAAACAGGTGAAACCAGTTGTTCTCTCCTCCAAATGGTCAGCAATCTAGCCCACAACTCCCTACAAATGGCATCACGATCACCCATGACTTAAGACAAAATGGACAACATGTTTTCTTTGACTGTGTCAGGGTGATGTTTCTTAATGTTAAAGAAACATTGGAACAACTGATGGACCAAATCATCACACCCCAAATCAAGCATGATGTCATATGTTCTGACCATGGCCATACCTCCTAAAATCTCAAGCTTCTTCCCAAAGGTAGAGCCTGCATTGTTGTCCAAGTCTTGGAGAGTCTCTACTATTAGTCTGAAAACTCTCCTCATAACATCATCATTGTAAGGAGCTATAGGGGCAGTTAGTCTCATGATGTTACTGGGACAAGATGCAACTCGATGTCTAACCCCTTCACAAGGTTCCTCCAAGAAGTTGTGTTGTATGAGAGCAAGCATAATTTGTTTTAGAGCCCAAATTAGTTTCTTCCCTTCTAACTGGCTCATTTTGGAAAAGAGTTCATCTAGTTCATCAAGTTTGAAAAGAACTTTCCATGTGAATCTCATTCAAATATGTTTCAAGTGCAAGGATTTTGTGTCCAATCTTCAGCTCCTTTTGCAAATCTCTTGGTTTCTCATGGGTAAGAATGGCATGGATCTCTTTTGAGAGAGGTTTGTTGAATTGCTTGGGTTTCTGGTCCAATGATGCATGGTAGTTCAAGGAACTAATTTTTTTGTTGTTCAATTTTCTCAATTCATTCATGAGCATTGTGAGCCTCTCCATGGCTTAGCTTAATGAGGACAATACATCAAGCTGACTTAGATTTTTGACAAAAGCACAATAGTACTTGACTCAATACACAAATCTTGATTTACCAGAGGTTGCATGCCCAGAATCATTTATTCAGAGTTTTAATATGCACCAACATACTTCAAATAGGCACATAATTCCTATGACAACTCATGACTTGACACATCGCTGATAAAGAAATAACACCCATTATAAAAATTAAATACATGAAGAGCAGATTTAGGAAGATAAAACCTGGTAGTAATTGACAACCAATAATGGCAGGTACATATGCGGATATCAGTCCACCGGAATTGAAGCCCTTGCTGTAGGTTGTGAAAAACACTGCCCATAAACAATGCACGGGTTCAACAATTGTGACAGTCGAAATTCTAGGAAACAATAAACTGCAAATTGACATAGAACATCTTCTAAGTATTGCACAGAACTAAGCCTCCAATCTGATGTATGCTCCAGCACACAAATTTCAGAATTTTCCGATATTTGTTGGTGTCAACATTCATATATTGGATTTGTCCCTCGGTTACTAGAGGGAAACCCATTCTAGATCTCCAGTGATTTGAGCTAGCTGCTTAATGCAACACCGCCACATAGATTGATACTAATGGTTCTCTGCAACATTAAATTCGTCCATACCGTGCTTACAGACTTTGTCCAATGCACCACAGGTATGATCCTTATAAATTATGGAACTGGAGTCTCGAGCCCGTTTAGGTATTATGGCCTCGTTGACTAGAACTTGGTCCATAAAATCGTTTCTCGAAATTGAACTCAACAACTAGACGCGAATCTCCTCCTCGGTCTGCTATGTAAGGGTGATGTTCGGCTATTCAGCCTTCAACCATGCCCAGAATGCACACACAGCAGCAAGGAAAACTCGTGGATACTCTATGCCAGTAGGTAGAGACCCTTGACACTCACACCCAATGCAACTTTGACCCATAAGGAGAAACATTTTCACACAGCAGCCGCACCCTGTTCTGTGGGGAATTATGAATTCGATCCCTTTCTGGCACACCGGAAACCCCAACGCTGCTCTTCATCCCTCTGCATTAGCCTTCCTGGCCTGCTTTAGCCTATGCGTTGCTCTGGAAGGGCCTGCGGCCCCCTGAAGGGCTTATGCTACCACTGCGCTGCCCTAACTAGGCCTGTGTCAGCCCTGCTTGGCCCCTACTACCTCTGCACTGCCTCTGCATGGCCTCTGCGCTGCTCTGGTATGCTGCCTCTCTGCCGCTGTTGTACTCTTGGCCTGGGATAAAACCATCCCCTTGCCAATAATGCCCCTCCCTGCACTGCAAACTGCTTATGAAATTTTTAGCAAACCATGCCCTAGAATTTCAACTTAGCTTCAGTGCTCTGCCAATGTGTGTGTTCTCCAACTGACCCCAAGCCCTTCTCTTATACTTTTCTCGTTGAAACATCAACGGTCGTGATCTAATCTCTAACCGACGGCTAAGATTAGAAGTTGCTTGATCTGCGTCACTTAAGTCATTCTCATCACATGTTTAATTTAATTCACTTTAATATTTTAATTTTCCTAAGTTAGACTTAGGGTCTTTAAAAAAGATTAATTAATTAAATTCTCTTAAACCTGATGGAATTTCTTCAAACGCTTTCTGGGTCTTGGAGATCTCATGTACTCCAGCTCCTCCACAGAATTTGGGAGCTAGAGCACATCTGATGCTACCCCAAAATATCAACACTCCCTCTTAGGGATGAATGTGCTCTAGCAATACACTTCACCCCGAAGTAGTGCTCTGATCTCTGGCATCGGTCTTTGCGCTGATGCTTGGCCTGCTTCCATTCATCATTGTGCTGCTACTTCTCTCTGTACTGCTGCCATGACTCTGCCACTGTCACTGCTACATCCGTACTACAGCTCCCTCTCAAATTGCTGCATTGTGCTGCCAACTGCTGCACTGCAACTCAGTTGCTGAGAGTAAACAGCTGAATGACCCCTGCCCAAATGACAGATAAGTTAGTCGAGCTGTATCTCATCACTGAAGCTCCATAGGCTGTTGCTCTACGCTGTGCTCCTAAAGCCACTGTGTTGCTGCAGCTCTGCATTATGTAAGTATGCCTCCTCTGCGTTGCTGAAGTCACATCAGCTCCTATGTGTTATCGCCTCGCTGCCTTTGCTCTGCGCTGCTCCCTCTACAATGCCCCAACCTTTGCCTCTGCCTCTGCTTCATCCGTGATCTTTGCAACCACTGCTCCAGTCATTCCTTGCTACTGTCTTAAGGCTCTCGTAGCATGGATGTGATCCAAGAGTTGGGATACTCAAGGATCCTCCCATCACTTTGTAGTTGCTCTACAGATCAATATCGCCCCACCTTCATGGTTCATGAGCGCTCATGGCTATGTCATCGTCGGAGCCATCGTCTTCTTTAGCTGTCGCAGCCTTGGAACTAGAAGCTCCCTTGTCCTTCTTCCTTAGAGGACAATTGTTGGTGAAGTGTCCAAGTTCACCACATTGGAAACATTTGATGTTAGATAGATCATGCTTCTTTTTCCCTTGTTGCTTCTTAGATGCCAGGGCTGCATCTTCCTCTCTCTCCTTCTTCACTTTGCTTGATCCAGTGTTGGTTTGTCTCTTGGTCATTCGGCGGATTTCTTCTTGTCGGAGGATAGCCGACATATCGTCCCAGTTTGGAAGGTCCACTCTGCCCAATATTCTTTGGAAAAATGTTTCCCAGTCCTCTATGATTGCATTTAGAGTAGTCCTCACCATGATATCATCCTCCACCTTGACCCCCATGGCAGTCAGTTGATCTCGAATCGCTTGCAACCTGAAGAGGAAAGGATTAATTTCCTCTCCCTTGGTCATCATAAATAACCTCAGCTGGTTCTCCAGAATCATCTTCCTTTAGACGGATTTCCCTTGATACAGTGTGGTTAAAGCTTTCCACATTTCGTTAGCCGTCTTCTTCTCGGCTATGTGTGGTACCACGTGACCCTTAACCCCTTCCATGATGAAGCGCTTGGCATGTGCCACTGCTTCATTATGCTTCACCAGAAGAATAACATCGGTCAGTGTAGCCAAGACATTCTCTACATGTTCCCGCAAGCCATATGCCTCCAGGACTACCAGGATTCTGGCCTTCCAGATAGCAAAGTTGAACAGGCTGTCCAACCTATCTTGATCACATAGTCTGTGTGGCGCCATCTGCTTAGAAATAATCTGTCAGAACAGATCTTCCTCTCCCTGCTTTCGCTATTACTCTCAACAGAAACTCAGATCAAGGGTCCTTAGCGAGAAAGGCACCCGCTGCTCCCTCTAACACCTGATTTCCTCCCTTGGAAATAACACAACGAATCAGCTCTCTTCGATCGATTCTCAAATTTATTTTAGCAATGAAATCTGTTGAGCAGTTGTTCTCCTCCCGCTCTTTGTCAACTTACCTTAGGCACGATTCTACACCAATAGAATCTCCACCCCACCAGCAACTGATGAAGATCTGAAGCCTCGCTTCTGGACCATGGCAAATCTACACAACACTTAAAATTGGACTATGTCACCCTGGCTGGCCTCTGTGTGAGCAGACTGGCTCAGCATAGCCTTTGCACAACACAGACTTGCTCCTGCGTCCCTCTAGAAGGCACGACGCTGTCTTTGCGTCACCCAGCTAGCACTGCATCAACCCCTGCGTGGCTCTTGCTACCTTTGCATCGTTCTGGTGCTGTGCTGCCCTCTCTAGATTCTCTGCTGCTTCAACTGCTCTCTGCAACACAAACTTCTTCAGCTGATTTACTAGAGATCCAACTTGATCTGCAATCGCTCTGATACCATATGAAAATTTTTTATTCTAAGAAACCCTACTGCAGTATCTTGATTTACTTCTCCTACTTGAATTAAGTTGCAAGTTAATTTCTGAAATATTCAGTAAATCAACGAAGTAAATACAACTAGCAGCCTACACATACAGATCAATTACTGAATAGCATGCTCATATGACAAAGTGACACAGATTTTTTGGACCAATGTCCCCGAAAAAACCTAATGCGGGAAAACCGGTGTAGCTAGCTTTGGAGGGTTTTATTATTATGCAGAATCTGAGTACAACATTTTTGGGCACCAAACTTGGTTGGCCCTATAGAGAAAAATATGGCAGTAATACCTCTATCCCTCGAAGACAGAAAATATGGCTGATTCAACCCTCTGCAAGGAATTATGAATTCGAGTCCTTTATGGCCCATTGGAAACCCCAGCGCTACTCTTCAGCCCTCTGCGTTAGCCTCTACGCTGCTCTAGAAAGGCCCGTGTCCCCCCTGAAGTGCTTACGCTGCCTTGACTGAGCCTGCGTCAGCCCTGCGTGGCCCCTGTTGCCTCTGCGTGGCCTCTGCTAGATTGCGTAGCACCTGGATGCCTCTATGCTGCTCTAGTATGTTGTCTCTCTGCCGTTGTTGTACCCTTGGCTTGGGATCAAACCATCCCCTTGCCAATACTGCCCCTCCCGCACTGCAAACTGCTTATGAAATTCTTAGAAAACCACGCCCTAGAATTTCAGCTGAGCTTCAGTGCTCCGCCTATCTGTGTGTTCTCCAACTGACCCCAAGCCCTTCTCTTATACTTTTCTTGTTGAAATATCAACGACCGTGATCTAATCTCTAATCGACGGCTAAGATTAGAAGTTGCTTGATCTGCGTCACTTAAGTCATTCTCATCACATGTTTAATTTAATTCACTTTAATCTTTTAATTTTCCTAAGTTAGACTTAGGGTGTTTAAAAAAGATTAATTAATTAAATATCTCCTAACCCTGATGGAATTTATTTAAATGCTTTCAGGGTCTTGGAGTCTCATGTACTCCAGCTCCTGCACAAAATTTGGGAGCTAGAGCACATCCGAGGCTACCCCAATATCTCAACATGAACTTGGATTTTTCAAATAAATCCCATGGTTGAGCCAAGATCAAAGCTATGATACCACTGTAATATCCCGAATGGTATATTTCCCTGATTTTGCAAAAATTTAACATAACCCAAAATTTCACCATAAAATTATTGTTTAATTAACAAAGGATTGGCATGTAAAATGTAACAATCAAGGTACAAGCAATTCAATAACTCAATGAGAAGAAATATTCTCAGCTGTCATTATAATAAATAATTGAAAGAGTGTACATGATGATATAAGTTGATATGGCCAAGATAGATGCTCTGACCCCCAAAACTGTTCTGCTCCAATGCTGAAACCTGCCCTCCAAAACTGAACTGAAATCAATCACTGCACCTGTGAATTCTGGTTGAATCCACCAAGGAGATGAGGTGGGTTTCCATCCAATCTCACCAAAATCACCCGAGGGTTTCCGTCCTGGGGCTACTACTGAAGTCTAAGTCACCAAGTTTGTGTTCGTGTTCGAGTTCGACGACATTGAAATTCGAATAAAATTCGGCACCTAAAATATTGCCGATAAAGTTCGGCATAAAATTCAACATATAAAAATTTGAAATATATATATATATATATAATGATGATGATGATGGTTAATGTCCACTGAGAGCAATCTTTGTTATATATATATATATAAAACAATTTTAAGCATGTTGAAAGATAAATATGATGCACATAAATAAGCATGTCAATTTTCAAAGTGCATAATGCACATTACAAACACATAGATGATAGGATTATTGCTCAAACATTTACATCATTTCCTCATATAAACCATAAAAGCCAGTGCCAAATTGCCAATAAAGAACCAACTTCATTTTTCCATACATAGTAAATAAATCATTAATTATCATAATCTCAATCGATTCATTATAACTTAAATAAAAACATTAAATTTATCTTAATTTTAAATCTATTAAATTAAAATCAAGATGCATAAAATACTTTATGATTAAATATTAAAATAAAATAAATATACATAAAATACTTTCTGTAATAATCTTAGCAATATAATTATAATGTGATTTAATAAAACTAATGGAAAAATAAAATTATTTAAAATCTTTAACTTTTTATATAATTGATTTTATATTATTTTATAGTCATATTGTTTATATAGCTAAATAATTATTATTTATTCAATAATAATTTATATTATGGGATGTATTGGGAGGCCCGTGTTAAATACATAATACACCAAGCATGCGAGTGTGTTTTCGGGGATTAAATTCGCCGAATTTTTTCGATTATGTTCGGGAGAGTTTAAAGTTTGGCGAATTTCGAACTTAATCGATTAAGTTCGCCGAACCCGGTGACTTAGGCTGGAATAACCTCTCATACAAGAAGAAATATGGAATCCAAGATGATCCTCCAATGGCCTCCTCATCTTCTTTTATAGTTCTGATGGCGCTCTCTAGAACCTCCTATGTTATTATTATTTTAATCATGGAGCACTTTTCCCTCTTTTATTCCAATTAATATTCTTTTAATGTGGAAAAGGGTAAATTGGCCACCATGTCTCCTCATATCACTGAAACTCCCATCTAACCTTCCCATCGTGTAGATCTTCTCATTCCAGTTCCAATGAGCTATTACACTAAGGTGTTCTGTCAAGTATTCCTCTTGGAATTCCACCTTAAGCTTAATTAATTGAGTTAGGCCCAAAATTAACTCTATTTTCTGAAAGTTGTCAGAATGCACTGGAACGAAAGGCAAACTATTCGGATGATGGAATATACCAAGCGAATGCCATGGGACCTCATAGAAACTCCTCAAAATCCCTCCAAAAGCCCTTGGGCCCGTTGATGACACCAACCTGCACCTGTGACCTGTCTGCTCCCATCTCTGAAAGTCCATCCTAACCATGTCATAAGAAACACCAGAAAAAGGAACATTACAATGTCCAAGAAATCCTGCCCAGCAAAAGTGGGCAAGTTATGCAACAAGCCCTATCTCTAGACTCCTGGAGAGGGTTGGTGCTTGAAAATGTTATAGCTTCAATGGATACCACTATATCTATTTGCACCTCATCAATGGGTAGATCCAAAGTTGGATGCACTGCCATCTCCCTCGTCTGAAAAGAAACTCCACGCTTGTGTAGTCTACCAACCTCCTGCAAAATTATCATGTTAGACTCCATCACCTCCTAGCGACAAGTGTCTGCAAGTAGTACAACCCAAATCTATAGCACTCTCTGCCTCCACGGGATTGGCTCTCACACATAGGCACTTTGTCCAATAATTGTCACTGCGGCTCTGTGCTCCATCGATGACCCTCACGATTCTTCAGCGACATCCTATAGGTATTAGAAACTCCTCAAAACCCCATAAAGCCCCTCCAGAAGCCCCTGAGCCCACTGATGGAGTAAATCTGCTCCTGTAACCTAGCTGTCTCCAACCCTGGAAGCCCATCTTGACCACACCATAAGGGAAACCAGAAAAAGGAACATGACAATTTTTTCCTTCTAATTTTATTATATTTAAAATTTATTGAACTTCTGAATACAGTTGTGATTACTCTATGCATTTTTTTAGATATAATCTTCATATCCTCTTTTCTCTACATATTCTTTGACCTTTGGCAAAAATCCCAGGTCTGATCAAGTTTGAAATCAAATCTACCTGCACCCTCAAAGAGTAATTTCAAGCACCTACCACAAATAAATTTGGTACTTTTTCTCACCCCTATGGAGAAAAAGTCTATAACATATCTGGAGCTCTATTAGCTATGAAAAAGATATCTGTCTAATGGATTTCCATGGACAACAGAGACCCCGTAATCCATGAAAACTACATATTATTAATTGCTTGAAATGTAGTTATAACTATCTGTACAATTAACTCTTTGATCCTCAATCCAACCAGCGATTTAATTATCCTTGCTTCTATCATCTGTATGTTTGCAAACCAACTTCATAGCCTCAGATTCGTTCACATTTGCAATCTTCTTTTTGTGTTCATTTTGGGCACAAAGGAGCTGGCTTTCTGGGTTATCAACACTGCATGTGAGATTGAAGCATTGAAGCATTCTTTCTTATTTTGACAAGCATTAAAACCTGTACCTTCAACCAGGCCAACATCATTATCAGCCTCTATGAAGGAAATATTTCCACGTGCATTTACTAATTGATTTCCATGGACAATAATTACATCATCATCTCAAAGACTCAAATCAACCTTATACCCAGCTTTATCACCACTGTAGTCCTTTATTGATAGGGAACTGAAAATATTGATGAACTCCATATTTTGCGTCGTCTCAAATAAAACCTGGGAATTTGTTCAAGACCTGTTTGTTCTTCCAAATCACCACCAACATCTTTGTTACCAGGTTTCTTCTTATCTCCAGAGATATCTGTATCCTCTTTTCTCTGCATATGGTTTAACCTTTGAGAAAAATCCCAGGTTTGATCAGGTTTGAAACCAAATCTGCCCACGTCCTCAAGGCATAATTTCAAGGGCTTATCACACATTGGAACATTTTAAAACAAAAATTATTGGGGCTCTATCATATCATATTCAGCAATGGGATTATTATTGGAGCTCTGTCTGTGAGCTATATTTTCTTTGTTACTCAACTAGGATGTCTGATCATTTTCATTCTCCATTTCTCCAAAGCATCGCTTTTGAATCTAAATCCCTCAGTATGCATTCAAAATTTTATGATATTTTTTATATGAATCTGATGGTTACCTATAAGATGGTGCGATGACTGATCACTGAACAAATATAAATTTTCTAGACTAATAACACAAAATATTCATGAAACAAGCCCATAGATTCTCAGTAAAAAAATGGACATTCTCCATGCCTCGTCTATAAATCATGGCTGAATTGGTCTTTGAATCTTGTTTTTATTTTCGTCAATGATCAATGCTAGATAAAGTGAATCATAAGATGAGCTGATTATCCAATGTTCAACTTAATTTCCTGGGGTTTCTCCTGTTGTTTTTTGGTGAGCTATTTGAATATTATTTTTTAGGATCTTCTAGTTGCTTGGATTAGTAGAAATTAGGTTTTCCATTTGAAGTTAGAAAATGATGCCATATACGACTGTTTGGATCTACACTTCTTTCATATTGAATGACTTCAGCGACAGTCCCTGTGCATAAATTACAAGATATGTAATTTGGTAGGCATCATCAGTAAAATAAAATTGTCTTTGTAGGCTGGCTTATGTGTTTCTTGGTTATACATAAAACTATTAATAGTTTATAACCTAGACATATTCTTTTATAAGTAGGTTTGGTACCTATGCATAAATTACAAGATAGAACCCTGAGAAAGTCAATGCCACACTATAACTGCAACATCAAGTTCGGGTTTTAGATCAATTCATGACAACAACCTTACATCATTGGCACAAATGATGATAAATAGCCATATATATATATATATATATATATATATTCTTTTATAAGTAGGTTTGGTCCCCGCGCATAAATTACAAGATAGAACTCTGAGATGATCAATTCCACACTAACTGCAACATCAAGTTTTGGTTTTAGATTGTTAATTTTGGACAACTAGGTCTAAACTCCATGTTGTGATGCTCAGATGAAGATGCCAATATTTTTATTGGATTCCTCTTTCGGAGAGGTGCAAGATCGATCTAAATATCATCTTGATTCGATGAACAAAACATTTATTTTGAATTAATTCCACTTATGTGCAAGGTCGGCCAGAATTGAAATGTAGACTTGAAGCCCCAGCAGATGTGTCACACACCTTCACTGATGGATATATATAGGTCAACTCTAGAGGTCATTTCATCCATCAATCATCACACATTTTCTCTCTCATCATTTGATTGGTTCGATCACCTTGGAGGCTCTTCTTCTTTCACACGTGTGAAAATTTCAGTGAAGGAAATTTATGTTTTGACCTAGGGTTTCAGCACAGATTTGACCAGCGTTGAATTTGGTCAACACATGGTCAAAATGACCCTAAACTCTCTCAAAAATCCGATTTCTGAAGTCCGCATTTATTGGCACAGAAATCGAGGCTGGACGTTGACTTTGACTGGGCTGCGTTGACTTTTGCTTCCACTGTTTTTGTGTTGACCATTGACTGGTGTTGTCACAAAGATTGTCTAGGCACCGCGACAACGGCTCAGATCGGGGGCTGTCACCTTTATCCCCAATCTCTCTATCTAAGCTGTCTCCTTGCAAGCTAAGGGAGGTGGACTCTAACAGAAATGAAGGACAAGAATTGGTTGCAAATCAACCAATCTAGGAGACACAGCTAAAACACCAAATACTTGATAATATTAACGAGATTTCCAAGATCAATTATATTAAAACTAGTGCCTTATGGAGTTAAGAGATCCCGTTATGCAATTAAAGCCAAGTAATAGATATATAACTGCTGCTATGAAAATTGACCACAATGATATTTAGTAAAAAAGCACCACAACCATTTATTCAAATACTGAAGCCAATAACAAAGCTTATCATGAAACGATCATTAAAACGCCAGATGCTTGAAATATTTCCGAAATTATGATGTTTCAATTAATCCAATCCAGACAATGAAAAATTTATATAGTCAAATTTTAGATAGAAATTTAAAGCTCATTTGACTATAAAATTTTTAAAATTTTTAGAATTTTTTTAGTTTTAATATTTTTTAAATCCTAAAACACAAATTAAACTAACTCTAAAGAAAAACTAAAATTAAAATCTAAATCTAATAATATTAAAATCTAAAAAAAATAAAAATATCTAAAGTCTAAACTAAACTAAATTAAAATAAATAAATCTAAAACTAAACAAAACTAACTATTATAAAAAATCTAAAAAAAAAAATCGAAATCTAAAAGCTAAACTAAAATAAACATTAACTAAAATCTAAAAATAAAATTTAAAACTGAAATCGAAAATGGACTAAAAAAAAACTAAACAAAAGTTTTAAAAATTAAAATCTAGAACTAAACTAATACAATCGAACTTAAATAGAAAAAAACTAACTCCTAAACTAAATGCGACCCCAACCCAACTAGCTAAAAAAAAATCCGACGCATATACATGAGCTTTAAGAATTACATGTGTGTTTTCGTTTTGTGTTTTGTTTTTCTCTGTTTGCAGGTCGGAAGGCGTGAGGATCGACGACGAATGCAGGAGAGGCGTTGACGGAGGAGCTGAAGGCTGGACAAGGGCGGAGGGATGAGTTGGACAGATGATGAAGTGAGTTTTACTGGACGGTACGAGCGAGGAGCTGGACGACGGAGCAAAGGGACGGCAAGAAGATGGAATCGGAGGGCAGTTGCAAGGATTCGTAGGGAAGATAAAGACAAGGGCTGAGGAACGTGAGGGTTGAGGCTCAGACAGGGGCAGCGTAGAAGCAAAGGCTGGATGGCAAGGGAAAAATGAGGCAGCAGATAGAGGGTTAATGGCTCAGCAAAAATCGATGGGAGAAAACGCAGATAGAGCCAGCGTTTATGCAGTAATCAAACCAGTCAAATTAAAATTTCTCCCTTCAAATTAAAAAATTCTCCCTTCAAACTCAAATTTAGATGCTCCCTCATTCATATAACGTTCAGATTTTATTCACAGAATCGATTCTGAGGCCAGATCTGGCCCTTCGGGGTTAGATCTGGCTCAGATCTTTAAAAAAATTTCTGAGTAAACCCTGCAACCTGCAAAACCAGTGAGATCCTGAAAATATATACACCAAAAAAAAAATTATTAAACTCTTACAGCCCTAAAGCAAATATACAAATTTACAAGCTAATTTACAGATCTGAGACCCTAATGGCCAGATTTGAACCCATTTCAGCACAATTTTTAGAAATTTGAAATTTTAAAGAGAGACACAAGTCCTAGGAGACCCTGTAAAAAACACAAATTCGTAAGATAGATTCAGGAAATTAGAAACAATGGGCTTTTTTAGATTTACGAATCTGAGAGTCGGCTGGTCCAACTGAAGACTTCCCCAGACGCTCAAATCTTAAAAAAAAATTCCTGCACACTTAGATCTGAACTTTAGATCGATAGAGATTTAAGAAAATAATATGAGATCCTTCAAAAAAATCAAAATGTCATTTTATGAACCCAGAAAACTACACAAGATACCTGTATGCAGATTAATCCACGAAGGCCATCAACCATAAAAATGTCAAACAAAGTAGCAGAGTTTAGAAATGAATCACCACATAGATCTGGAAAAGGAACACCAAAATTTGTAACCCCAAAGTCTTTATGCTTTATTCATCAAAAGAAATTACAAGAGCTTCCAAGAACAAGTGCACGATCCTAAGATCAGATGACTCAAGACTGACAAAGACCTTTAATTTATAGGAAAAAATCTCCAACGGCTAGTTTGGTTGATCCATGTCAAAATAATCTCGACCGTCGATAAGATTTGATCATCTTTTAATCTGGACTGTCGAAATTATAAATTTGGGGAAAAAACGAATTTATCATTTTAATTCATTTTAATTAACTCAAAAATACTATTTTTGAGTTAATTACCTCAAATTTTTTACTTTGACTTAACCACCTAGGCCCAAGGTTCCAAAATTTCTTAAATCCCTTGGCCTGGGGCCTTTAAAAATCCATTTTTTAAGGACCAACGAATTTTGCCTTTAAAGAATTTTATCCTAACTTAGGACCTAAAATTAATTAAATTTCTGGCTTTTGATTTTTTAATTAATTGACCAAAAAATTTAATTAATTGACTGAGAGGGGATTTTAATTATTTTTTCCAACCCTCTTTACATAAGATAATACATTTAGACACATGAAGGGGGAGTACCCATTCATATAGACCCTCAAATAAGTACCAAATTCTATGACCCAAAACATGATCTAGTAGACCAAGTAGCTTGTAATAAAATAATCTAGCCAAATAGCTAGGATTATTCCCAAAATACTTTTACAAGGACTCGATAGAAAACACTAGGACTCACTTAGCATGCTGATGACAAAATCCACCCTAGATTTGAGATGAGGCTGGAGGGGAAAACTCTGCCGATTACTTGTGTCGAAAAACACAAGTAAATCAATGAGACAAAAAACCTCCTAGGATAGAAATCATCAACAACATACTAGGCTTACCTAGGTTGTTACATACATTGACGGTCTTACTTAGATCATTTACATCATAACATGCAGAATGGGTTTACATCATTTATAAAAACTGTCGTCCGTAGATGAAATCTGGATGACGTGAACCTCGAACATGATAAGTCCCATTTGAAAAATGGGGGTGTACTGCTATGGGGTTGTTGACAAAGCGTGGTCAACATCTGGCTCTACTTGGGGACACATTGCTTCATCGGAGGAATGTGAAAATCCAGAATCTATATCCAAGCAACACACAAAATTACATAAGTAGCATCCATCCAAATATCATCATATAACATTAAGCACATGAAAAATGGAAGCTCTTCTAACATTTATTATTCTACTTAACATGAAAAGTAAATCTACTTTAACCTCAAAATGAAATGCTGAAATAACAAGGAGTAGGGTTAGAAATACAATACAGAGGATGCCCTGTGGCATCAGATGTGCTCAATATAGTGCATGCTGAGCATTTGCCTGCTTTCAAGCAAGTCTGTAGGTTGCTTTTCAGATGTGCCATGTGCAATCTTGCTAATTGTAGGACTCTGTCTTATCCGCATGTCAAGTTGCTCTCGGCCATCAGACAAATCAAACCGCTTACTTCTTCTTTTCTGCTTTTTTCTTTTCGTCTGAGGGGTTTGTGATGTCAGCAATGAAACCACTGTAGATTTCTTGTCCTTATCTTGAAAATGCTTGTACAAAACATCTGATGAGCCTGGAATGTGACCAATCTTATTCTGAATATACTCTGTTAAAGGTGACACATAAGCTTGGTCTTTCTCAACATCTTTTGTAGCCATAGTTAATTCTTCCTTAATGGGAAAAGTGAACTCCGTGTGATGAGATGGAAATTGCTTCAGCAAACTGGGAGGCCTATGATCTGTTGACAAATCTGACTTGGGTTGGAAATTCTGCATGTGTGATCTTTCCATTTTTCCCAACTTCTTTTGGATATCAATGGGATGCTTAACATTATCAACAGTAATTTCCTTCACATGACTCTCTTCAATAGTCAACAAATTGTCTTGAAGAGACATCTGATTAGAATGATTAACTTCCATCATCTTTAATCTGTTTTCCGTGACATTTATTTCCTGTGCATGCCTTGCTTCAATGGTATTTATCCTATTCTGAAGATTGATCAGGTTAGCTTCCATGTTTTGAATCATTTTATCATTATCTGTTTTCATGGTCATGGAGAAATTTTGCATACAGTTCATCTCTTTCTCATGATTTGTTTCCATGATCATCATTTCCTTGATATGTTTTTCTTCTAAGGCCAATAACTTGCTCTGTATAGAACCAATTTTCCTGGCGTGATCTACTATTATTTTTTCTTGATTAAGTTCCATATTCTTAATGATTTGGGCCTGGTTGGCCTCCATATTCTTGATTACCTGAGCTTGATTTAGCTGTATATCCTTAACCATCTGAATCATTTCATTAACAAGATGCTTAGTGTTGTCAACAATGGTTTGACAACTTGTTTCTGCTTCACCACTATTATGGATTTGTGCTATCATGGTACAAGTGGATTCATTTTGAGAATTGTCTGGAAGTCTCATGCTGATAGTTGATTTTTCTAGAGGATCAATTTATTTATTTTGCACAATACTGGGAGCACAAGGCGAATCATTTGGTGCCATATATTTTTCTACAAAAGCTTTGACGATACTTCGCCAAGAAGTAATTTAACCCCCAGGCCATTTATCCAACCCTTTCAGAACATCACCATCTAAGGAACAGCAAAAGAGATGTATGTTGATATCTTCTCGATTATATTGTGAAGGAAGACAATATTTATTTATTATACGAGTAATCATTAAGAGATGATTTCGAGCAGCGACTGAATTACCACCTAAGAACACAGGCATTTCTCGAATGGCTTCCATTGGCATGTCATAAAAAGGATCATCCATGATGACTTGCTTAAATGGAAAAACCAAATGGATGTTAAAGAAAGAGATCCTTGTTCAATAAAAATTAGGAGATCCACAAGAAGCGAGCTTCTTAGTAGAAATTCTCGTAAGAAATGAAAGAATTGGAGTCGCCACTTGAACATGAAACTAATTCTAAAACAGAAGAATAATCTAGAGTAGCAGATGGATATCAGGGGAGAATTATTGTCTGGGAGTAGACAGATGGATAAGTGGAGTTGCCACCCAAACAAGAAGCCAACCGAAATGTCCAGGTGCTAAAGATACGATGATGAAATGATTAGTGAGATGATGAAAAGATGAAAAAAATGCCAGAAAATGTTATGCCTTGTGACAGGCTAATGAATGGCGAGAAAAGATTAGACGATTAGAAAATGTCGTTAAGACCAAGGACAAAAAAAACTCTATCCCCGGCAATGGTGCCAAAAAATGTTGTCGCACAGATTGTCTAGGCACTGCGACAACAGCTCAGATCGGGGGTTGTCACCTTTATCCCCAATCTCTCTATCTAAGCTGTCTCCTTGCAAGCTAAGGGAGGTAGACCCTAACAGAAATGAAGGACAAGAATTGGTTGCAAATCAACCAATCTAGGAGACAGCTAAAACACCAAATACTTGATAATATTAACGAGATTTCCAAGATCAATTATATTAAAACTAGTGCCTTATGGAGTTAAGAGATCCCGTTATGCAATTAAAGCCAAGTAATAGATGTATAACTGCTGCTATGAAAATTGACCACAATGATATTCAATAAAAAAGCACCACAACCATTTATTCAAATACTAAAGCCAACAGCAAAGCTTATCATGAAACGATCATTAAAACGCCAGATGCTTGAAATATTTCCGAAATTATGATGTTTCAATTAATCCAATCCGAGAAAAGGAAAAATATATATAGTCAAACTTTAGATAGAAATTTAAAGCTCATTTGACTATAAAAATTTTAAAATTTTTAGAAATTTTTTATTTTTTATTATTTTTTAAATCCTAAAACAAAAATTAAATTAACTCTAAAGAAAAACTAAAATTAAAATCTAAATCTAATAATATTAAAATCTAAAAAAAAAAAAAAACTAACGTCTAAACTAAACTAAATTTTAAAAAAATATATCTAAAACTAAACAAAACTAACCATTATAAAAAATCTAAAAAAAAAAGTCGAAATCTAAAAGCTAAACAAAAATAAACATTAACTAAAATCTAAAAATAAAATTTAAAACTGAAATCGAAAATGGACTAAAAAAAAGCTAAACGAAAGTTTAAAAATTAAAATCTAGAACTAAACTAATACAATCGAACTTAAATAAAAAAACTAACTCCTAAACTAAATGCGACCCCAACCCAACTAGCTAAAAAAAATCTGATGCATATACATGAGCTTTAAGAATTACATGTGTGTTTTCGTTTTGTGTTTTGTTTTTTTTTGTTTGCAGGTCAGAAGGCGTGAGGATCGACGGCGAATGCAGGAGAGGTGTCGACGGAGGAGCTGAAGGCTGGACGAGGGCGGAGGGATGAGATGGACGGATGATGAAGTGAGTTTTACTGGACGGTATGAGCGAGGAGCTGGACGACGAAGCAAAGGGATGACAGGGAGATGGAATCGGAGGGCAGTTGCAAGGATTCGTAGGGAAGATAAAGACAAGGGCAGAGGAATGTGAGGGTTGAGGCTCGGACAGGGGCAGTGTAGAAGCAAAGGCTGGATGGCAAGGGAAAAATGAGGCAGCAGACAGAGGGTTAATGGCTCAGCAAAAATCGATGGGAGAAAACGCAGACAGAGCCAGCGTTTATGCAGTAATCAAACCCAGTCAAATTAAAATTTCTCCCTTCAAATTAAAAAATTCTCCCTTCAAACTCAGATTTAGATGCTCCTTCTTTCATATAACGTTTAGATTTTATTCACAGAATCAATTATGAGGCCAGATCTGGCCCTTAAGGGTTAGATCTGGCTTAGATCTTTAAAAAAATTTCTGAGTAAACCCTGCAACCTGCAAAACTAGTCAAATCCTGAAAATATATACACCAAAAATTTTTTTATTAAACTCTTACAACCCTAAAGAAAATATACAAATTTACAAGCTAATTTATAGATCTGAGGCACTCATGGCCAGATTTGAACCCATTTCAGCACAAGTTTTAGAAATTTGAAATTTTAAAGAGAGGCACAAGTCCTAGGAGACCCTGTAAAAAACACAAATTCGTAAGATAGATTCAGGAAATTAGAAACAATGGCTTTTTCAGATTTACGAATCTGAGAGTTGGCTGGTCCAACTGAAGACTTCCCTAGACGCTCAAATCTTAAAAAAATTTCCCTGCACACTTAGATCTGAACTTTAGATCAATAGAGATTTAAGAAAATAACATGAGATCCTTAAAAAAAATCAAAATGTCATTTTATGAACCCAGAAAACTGCACAAGATATCTGTATGCAGATTAATCCATGAAGGCCATCAACCATAAAAATGTCAAACAAAGTAGCAGAGTTTAGAAATGAATCACCACATAGATCTGGAAAAGGAACACCAAAATTTGTAACCCCAAAGTCTTTATGCTTTATTCATCAAAAGAAATTACAAGAGCTTCCAAGAACAAGTGCATGATCCTAAGATCGGATGACTCAAGACTGACAAAGACCTTTAATTTATAGGACAAAAGCTCCAACGACTAGTTTGGTTGATCCATGTCAAAATAATCTCGACCGTCAATAAGATTTGATCATCTTTTAATCTGGACCGTCGAAATTATAAATTTGGGAAAAAACGAATTTATCATTTTAATTCATTTTAATTAACTCAAAAATACTATTTTTGAGTTAATTACCTCAAATTTTTTACTTTGACTTAACCACCTAGGCCCAAGGGTCCAAAATTTCTTAAATCCCTTGGCCCGAGGCCTTTAAAATTCCATTTTTTAAGGACCAACGAATTTTGCCTTTGAAGAATTTTATCCTAACTTAGGACCTAAAATTAATTAAATTTTTGGCTTTTGATTTTTTAATTAATTGACCAGAAAATTTAATTAATTGACTGAGAGGGGATTTTAATTATTTTTTCCAACCCTCTTTACATAAGATAATACATTTAGACACATGAAGGGGGAATACCCATTCGTATAGACCCTCAAATAAGTACCAAATTCTGCGACTCAAAACATGATCTAATAGAACAAGTAGCTTGTAATAAAATAATCTAGCCAAATAGCTAGAATTATTCCCAAACTACTTTTACAAGGACTCGATAAAAAACACTAGGACTCACTTAGCATGCTGATGACAAAATCCACCCTAGCTTTGGGGTGAGGCTGGAGGGGAAAACTCTGCCGATAACTTGTGTCAAAAAACACAAGTAAATCAATGAGACAAAAAACCTCATAGGATAGAAATCATCAACAACATACTAGGCTTACCTAGGTTATTACATACATTGACGGTTTTACTTAGATCATTTACATCATAACATACAGAATGGGTTTACATCATTTATAAAAACTGTCGTCTGTCGATGAAATCTAGATGACGTGAACCTCGAACATGCTAAGTCCCATTTGAAAAATGGGGGTGTACTGCTATGGGGTCGTTGACAAAGCGTGGTCAACAACTGGGACAACGTTGACTTTTGTTTACTTTGGGTTGACTGATATAGAGCTGTCTGAGAGGGTTGTGTGACACATTCTGGTTGGCTGATCGTATTGAGACTTTACTGGTTGAAGCATCCTGTTGACCGCCGTAACGCACCACAACACATATTTTGCTGATCAAGTTAAGTGTATTTTTGGCTTGTCTTCTGTCGATCTACTGTTATATTCTATCAGCATTTTACTTTCTTGTTTATGTGATTGTTGTTTGATATTGGGGATAAAAGCACTGTTACACGGGGTCTCGCCCCCCCACCTATGGGTCTAGATTCCTCGCCCCCTTGTGCTCCGGGGTCTTGGGGACTTCTAGGGGGCGTTTCCCCACGCACCCAAAAATCAAGAAACTAAGGGGGGCGTGAGGGGGTGCGTTCCCTCAAATTTAGGGGTCGAGGGGGCGTGCGGGGGTGTGAGGGGCCCGAAATTGAAAAAAATATTTTTTTAAATAAAAAAAATAAACGATTTTTTTTTTAGATTAAAATTTTATTTGTGTTAAAAGTTTGTTTCATTTTTTTAGTTTATGGTTTCATGTTAAAAGTTGGTGTGCCACTTAGCATGTTTGAGAATCCAAGTGATTCTGATTCAAATGGTGACATGGTTGATCCTGATATATTCGTGCAGCAGCTGGATGTAGAGACTAGTGGGGCATTACTTTGAGCATTTATGCTCATTTATCATTATGATGATATCATTTGATATTCATATATTATGTTTTATGTTTTATGTTTCAGACATAACTTATTTGCTTTTAAGTTTTATGTTTCAAACTTGAGTTGTAAACTTTAGTTTAAACTTTATTTTGAATCTTGATATAATATGTCATATGATATCTTAAACTTTATTTTCATTGTACATTGTTAGTAGTTACATTAATGATTATATAGTTACAAACTTACAAACTTACATGTATGATTGTATGATGTATGTTTTAACTTTTAACTTTTAAATTTGTTTCAGTTATATGAATCATCATTCATCGATTTATAATTTTATCATTTATGATTCATCTTTCATGATGTAAGTGTATGATGACTGTATATACATTCCTTGCAAAAATAC
This sequence comes from Pinus albicaulis, assembly GCA_034641835.2. NCBI lineage: Eukaryota > Viridiplantae > Streptophyta > Pinopsida > Pinales > Pinaceae > Pinus > Pinus albicaulis. Next base: position 555,926,529 of record CM076569.1, on the reverse strand, counting down.
AGTTACTTTATTGTTAAACACCATGTTGAAGCACACACATGGTGTATGAGGAAGATAACACACACACAAGAGACTCAACACACAATGAAGGATAAGCGTGAGGGTTTCTTATTTTCCATTATACAAAGATGTACATTTATAGTACAATGGTGTGACTCTTGGTTTCATATTCCAAGGTCACTTGGACTCCATTGTGACTTTTCGCATTCCACACCTACCTATGTAGGATTAGGTGTTCCAACATCCCCCCTTAATCCGAAGGGGTATGTGTGAGTCCAAGAAAAGAGTTGTAATACAAATCTGCAAAGTATACATGGCAGCACTTGGGCTGAATCAACTCTCCGAAATGTTGGAAAAAAGAGGTGGTTTTAGGATGACCACAAACACTGGAACGCAAAACTTGTTGCAGTTCCCGGAACTCTTCCAAAACTGGCAAGAAGCTGAAGGCTTCTGCTAGAGGAATTGTCCCTCATATAAAAAGGGAGACCTTCAACCTAAAAGAAGGGAGGTCTACTACCTGTGGTGGTTTTAGGTTGTCCACCAACCAAAGATGATGGTTTTAGGTTATCCACCAACCAAAGATGATGGTTTTAGGTTATCCACCAGCCAAAGGTATGCTCATGGGCATCCGTATCTCTGGCTACATCTCTGAATCCGGAATGACGAATTGTGGCTCAGGCTCGCTTGAACTGCTGGCTACAACTCTGAACATGGAATGAGAGATTGTGGCTCAGGCTCGCTTGATCTGTCGTCGAAGCTTGTACATGACCACCATTTTCCCCTCTGTCAGGGACAAGGTGAGATGATGGCGAAAACTCAACTGCAAGTTTGCTCAATATCCGTGAACAAGTTCTAACATGTGTCGTAAACATCTTCTTGGCTGCTGATGCCCATTGCCAAGAAGCGATCCATCCAAGATGAATCTTGGTTCTTGCAGGAGACTTGTGTCTGAAGCATCTGTCTGAAGAATGAGTGTGCCGACCACAGTGCTTGCATGGATGAAGATCAAAACAGTGATCTTTCATATGGCCAACTCGATCACAATGTTGGCATTTCTCAATCTGTTGTGGAAGTGGAACAGGATCTGGAACAGCTGCAGGTGAACTGTCATACATGAATCCGGCACTCTGAAATATGATGGGCTTTGTGTAGTCCGGAATATGAAAGGACACATCCTTGTCATATCCAAGACTAGTTCGGTGCTTGTTGTGGACAAGCTCTTCCCAAGGTCTGATGATGGGCTTAGGAAGTGCAGGCTGAGTGGCTGCATCTGCATGTACATCTGCTCTAGTACAAGGAACTGAATGAGGATCAACTGGAACTTTGCTGACTTGCTGCTGATGGGAGTCTTTCACAATGTTCTGAACAGAAACAGGTTCAGAATGGTGACTCTTTTGGTGAAGTTCATCTTGTTGGAGCTGAGATTCCAACTGCAAAAACTCAATCTTTTCATGTGCATATAGCAAACAACTTTGAATTTTACAAAGAGCATCCTTGCTCATTTTTATCATGTCATCAACATTGGAATGAATGAGGCTATTCAACAACTCTAATGCCTCATTGATTTTAGCCATTTTTCAACAAATTAGGCTCAACAAATGAAAGGGTGTCGGCTACAACCGAAAATGCACCCGTTTACAATGTGATTCAACAAGAAATACAAATGACTCAAAAGAATTTCCAACTATGGAAATCTCAAAGTACAAAATCTGCTTCTCAAGTGATGGAGGGCAATCAACAATGGGTTACATCAACAACTCAAATTCACTGATTCCAACTATGAATGAAGAGGCAAATTTCACTCAAAATACAATGTAAGCTCAATACATATCTCTGCAAAATATTTGTAAATGTGTAGCTGAAAACACTTGTGCAAGAATCTTTTAAGGCAGCTGAAATTTCTTCTTCAAAGAGTTGTTCAAATGATGGCAAACTTGTCTTCTTATGTAAAATTCTTCAAAAAATCACCCTTCAAATCAATGCCACACATCACAATGTAAATCTGCAATTTTCACTATGTATAGTCCATGTTCTCTTCATATCTTGTTGTTCATATCTCTCTTCTTTGCTCTCTCTCTGTGTTTGTTTTTTTTTTTTTTTTTTTTAAATTAAAAAAATGGAAATAATTAAAAATGGAGGGAGTTGGAAATTTAAAAAATGTGTAGGGAAGAGAATTAAAAGGGAGGGGGGATTTAAAAGGGAGATTTATTTAAAAAGGAGGAGATTAATTTAATATGGGAAGGGAATGAGAATTTTTTTTTATTTTTTTATTTTTATTTTTTATTTTTAAGAAATTAATTAAAAATTTGAAATGAAATAAAGTGGGGTTATTAAAATGGGGGGAGGTCGTATTATATTAAAGGGACGGAGAATATTAAAAAAAGGATTATGAAATATTTTCAAGGGGGTTATCGTATTATATGGAGGGGGTTGGGGATATAAAAAACAAAAAAGTCCGAATTTTAAAGTATGGAAGGGGTTGTAATAAAATTTAAAATTTAAAAAAAATAAAAGCCCGCAGAATGGAATGGCCGTGGGCCTGTGAGGTGAAGGGGGGCCGTAAAGCCAGCGTTTGGGAGTGTAAGCGTTGGCGAGGGGAGGGTTCGATGTGTTGAAGCCCGAGTGTGAGTGTTTGTTGAGTGCGCAGGAATGGGGGTATAGCCGAGAGGCCGAGGGCGGAGTGGCCGGGGTATGGGGAAGAGCACACGGTAAGGGTGTGGGCGTAGAGCCGTAGGGGGTGGGCTGTAGAGGGAGAGCGGCCAAGTGTGAGGGGGCTCGGGGTATGAGTGAGAATGCAATTTTTTTTTTTTTTTTTTTTTTTTGTTAGTGAGTAAGGAGCAGCGGTGAGGGAGGGACGCTATGCCGAGGGAAGAGGGAGCGGCTGTGGTATTACAGTGAGCGGTGTGTGTAGGCGCTGTAGTGTGAAGGGTGTAATGGGAGTCGTATGTGCGTAGAGGTGGGAGTGTATGAATTTAATAACTGAATGCAGAGCCGAATGGGGGCATAGTAAGGGTCGTTTGTAGGTGGGGAGTGATAGCATATGGGAGAGCGATATTAAATGATGGGAATGGTGATGCAGATGCAGTTTTTGAGATGAGAGCTGCGGGATTTTTTATTTTTTATTTTTTCTTATTTCAAAACAGCAGAGAGCAGAATAAAGGACTTTGCAGAATGGCAGCAAAATTTTTTTCTTTCAAATATACAGCAAAAACAAATCCAGCAGCAAAAAATGCAGATATGAAGAATTTTTCAACAGAAAAACTCAGATTTCTTTCAGTGCAAATTTAGAAATCTCCCAGTAGTCCAGCAGCAGAGAAACGCAGTCCAGAAGCTCAGAATTTTTTCAGTGAAAGCTCAGAAATATCTTCAAAAACCCTCTTTAAACTATTCCAGCAGCTCTTGAAAATGCAGATTTTAATAAGCAAAAATTGCAGAAAGAAATGAGAATGAAAACCTTCAGATGGGCAGTTCTGCCTTTCTTCAAAGCCAATGCCTGAATGCTGGGATTTTGAACGCCGCTCATTTTCAAAACACTTCTGAATGGTGGCAAAAACACTGCTGCAGAAAGTCTCTAAATGCTGCAAAAATGTCAAGAATTTTGCAGATATGCACAGGCCATAAACACAAATGGCTCACTCAATTTGGAGCAGGGCCAGCAATCGCCCGCTCTGATACCATGTTAAACACCATGTTAAAACACACACATGGTGTATGAGGAAGATAAACACACACACACAAGAGACTCAACACAATGAAGGATAAGCGTGAGGCTTTCTTATTTTCCATTATACAAAGATGTACATTTATAGTACAATGGTGTGACTCTTGGTTTCATATTCCAAGGTCACTTGGACTCCATTGTGACTTTTCGCATTCCACACCTGCCCATGTAGGATTAGGTGTTCCAACATTTATAAATATTTCAATGATATATCATATATTTTTTTATTTTATAATTTTTATGACCCTGACGTACCCCAACGTTTTCGGAAAATTGGTAGGGAGCTTTTGCACAGGTTGCTCCCGCACTCCCTTGCCCCCTCGCTCCCACCTCCAGTGGACTTGGTGGAACATTAGATAAAAGTAAAGTTGCATCAAGCCTAGAACATCTATGAAAATTTACATGGTATCGGAGTTGAGGTGAAGACAAAGCCCAAGTTTGTAGCAATCACCGAAGAAGAGCATGGGTACCTCAAACTATAATGGCTTTAAAGTTGATGACAAGTTGACTGGGCCTGACTTCCATGCCTGGAAGATGACTTTGGATCTTATGTTGGAAGACCAAGATGTCATGGACTATGTGTAGGGTAAAATCCAAGAGCCTCCATCCTCTACACCTACTGCCACCAAGTCAAAATCCAAGAAGGGGGAAATCAAAGCAAAGCTAATGATCCAGGATTCAATTCATAAGAGTCTGGTAGCCTACATCTCTGAGTTGGGCACATCCAAGGAGATGTATGATAAGTTGGTCAACATTTTCAAGGCCAACAATGCAAATCAAGTCCTTTTCTTCAAGAACCAACTGAAGAATCTGAAGAAAGGCAGGGATGAATCTGTCCAATCATATTTTCTGAAGTTGATCAAAATCAGAAATAATCTTCTGGCCATTGGGGAGACAATAGCTGATCGATAAATGGTTCTCACCGCACTTGGAGGTCTCTCCTCTGAATGGCATGTATTCAATACTACCATTCTCAATAACAACGTGATACCCGATTTTGACGAAGTATTATAGAGATGCGTACAAGAGGAAACAAGGATGAAGGAATATGAAAATGAAGGAAATGTTGCCTTCACTGCTTGTGCTAAGAAGAAGAACAATGGTGGTCCGAGGAACAAAGGAAGAGCAGGGGCCCAAGGAAAGAAAGGGAAATGTTACACATGTCACAAGACCGACCACTATGCTAGAGAATTCCCTTTCAAGAAGGATTCTCCTGATGATGATGACAACAACAACAATCGGAGGAATGGCAATCAAAGGAACAATAGGTTCAAAGGGAAGAGGAAGGCTCCCTTTGGTGGAAATGGGCAACCTTTCAAAAGGTCGAGAAATTCCATGTATGAGGAATCTAATGTTGTTGATGATAAAATAAATGAATCCATTCTTGTATTTGCCCTCTCTGCTGCATCTCTACCCGACACTATGGATGTCTGGTTGATTGATAGTGGTGCCTCAAGGCACATCACTGGGTTTAAGGAAGCACTTTCTGATATGGTTGAGAAGGATGTTAATCTAAATATTATCCTTGGAGATAATGCCACATATTTCGTGAAAGGGATAGGGACTGTGACCCTCCACTTATCTCAAGGTCAAGTCCTCTGCTTGCAAGATGTACTATATGTACTTGATTTGAAGAAGAACCTTGTGTCTATTTCAGCCATGGAGGACAAAGGTTTCAATGTGTTATTTGTTGATGGGAAGGTGCGCATCTGGAAGAAGAGTTTCAAGGAAGCTATCATGATTGGGTTTAGAGTTGATTCACTCTACCAGCTTGGAGGAAGTCCATTGGGAGCGATGACATGTGATACTATCTGACAGACTTAATTATGGCAACGGAGGTTTGGACACCTTCATTACAAAGCCCTTCCCGAAGCAAGGAAACTGGTGACGGGGATGCCTGAATTCAAGAATGATCATGAAGGTGTATGTTAGGGCTGTGCCGAAGGAAAGAATACAAGGGGACCTTTCCCCTCAAGTGTCACAAAGACATCCGATGTCTTGCAACTAATACATTCTGATCTGTCGGGTATGTTGCCCGTGACATCCTTGGGAGGATGTTCTTATTATATGACGTTCATAGATGACTTCTCTTGCAAAACCTGGATATACTTCTTGAAAAAGAAGGATGAGGTTTTCATGTGGTTCCGTACCTTAAAAGCCTTGGTGGAAAATCTAACAGGGAAGAAGATCAAGATATTGAGGATCGATAATGGCACCAAATATGAGACGAACGAGTTCAAGAACTTTTGCAGAGAAGCTGGCATCAAGAGGGAGACCACAATCGTATATACTCCTGAGAAAAATGGCGTTGTTGAAAGAAAGAACAGGACCATTGTGGAAGCTGCCCGTGCCATGCTATGTGACCAAGGTCTTTCGAAGTTTCTGTGGGGAGAAGCTACGAACACTGTTGTGTACATACAAAATCGATGCCCACATTCTGCTCTGGACTCCAAAAATCCCAAGAGGTTTCCTCTGGTAAGAAACCCGACGTCTCACATTTTATAGTTTTTGGTTGTCCTGTTTATTTTCATGTGTTGAAAGAGAAGAGGAGCAAGCAGGATGCTTCTGGGAAGAAGGGAATGTTTGTGGGCTACAGCGAAACTTTGAAGGCCTATAGAGTTTATGTGCCTGGTCAAAGGGAAGTGGAGATATGCCACGATGTTACCTTTGACGAAGATGATTTCTTGCGGAAAGTAATCAATCTTCCGAACTCTGAGGAAGATCATGAAGTAAGGGCTGGAAGTCAAGAAGAACTAAAGGATGAGACGATGCCTGATGTTGAAGGACCGAGACGATGCCTGATGTTGAAGGACCGATGGACCCTATCGATCCAACTCCTTCAATGAAGAGAAGACCATCATGGCTCAGGGACACTCTCGAGGATGCCGAGAGACATATGGCCCCAAGGGGGACATTCTGTGAAAGCAAGAAGCCAAATAGATACCAAGGCTATCTAGCAGCCATGAGTACAATCGTACAATCTGAGCCTGGATCTTTTGAGGAATCCGTAAAGCATCAAGTCTGGAAGGGATTCTATGCACGAAGAATATGAGTCCATTATGAAGGATGATGTCTGGGATGTGGTTCCAAGACTGGAGGACAAAGCAGTTGTCACCTGAAAATGGCTCTATAAGATCAAGCATGGATCTGATGGCAGTGCTGAAAATTTCAAGGCAAAATTCATTGCCCATGGCTTCTCTCAAAAGGAAGGCGTAGACTATGATGATATATTTGCACTTGTGGCCCGATGTACCACCATTTGATCTATGACAGCCCTTGTTGCTACGCAAGTATGGAATCTTCATCAAATGGATGTGAAGACCGCCTTTCTGCATGGTGCGATAAAGGAAGAGGTGTATGTGGAGCAACCTCTAGGGTTCGAAGTCCAGGATCGAGACACCCATGTATGCAGATTGAAGAAAGCCCTCTATGGGTTGAAGCAAGCACCCAGGGCTTGGTACGAGAGGATAGATAGCTACCTGATGAAGCTGGGCTTCACTCGTAGTAATGTTGATCCGAACCTTTACTTCAAGGTTGATAGAGAAAAGCCTCTCATTCTTGTGTTGTATGTGGACGACCTCTTCCTGACAGGTGCTGACCCTCTCATTCATCAGTGTAAGAGGGAGCTCGCTTCTGAGTTTGAGATGAAGGACCTAGGACAGATGCATTACTTCCTAGGCCTGGAGGTTTAGCAGAGACCTGGCGAGATTTTACTTTCTCAAGGAAAATATATTGTGAAGCTGTTGGAAAGATTTGGAATGGTGGACTGTAAGTCCGTGTTGACACCGATGGAGCTCAACTTTTAGAAGTTGAGTGGCAGCGCTGCTGGGCTCGTGCTAGCAAATCCTACTGAGTATCGACAACTCATAGGGGCCCTGATGTTCTTAGTGAACACCCGTCCAGACGTATGTTTTGCAGTGAACACTTTGAGTCAACATATTGTTGAACCTCATCACATTCACTGGGTTGGTGCTAAGGATCTATTGAGATATCTTCAGGGCACGATAAACCATGGGCTGAGATACACTGCCGGGAGCGTGACACTCCATGGATATGCTGATGTCGAGTGGGCTGGCAGTGTGGTGGATCGCAAGAGCACATATGGATGCTGCTTCACACTTGGGTCTGCTTCGATATCATGGATGAGCAGGAAGCAGAAATCGGTGGCTTTGAGCACTGTTGAGGCTGAATACATTGCAGCAAGTATGGCCTGCTGTGAAGCAGTTTGGTTGCGAAAGCACTTCAGTGAGCTGTTCGGGCATGTGCTAGATACCACTGTGATACTCTGTGATAAGCAGAGTGGGATTCGATTTTCTGAGAATCTCGTGTTCCACGATCGATCCAAGCATATTGATATCAGGTACCACTTTATCTGGGATATGGTACAGCGAGGTGCCGCAAGGCTCGATCATATAGGAACTGATGAGCAGGTCGCAGATATTCTCACAAATCCCTTGGGGAAGGTCAAGTTCCTAACCTTCTGTGAGAATCTTGGAATTGTAGAATGACCCTATGCTGAGGGTCCTGTTGGACGATGAGATTTGGGAGTTCTGGGGGGCTTTGGGGATAGCTTCTCAGAGCTATAAGCAACCACAAGGCTAGGCTTGCCAAAACTTGTTGGTGTGCTTCTGCCCCACCGTTATGATATTGAGTTGGTTCACCTCTCATGATCTGTGCCCCGTATGCATCCTACCCATTGAGTCCCGGACTCATGGGAAGTACCTTTCATTTGGCCAGTGAGGTGGGAAAAGCTAGAGACCAGTAGCAATGTAATATTCCCAATTAGCAGCAGCTAATTGGTAATATTAATTTTTGGCCAGTTTACTTTTTATAAAGTTAAGTCAGTTAATAAAGTGGGTGAGAAGACACTTAGCCTACACTTAGGAAATAAACATTCCCTAAAGTCACTTGAGCACATTATTATTTGACAGTGTGGGCCCCAGGGGTTGAAGCGGCAGCATGGACCCATGACAGCGCAGAGAGAGAGGGACAACGCAGTTTTGGGGGGGCCTAGGTGAGAGAAAGGCTCTCCAAGCATAAAGAGGGGAAGAGGCTCCTCATTCATGCATTCGATTATGCATCTATGTTTTGTCTCTTGACATTGAGCATGCTTATTTTGTTGAGCGAAGTCTGCAAGTGTTGTTCAGCACACCAGGTGCCTTCGAGCAGAGATCCCAACTTCAGCCCCGGGGGACTTCGAGTGCCTGCTCGGGTGAGGAGTTCTATATTTTAATTTTCAGGTGGGAGCCATAGCATCTTCAGCCAGGGATTACGCACTTGCTTGGGCAGCACAGTCTTGAGGAGAGATCACGCAGTTCTTGGAGGAGGTAGTGCTGTAGGTGGAGATTCATCATGGGATTTAGCCCGGGATAGTGAGAAGGGATTAGCCCTTAGCTATTCCATCATTTTGGTAGAGGAGGAGGCCATTATTTGCAGGGATTCATTCAGGGCCAGCGTACTTCACTGTGATAGTGTTATTCCTAGCTACAGGCACTGGAGAAGGAGCACCTCAGGAGCCGAAACTGGTTCACATGGGGGATTATTTTGCCGAGTATCAGTCCTATGGGTGAGAGTTTGATGAGGCTCTCGAAACCATAACAGAAGGGGAAAATACACACAGGATGGGGATGTACAATGTACAGTGGGCAGATTTTTCCTTCCAACATTTGACGGATCCTCCAAGTGTTCAGAAAAGGTTTGGGTGGAGAAGCTGGATATCTATTTCCAGCTCAATCAGATGGCAGAGGGAGAGGCCATCAAGGTGGCAGCGCTACACCTAGAGGGAGAGGCCCATGATTGGTGGTTCCACAGGATGGCCACGCTAGGTCACTCAGCTGTGACAGCAAATGCAGATTTTACACGGAGGTTGGTAGAGCGGTTTGATCGGAGGGATCGGGAGGAGCACTTTGTTGAGTTGACCAAGCTCAAATAGACCCAGAGCCCGGACACCTACATTTCCGAGTTTTTGAGACTCTGCATGATGGTCCTTGACTTGTCTTCGGCCAGGATGATATACATGTTCACTGATGGGTTGGCAGAACCTCTGCGGGGGTTTTTTAGATCTACGAGGCCGACTACACTCCACGATGCAGTTGGGAGGACCAAGGATTTGCAGGATGCCCTGCCCAAGACCAGAGCTCCTTTCCACCAGATACCAGCATTTTAGCCAAATGGGAAGGACACGAGGGTTCCACCTCCGAGGGGGAACCAAGGCCGAGGGCCTTTGGACGATGAGACCCGAAGAGACCTGAGACGGAAGAAGCTATGCTTCACATGCCAGGAGTCGTGGTCTCCGGGACATCATTGTGCTATTAGGAAGGCACACTACATAGAGGTCTTCTCTGACAGTGACGGGGAAGAGGATGCATATGGGGAGATGGAGGCAAGAGGCAGCGGTGTAGTAGAGAGAGGAGATCATCCACCACCTCCACCACCAAGAGCAGGAGGGGCAGCGTTTGCACCTACTGGGGGAGTCCTTGCTTCTTTGCGAGGGGTTCCCAAATACTTGACACTGCGTGTCTGAGGTACTATGCAGGGACAACGTGTTTCAGTACTAGTGGACAATGGGGCTACCCACAATTTTATTGATGCACAGTTGGTAGAGCGGAGGGGCATACCTACAGAGAGCTTTGATGGGTTTTCGGTGCTAGTACCAGGTGCTAGAACTATGCAGTGTGCCAGGTATGTGCCAGCTTTGGCAGTGACTATGGGGACGTACACTCTAACGGATCATTTCTTTGTGGTGGACATTCCAGACACTGACGTGATATTGGGAGTGCAACAGTTGATCATGTTGGGGAAGGTCACTATAGACTGGGTGACCTTGGAGATGGAGTGGACAGACAAGAAGACCGGGAAGCATGAGATGATTTGGGGCATGCACACTTATCTGCCACAAACAGTTTCAGCACACCTGATGGAGGCAGACTTCTGGAAGGGAGATATAGAGTGGGAAGTAGAGGTACATGTTTTGGAGGTAGGGTCTACAGGGCAGGCTGTACACCCAGATGTGCAGTCGATCTTGGACAGGTATGCCACAATTTTCGGGGATATACGACCAAGGCAGCCATCGGATCGAGGGTTTGATCACACCCTTGAGCTGGAGCAGGGCATCCAGACTGTGATTACCACACCTTATAGGCATCCTAAAGCCTACAGGGATGAGATTGAGAGAGCTATTCATGAGCTCTTAGCGCTGGGGCACATTCGACCCAGCACTAGCCCGTTTGCTTCTTCTGTCGTACTGGTGAAGAAGAAGGATGGCACACTGAGGATGTGCATCGACTATCGGGCTCTCAACAAGAAGACCATGAAGAACCGATACCCCATCCCACAGATTGATGAGTTCATGGATGAGTTGAGGGGGTCAAAGTTCTTCTCGAAGATTGATTTGAGGTCAGGTTTCCATCAGATCCGCGTGAGGGACCAGGATGTCCCCAAGACAACTTTCAGATGTCACTACGACCACTAAGAGTTTTTGGTGATGCCTTTTGGGCTAACCAATGCACCGACAACTTTCTAGTCCAGCATGAACCACATCTTCTGTCGTCAACTAAGGAAGTTTGTGCTGGTATTTTTCGATGACATCTTGATATACAGCCGCACATAGGAGGAGCACCTACGGCATATTGAGGCTATATTCCGCATACTGAAGGAGCAACATTTTTATGCTAAGCTCTCCAAATGTGAATTTGGATTGACAAGATGCTCTACTTGGGGCATATCATTGGGGTGGACAGAGTGAGGGTCCACGAGGAGAAGATCAGGGCCATCTAGGATTGGCCAGAGTCGAAGAACGTGACATAGCTTCGGGGGTTTGTATGCATCTGCACCTACTACAGGAAGTTCGTCAAGGGATTTTCCCAACTGCACCCCTCACAGATCTTACCACGAAGGGGGCATTCAGTTGGACGGACACAGCACAGAGGGCTTTTGATAGGCTCAAGGAGGTGATGAGCAGCTGTCCAGTTTTAGCGTTGCCAGACATCATGCAGCCTTTTTTCCTTGAGTGTGATGCATCTAGAGAGGGGATAGGTGTAGTTCTGATGCAGGGAGGCCACCCGATAGATTTCGAGAGCAGAAAGCTATTTCCGCATGAAAGGTTGTATCCCATATACGACAAGGAAATGTTGGCTATCATGCATGCACTGGCCAAGTTTCGACAATACTTGGTGGGGAACACATTCAGGGTGAGGACTGACCACAACAGCCTTTGGTTCTTTTTAGAGCAGAAGCAGTTGCAGGAGAGGCAGCAGAAGGTGGGTCAGTAAGATCCAGGGATATGATTTTGACATCGAGTATATCAAGGGGGAGAACAACGTGGTAGTCGATGCTCTTTCACGCAGACCGGAAGCGTTGTCTTTGATGAGCTTAGACACATATTGGAGGGCTCAGTTACTGGTGGAGTACTCCAAGGACCGTTATGTTAAGCTCTCCAAATGCGAATTTGGATTGACAGAGATGCTCTACTTTGAGCATATCATTGGGGTGGACGGAGTGAGGGTCCACGAGGAGAAGATCAAGGCCATCTGGGATTGGCCAGAGCCAAAGAACGTGACAAAGCTTCGGAGATTTGTAGGCATCTGCACCTACTACCGAAAGTTTGTCAATGGATTTTCCCCAACTGCACCTCTCACAGATCTTACCAAGAAGGGGGCATTCAGTTGGAGGAACACAGTGCAGAGGGCTTTTGACTAGCTCAAGGAGGTGATGAGCAGCTGTCCATTTTTAGCATTGCCAGACTTCACACATCCTTTTGTCCTTGAGTGTGATGCATCTAGAGAGGGGGTAGGCGTAATTCGGATGTAGGGAGGCCACCTCATAGCTTTCGAGAGTAGAAAGCTATTGTCGCATGAGAGGTTGTATCCCATATACGACAAGGAAATGTTGGCTATCATGCATGCACTGGTCAAGTTTCGACAGTACTTGGTGGGGAACAGATTTAGGGTGAGGACTGGCCACAACAGCCTTCGGTTCTTTTTAGAGCAGAAGCAGTTGCAGGAGAGGCAACAGAAGGTGGGTCAGCAAGATCCAGGCATACGATTTTGACATCGAGTATGTCAAGGGGAAGAACAACATGGTAGCCGATGCTCTTTCACGCAAACCGACAAGGTTGTCTCTGATGAGCTTAGACATGGATTGGAGGGCTCAGTTACTGGTGGAGTACTCCAAGGACCATTTTTCCTACGAGATATTGGATGGACAGGTCACAGATGACAGGTACAGGGTGATGGATGAGGTGATATATTTCAGGGATTGGATCTTCTTGACTGGGAGCTCTCAGCTCAAGGAGAAGGTACTACGTGCCTCACATGACTCACCGCTATGAGGCCACCATGGGTTCACTAAAACCTTCCAGGCCATCAACGAGAGTTTCTCTTGGAAGGGCCTCAGGGAGGACGTACTCCGGCATGTCAGGGAGTGCGAAGTGTGTCAACGGAACAAAGGGGAGATGAACCATCTAGTAGGATTACTACAGCCACTTCCTATCCCAGAGGGGAAATGGGAGAGCATTTTGATGGATTTCATCATAGGGTTGCCCATGGTGCAGGGCAAGGATTGTATCTTCGTAGTCATTGATCGATTGAAGAAGTATGCACACTTCGCTATATTAGCACGATACATAGCAGCACAGGTGGCGGAGTTGTTTTTCAGGGATGTTTTCAGGTTGCATGGTCTTCTGAAAACCATTGTTAGTCATCGGGACAGCGGTTTCATGGACGGATTTTGGCAGGAGCTCTTTCGTTTGGTGGGTATAGAGTTGACTCCAAGCATCAGTTATCACCCTCAGACGGGTGGGCAGGCAGAGATAGTGAACAAGTGGCTGGAAGGCTACTTGCGAAACTATGTCACAGGGCAGCAGAAGGCATGGTTATGTTGGTTGCACTTGGGAGAGTACTGCTACAACACTACTTTCCATATGTCCATTGGTATGTCTCCATTTTACGCTTTATATGGATATCATGCTTTGTATTTTGCTGACGTGATGTTTGGTGCTAGCAAGGTCCCTATGGCCAAGGACTGGATCCAAGAGAGTCAGGATATACTCCGGGCTCTTAAGGACAACTTAGCTACAACGCAGAACCAACAAAAGTTGTATGCTGACAGAGGACGAGTTGAGAGGCAGTTTGAGGTAGGGGACTTGGTCTACCTATAGCTTCAGCCATACCGACAGTCCACACTGAAGCAGAAGGGGTCCGAGAAGCTCAAGCCCCGCTTCTATGGACCATACAGGGTGATACGCAGGATTGGGTTGGTTGCATATGAGCTGGAGTTACCCACAGGTAGTAGGATCCATAATATATTCCATGTATCTTGCCTGAAAAAGGCATTAGGGCAGCAGGTGACTGCAACCGAGGAGCTTCCACCAACAGCTGATGAGGGGCATTTGGTGTTACATCCAGAAACCATCATACACACCAAGGAGAGGGAGCTGCAGAGCAAGACGGTCAGGGAGTATTTGGTGAGGTGGAGGAACTTGCCGGATGAGGATGCCACTTGGGAGAGTGAGAAGATTTTGCAGCATCCATCATTGCAGTTGCTTGAGGACAAGCAACGTTTTGGCGGGGAGGACTATAATATTCCCAATTAGTAGCAGCTAAATGGTAATATTAATTTTTGGCCAGTTTACTTTTTATAAAGTTGAGTCCATTAATAAAGTGGGTGAGAAAACACTTAGCCTACACTTAGGAAACAAACATTCCCTAAAGTCACTTGAGCATATTATTATTTGAGAGCATGGGGTCAAGGGGTCAAAGTGGCAGCGTGAGGGAAGTGGCAACAAGGGCAGTGTGGGCCCATGACAGCGCAGAGAGAGAGGGACAACATGGCCAAGAGGGACAACGCAGTTTTTGTGGGGCCTAGGTGAGAGCAAGGCTCTCCAATATTAAAGAGGGGAAGAGGCTCCTCATTCATGCATTCGATTATGCATCTATGTTTTGTCTCTTGACATTGAGCACGCTTTTGTTGTTGAACGAAGACTGCAAGTGTTGTTCAGCACACCAGGTGTCTCCGAGTGGAGATCCCAACCTTAGCCTCAGGGGACTTCGAGTGCCTGCTCGGGTGAGGAGTTCTATCTTTTGATTTTCAGGTGGGAGCCATAGCATCTTCAGCCAGATATTACGCACTTGCTTGGGCAGCACAGTCTTGAGGAGAGATCACGCAGTTCTTGGAGGAGGTAGTGTCGGAGGTGGATATTCATCAGGAGATTCAGCCCGGGACAGTGAGAAGGGATCAATCCTTAGCTAGTCCATCATTTTGGTAGAGGAGGAGGCCATTATTTGCAGCGATTCATTCAGGGTCAGTGTACTTCACTGGGATAGTGTTATTCCTCAAGGGAGGTGATTTTTCGGGGTCATCCATTCCGGAATCCCTTTCTGGGCTTTTCTGGGTATTTGGAGGAGACCTCATTCCCAGAGTTTCGCATTTTTCTGAGCAGGGGAACAGCCTCAAAGAGCCATCCCATTCCAGCAGTAACAGTAGTTTGGTAGCAGCAGCAACAACATTTTGGAGATAACGCAGTCACCGATAGAGTAGCCATTCCTTGAGCATTTCTGAGAGTATTTCTAGCTTGCCTTGTGCAAGCCAAGGTGCCATCATTCTAATCACCTTTGTACTTATTATATGTTTCAATTATATAATAAAATGGCTCCGCGTTCTCCATGTTTTGCATTATTTATGTGATGTCTCTCTATTTGCTGTAGTTTCTTGTTTATGTTGCTTTATATTACTGTTTATTTCTACACGGAATATTGCAAGCAAAGACCGATGGACGCATCAGAGATTGTCGTACTCTCTATGTCTAGGATGGCACGTGTCCAACCACTTGATCTGGGATCAAGTCTAGTGAGGTTTCGAACCTCCAACTGACTTCGGGCCAGGTAAACCAACTTTGGGTTGGTATGTGACTCCTTTGAGTCCTATAGAGGTTTTAGACCTCTGGGTTGAATTTGTCAGCCGGGAGTGATGTCTTTGTGACTCACCCTTTTGTTCTGAAATAAAAAAGCCAACAAAGCAAGTTACGGTGAGATGAGGCATGATGTTTGGATGGCACAGGTGGATGGAGTTCTCCCTAGTTGAGAGGGAGTGTTAATTTTGGACAACTAGGTCCAAACTCCATGTTGTGATGCTCAGATGAAGATGCCAATATTTTTATTGGATTCCTCTTTCGGAGAGGTGCATGATCGATCTAAAGGTCATCTTGATCCGATTAGTAGAACATTTATTTTGAATTAATTCCACTTATGTGCAAGGTCAGCTAGAATTGAAATGTAGGCTTAAAGCCCCAGCAGATGTGTCACACACCCTCACTAATGGATATATATAGGTCAACATTGGAGGTCATTTCATCCATCACTCATCACAAATTTTCTCTCTCATCATCTGATTGGTTCGATCACCTTGGAGACTCTTCTTCTTTCACACGTGGGAAAATTTCAGCAAAGGAAATTTCTATTTTGACCTGGGGTTTCATCACAAATTTGACCAGTGTTGACTTTGGTCAACTCATGGTCAAACTAACTCTAAACTCTCTCAAAAATCTGATTTCTGAAGTCCGCATTTATTGGCACAGAAATCAAGGCTAGATGTTGACTTTGACCACGTTGCGTTGACTTTTTCTGTTGTTGTTTTTGCGTTGACTGTTGACTAGGACAACATTGACTTTTGTTGATTGATATAGAGCTGTCCGAGAGGGTTGTGTGACACATTCTAGTTGGCTGACCGTATTGAGACTTTGTTGGTTGAAGCATCCTGTTGACCGTCGTAACGCACCACAACACATATTTTGCTGATCAAGTTAAGTGTATTTTTGGCTTGTCTTCTGTTGATCTACTAATATGTTCTATCAGCTTTTTACTTTCTTGTTTATGTGATTGCTATTTGATATTGGGGATAAAAGTAAAGTTGCATCAAGCATAGAACATCTACGAAAATTTACATAGATCAATTCATGACAACAACCTTACATAATTGGCACCAACGTTGCATAAAGTAGGGATGAAGCGGGGACATTTTTTGGAAGCGTGGACGTGGAAGCGTCATTTCCAAAAAATCTAGGAAGCGAAGCGTCTCGGAAGTGTCTATTATATATATATATATTTTTATTTTTATTTTTTTGCATTTATATTTAAAATACATCCAAAATACCAAATTAATTTTAGAAGATATGAAAGCATGCATATTTGTACATAAATCAAGATAGATATGACATCCATTGTACATTAATGATTAAATATTTGAGCATCTACCATTTGGATGCATCAACCATCTATAATCTAGATTCTTCTCCTCTTGTCTAGCCTTTGCCTCTACCTCGATTATCTAGGGACATTAGTCAAAATTGCCCAATTTTGATCAAACTACCTAATGCAAGCCTTAAAATATGGTAGAAAGAACTTAACATTCTTGATCGATGATTTTGAGTTGATTGAAATGCAATTTTTTGCTAACGACATGACAAAGGAGTTCAACAATTAACACCAGCAACACTAGGGTACATATAGGGCTTGGTGCTCTTGTTTAAATGCTAATCACATACCCTCGTACATGAGATAATCTAATGAATGCCACCATACCGCTGATCCTGAATTCCTGAAAACTATTAATTTTGCTGAATTTTGAATAGGATATGAAATTCTATTTTCTACATATGAAGTCCGATCAGGCTGGAACCACTCTCAAACATCGTGAGTTATTTCATGGTAATGTTAAAAATTTAAGTAAAAAGATGAAAATGAAAAATAAAGGAGAATGTCACTTTTACTTTAAGAATTTAACATTACCATGAGGGAGCATCTAAGAAACATCTAAGGAGGTGAAAGAGAGCTTATGTCTTTTACATCATATCCCTAACTCAACACTAACCCACCCTCTAACCCAACTAAAGTTAAAAATTTAAAAAACAAAAAAAAAAGTCATTTTTTTTGCTGCGCTAGTTGGATCTGTACGACACTGTACGGAACCGCTCGCGATCTGTACGGATTTGTACAGGAAGCGCGGCGCTTCAGTACGGCGATCCGCTGTACAGAAACGCGGATCCGCCGTACAGTTCAGAAAAACCAGGAAGCGCGAATTTTTTTTCTAAAACACATTTCAAAAGCAGATCCCATACGGTTCCGTACAGACCGCGTTTCGGGGGTTGGAGCTGGGCGAGGGGGGACGTTTCCTACAATATTGAGTAGCACAAATGAATATATATATATATATATATATATATATATATTTTTTTTTTTTTTTTTTTTTTTTTTTTTCTTGCAGATGAAATTTTGAAAATCCAACACCATCCTGGAAACCAAATCCTACAACAATAGCCTGGTAACAAGGCATGTTTTGGTACCTTAGAATGCATTTTTTTCCTATCCTAGAAGAAATCCCATTATTATGCTCAACAGTGAAGAATTTAAGTTGGGGGGCCTAGTTTTATGTTAAGGTGTTCTAGGCATATATTAAGGATGGTCTTTGTATCTTGGTTTTATTTCCATCAGCGATCAATGCTACTTAAAGTGAATCACAAGATAAGTCGATTATCCATTGTTCAACTTAGTTTCCTGGGGTTACTCCTATTAATTATTTTGGTGAGTTGTTTGAATATTATTGTTGCAGGGTCCTCTAGTTGCTTGTATCAGTAGAAAGTGTGAAAATTCACTTACCCAAATCCGTACTGCAGAAAACTGATATTACTCCTCCTACTTGTTAATTCCATACAAGTTATTTACTGTGTTAAACTGTAAATATCGAAGTAAATAAAACTGCAGCCTTCACTAATTCAAATTATATGCGGAAACAAGAACTGAGCAAGAATAAAACCAACACACATATGACATCGTTTCTTTTGGACTAATGTCCCCAGAAAAACCCAATGCGGGAAAATCAGTGCAGCAGTTGAGGGTTTGTATTATTAAGCAATAGTTCTGAATACAATCTAGGATGCCTTACTGGCCATCCATTACAGAGAATCTGGATGGAAGAAAAATTAGTGAGAAATACCTCACACTATCACTAGCGATCTGGTCTGATCCAACCCCGAAATGGCTAGCCCCAAGCTGCCTCTGCATAGTCACTACGCAACTCTGTGTCACAACTAATGGGGACTGCGTCACTCGCTCTGGCTGATCAATTTTTTGGTTGGATGTTCGATCTTCTGGCCCTCCAATCTCACATCCCAGCTCCTGACACTGAAACTTATCTAACCCTCAACAAATTTATGGATCTCCTCACAAGCTGAGTGTCGCCTCTGCGTGGCTCTACGCTGCCTCTTCTAGATCACTCTTTGCATTCTTTGCATTGTATTCCCGACTCAGGAAATTTCCAATCAAAAATTATCTCTGCCCCTCACTGCAATAAATCTCCTCAACTGATCTCTCCAACCACTGTTGCGTTGCTGTCTTGAGAAATCGATCTCTTGATCTTATTCGATGTGTCTTTCCAAATGGTCATCGATGTCCTTTTTACAATCTTCTCGTTGAGATATCAATGGCCCAGATTAGATTCTAATCAATGGCTCAGATCATATTGACTCGATCTCTGTCTTTTTCTAGAATATTCACACCCAGTTCTATTAGTACACTTTAATTATTTTAATTCCCTAAGTTTAGACTTAGGCATCCATTAAAAATAATTAATTATTTTAATAAAACCTCCTCCGAGTGGAATTTTCCAAAACAAATTCTGGGTATTATGGAATACATGTGTCCAAGCCTCCCTGCAAATTTTGAGGCTTAGAGCACTTCTGATGCTACTAGAAATCAACAGAAATCAGGTTTTTTCAGTTGAAGTTAGACAATGATGCCACATACGACTGTTTATATCTACGCTTCTTTCATATTGAATGACTTTGGGAATGGAAAGATACACATAATGGGTATTGCATATGCCTACTATAATGCCACTGAATCCATGTAAATTTATGTAGATGTTCTATGCTTGATGCAACTTTACTTTTATTACAGCAATCACATAAACAGTTAAGTAAAATGCTGATAGAACATACCAGTGGATCTATAGAAGACAAATCAGAAACAGAAGAATGTGTTGGTGCGTTACAACAGTCAGAATAATGCTTCAACCAGCAAAGTCTTCTTGGTCGGCCAACCCAGAATGTGTCACAACAGTCCTCAAATCAGTGACCCAGTCAACTCAAAGTCAACCCCATAAAAGTCAACGCAGGGTAGCAGCAATAAAGTCAACGCAGCTCCAACTTCGGTCAACCTTTTGAACTCGATTTTTGTGCCAAGGTGTACGGCCTTCCAAGATCGAACTCTCCACCAAAAATCAGCCAATTCAGACCATGCGTTGACCAAAGTCAATGCTGGTCAAACTTGCCTAGAAACCCTAACTGTAGAAATTTCGTCCTTTTTCCAGCTTCAACAACTTCATCCTTTTTCCCACGTGAGAACTGCTTCTCAGATGTTCGTATCGAATCAGAGGAGGAGATGTGTGTGGATGAGATTGAGTGAAATGCTCTCCAACGTTGACTGTATATATATCCATCATTGAGGTGTGTGACACATCTATTGGAGGTGTAAAACCTTAAGGCCGACCTGCACATATTTGAAATTATTAAAAATAAATTCAAAATAAATGTTCCACTCATCAGATTAAGATCAATTTTATATCGATCTTACACCTCCCCGAAAGAGGAACCCAATAAAAATATTGGTATCTTCATCTGAGCATCACAACATGGAGTTTGGACCTAGTTGTCCAATTTTAACACTCCCTCTCAACTAGGGAGAACTTCATCCACCTGTGCAAACAAACATCGTGCGTCATCCAGCTGTAACTTGCTTTGCTGGCCTCTTTATTTCAGAACTGAAGTGGGTCAGTCATAAAGACATCATCCCCTAGCTGACAGATTTAGCCCAGAGGTCCGAAACTTCTATCAGACTCAAAGAGTCTCATACCAACCCGAAGTTGGTTTACCTGACCCGAAGTCAGTTGGAGGTCCGAAACCTCACTATACTTGATCCCAGATCAAGTGTTTGGATCGTGCCATCCTAGATAGAGAGTACGGCAATCTCTGATGCATCCATCAGTCTTTGCTATTAGTCTCTATCTTTTCCCACCTCATTGGCCAAATGAAAGGTACTTCCCATGAGCCCTGAACTCAATGGGTAGGATGCATACGAGGCACAGATAATGAGAGGTGAACCAACTCAAACATCATAACGGTGGGGTAGAAGCACCACAAGGTTCGGCAAGCCTAGCCCCATGATTGCTTATAGCTCCGAGAAGCTATCCCCAAAGCCCCCCAGAGCTCCCAGAGCTCATCGTCCAACAGGACCCACATCATAGGGTCGTTCCACGATTCCAAGACTCTCACGGAAGGTTAGGAACTTGACCTTCCCCAAGGGCTTTGTGAGATTATCCGCGACATGCTCATCAGTTCCTGTATGATCGAGCCTTACGGCGCCTCGCTGTACCATATCCCGGATATAGTGGTACCTGATATCAATATGCTTGGATCGATTGTGGAACACTGGATTCTCGGACAAGCGAATCCCACTCTAGTTATCACAGAGTATCACAGTGGTATCTAGCACATGTCCAAACAGCTCACTAAAGAGCTTTCACAACCAAACTGCTTCACAACATGCCATACTTGCTGCAATGTGTTCGGCCTCGTTGGTGCTCAAAGCCACTGACTTCTGCTTCCTGCTCATCCATGAGATCGAAGCAGAACCAAGATTGAAGCAGCATCCCGATGTGCTCTTACGATCCACCACACTGCCAACCCAATCGGCATCAATATATCCAAGGAGTGTCACGCTCCCAACAGTGTATCTCAGCCCATGGTTTATCGTGCCTCGAAGGTATCTCAGAAGATTCCTGGCACCAACCCAGTGAAAGTGATGAGGTTCAACCATCTGTTGGCTCAAAGTGTTCACTGCAAAACATATATCTGGACGGGTGTTCACTAAAAACATCAGGGCCCCTACGAGTTGACGATACTCAGTAGGATTTGACAATACGGGCCCAACAGCGCTGCCACTCAACTTCTTGAAGTTGAGTTCCATTGGTGTTGACATGGACTTGCAGTCAACCATACCAAGTCTTTCCAGAAGCTTCACAATGTATTTTCCTTGAGAAAGGAAAATCTTGCCAGGTCTCTGCCAAACCTCCAGGCCAAGGAAGTAGTGCATCAGTCCTAGGTCCTTCATCTCGAACTCAGCAGCGAGCTCCTTCTTGCACTGATGAATGAGAGGGTCAGCACCTGTCAGGAAGAGGTCATCCACATACAACACCAGGATGAGAGGCTTTCTCTTGACAACCTTGAAGTAAAGGTTCGGATCAGCATTACTTCGAGTGAAGCCCAGCTTCATCAAGTAGCTATCTATCCTCTCGTACCAAGATTTGGGTGCTTGCTTTAGCCCATAGAGGGCATTCTTCAACCTGCAAACATGGGTATCCCGATCCTGGACTTCGAACCCAGAGGTTGCTCCACATATACCTCTTCCTTTATTGCACCATGCAGAAATGCGGTCTTCACATCCATCTGATGAAGACTCCATCCTTGCGTAGTGGCAAGGGCTATAATAGATCGAATGGTGATATATCGAGCCACAGGTGCAAATATGTCATCATAATCTATGCCTTCCTTTTGAGAGAAGCCACGGGCAACAAACCTTGCCTTGAATTTTTCAGCACTTCCATCAGATCCATGCTTGATCTTGTAGAGCCATTTCGAGGTGACAACTGCTTTGTCCTTTGGTCTTGGAACCACATCCCAGACATCATTCTTCATAATGGACTCATACTCTTCGTGCATAGCATCCTTCCAGACTTGATGCTTTACAGCTTCCTCAAAGGATCCAGGCTCCGATTGTACAATAGTACTCATGGTTGCTAGATACCCTTGGTATCTACTCAGCTTTTTGCTTTCATGGAATGTCCCCCTCACAGGGGCGTCACTCAATTAACCTATGGCATAGCACGTGCGTTCGTGGCATACTAAACAATACCCTTAATTTGACTACATATTGGAAAATACCACTAAAAATCACTTTATTTAACCCCCTACCAATACTAACCCATTGCATTTTCCCAATTTAAAAAACCCCTACTTTCACTAGATATTGTAAGTATCTGTTTTTTCATTAACATTTTTTACACCCCTTTATATTTATATCCTTAACATAATGAAAACTTCTACACAAAAACTGCTACTTTCGATTTCGATCCAGGGTTTCCCATGTGAGCCATTATCACAGTATTTATTCTAAACTATCCATAGCCCCTGATCAGTTCTCATACGCAATTAAGTCTTCAACACACATATAATTTCGAAGCAAATTCCTTTATATACAAAATTGAAACAAGTTACAAAGCTTTGGGTCTCTGGCCAGATCTTCAAACAACTGGCCTCCTGCTACACTACTCTGTCTCTACGGATTTTCAGGTCTGCAGCTCTATGCAGCCTATGAAGGTCTGTCTATTTTGCCTCTTAGGCCTATTTTTAAACAAACTGGGAAATCAATTGATTCAGCTTCCTACAGTGATTTGACAACTCCTCAAATCCTATTTTTAGCCTAAATTCCTAACTGTATTGAACTGACTGCCTCTTCGTGTGCCCACTAATCATTCGGGTAGTTACATTTTCCTCCACAATTTAACTAAATAACTCAACTATGAATAATTACATGAGGCCCCCCTTATGTCTATTTATGTACAAGGATTGTTTGGAGCCTAATGCCCTTGCATCACAAAGTTGCACTACTATTTCAACTACAATAGTACAAGAAGCAATAAAATAACAATAAACCCCAAATAAGTAGAAAATGACAACAGGAAAAACAATGTTTAGAGGCATCCAAATAATATCGAGGAAGAGCTCTGCAATGTAGGTTGTTAATTGTATTGATCAAGTAATGAGTTACAAAAGAAGGGGAAACCCTTGATTATACAAACAAGAAGAAACCATAACTTCAAGCTCAAGTAACTATTAAGTGTCATGAGACTCTTATTACATGAAAGTGGCCCAAGTACAACGCTATCCCTTTCCCTCTTTTAACCATTCATATTGAATTTTTTTCCCACCCACTCACTGAAATATTCATGAGACTCTTATTACATGAAAGTGGCCCAAGTACAACGCTGTCCCTTTCCCTCTTTTAACCATTCATTTTGAATTTTTTTCCCACCCACTCACTAAAATATTCATTAAGTAATGAATTCTCACTTTTCATGTCTCAAAATCCAGACCAAATACATTTAATGATTTTTCTATATTCAAATACATTATTGCTGGCCCTTCCTCAATGCTACCCACTTGAAGTTGCACCCTGAAAACAACACGTGGAATTTCATTACATAGTAGTCTTGTAAGAAGTTCAAGTAGAAGTAGACCTATTATGGAAAGTATCAGAAAACTATGGAGCAGATTCAAATTAACAATTCAATCAACTAGTTAATAAGACTAATAAAAACTACACTATACAAATATGAATAATTATGTTCTAACTTCTAAATTTATGAAATTTATTGCAGTATATAATTGGATCTACTTACAGCATCAGACAGTTGGTCTCTTATGTAGTACATAGATCTCAACATGGCCTCCAAAGTGTTTTTCGTTATCTGAAATTTGACATCAGTTTCTCCAGATGAAGATTGTGTAGTTTCCTGAAGCTGCATGTGTGGAGCAAATATAAATGAATTTTAGAAAGCATGCTAGTGTAGAACATTTCTCTTAAACATAACCAATAATCAATCACATTTAGAGCATTTTTTTCATATGAACCTCTCCTCTATCATGAATTTTAAGCCATTCTTTGATGAGCATCAAAGATCTGATAACACAGCTAGTGATTGCATAATAGTGCATCTCTACCCAAAAATCTTAAACAAGTCAACTAGAGGAACAAGGATCCTCACCTTCAATAATTATTGTGCAACATCAAAACTTACTAGTGGACCAAGAGGTAAAGTGGGTGAAACAACCTATGGAATGGTCTCAGGAGCTAAATGATTATTCTGTACTCTGTTTTTAACTATCCTTTCCTAGGTACATCAGTCTTACGCTGGGAAGCAACTGATTTGTTAACTGGAAAAATGTCTTGATCATTTAATTTAATTTTTATTGTTTTGATCTTATTTAATTTAATGTGAGAAATTCCCGCAAGACATTTGGCCCTAATGCTAGATTCATTAGGGAGGGCCAGAGTGCTAATCACATTTGAGAACAAGGCAGAAACCAAAAATATCAAACCCACTCTACCAACAGAACAAACCTGCCAACCTATTGCAGACCATATCAATGTCATATAATAGGCAACTTTCCCCATTGTGAACTTCTCGGCCTCCTTTTTCATATCTCTGAACTCCCCCCTAACAAACAATCCAAATATGCATACCACAGTAGCAACTATGGATGTGAAAATTTGCATCTTCAGAACCACTGCAAAGGTCTCCTTCTTTATAACCACATTGAATACAAGCTGCATCAATGGAAGAAGCAGCCGATAGATTGCAGAAGCTGCAACAATGCAAATGAAGCCTACTATGTACTTGGAAGTATTCACTCCCTTAGGCCTATCGCCATCTGGATGAACGACAAGCAGATTGCACCCAAAGTCAGAAAAACCAGAGAATTCAAGATATATGGAGTAATTTTCTGCATGTTCAATATCAATGCAAATACAACATTAAAGGCTAGCTGGCTTGAACAGAGAAGTGAATAGATCGAAACAGGCATATAAGAGATACCCCATGAGTAAAGTAGATTATAACTCCATGCACATGAAGGTACATTCACAATCAACTACCTGACCCGGGTTATCTGGATTCTGGACAAACTCACTGAAATCCAAAAGTCCTTGCTTAACAGTCTAAAAAAACATAAGGTTGTTTGAACTTTGTACAGGGTGTAACCTTGTGTCACTCTTGTAATTAACCCATGGCGGTGTACTTGAGAAAGCTTGAGTAACACTTCTTTGAATTGTTTTTTTAAGTCATGGTTCATGGGAAAGAGAGACCATCACATCATTATAAATGCTGGTAGACCGAAGGAAATTTCATAGCACAACCTTTAGATTTCAAAAGAAGGTTTCCTAAATAGCTCTATCAGATCCTATATATATATATATGCACAAACACACAAAGTATACTTCACATATGCTTCAGGACAACTCCAATGAATTTATATGAAGGTGAATTATTTGCATAATAATATCTATGCTATAGACTGACCTCCTTGCCCCGAGGAACCCTCTATTTTACATACATAAGAAGAAGGAGATTTGTTAGTATGATACAAATTAAAGAAGGTTCCACATCTTGCTCTGTTTTCAACTAGTTGATGGAGATACAAACATACACTTCTAGATATGCCTGTTAAGGGTGCCCATCATACAAGGGAAAGAAGCTCAATAGTAGAGAAGCCATTAGTCGAGGGCAGTGTTGGAAAAAGTGCAGCTTGAGGAAGGGAGTGGTGGAGATAGCAATCCACACTAGTATGTTGAACTTGATCATAAGGGTGGAAAATGAGAGCAACTCCAGAAAACTTAACTCATACTTGCGACAGATGGAATACGAGGTGGTGAGATCAATAACTTCCTAGATTATGTAGAAAGCATTTTTCACGGACTCTTAACTGCCTTTCCACCTTGAGTTTTTAAAAATTGCATTTAGGGATTACTTTTTCATTATTAAAAAAATTGGTTAGGGCTATCATATGTTGTATTTGATCCTAATTATAGGGCTTTTCAGCACCAAGGAAAGAGCCATTGACATGGTCAAAGGTTCAAAACCACATTGGAAAATACCATTTCCAGAACCTACCCACTTAAAGTGTTCCCCTAAAAATTCTACCTACTTACAGGAAGAAAATTCTAAAGAAAATAATGATGACAGTAGTTAAAGTGCCACTTACTTGGATCTGTAGTAGTGATTACTGCAGTACTTGCAAAATCACAGGTTCCTGGTGCCATCCCATTCTTTTGGTAGTAACTATTAAAAGCATTTGAAGCATGACAGAAGACACTAACACGAATAAAGCAAGAGCCTCCTTGCTGGATTTTTCCACAGTCTGCTCCTCCAAGTCCACAGGCATAATCCAGGGTAGTCTGCAACCTTGAATCAGTTATACTGCTGATGGCTACACACCAACTCTGACCTGATGTGGCACTTATTGCAGTCATACTATTTGTAGGTGCTTTGATGGCTTTGGCAATGGTCTTTTCCGAGCTTGTACTAGTGATGTTTCCTTTCAAGGAAGGGGCAGGGGAAATGTCAGTAGTTTTGTTTCTCCCTGAGCTAGAATCTACTGTAGAACTAGAGTTATTTGATTGTTTTTCCATAACCTTCGTTGAAGCTGATAAACCAACCTCCAACACTTTCAGTTGTGAGAATCCAAACAAAGCCCCTGTAAAATAGTAGCCCCATAAATCCACCGACATTAAATTCCTCCAAAAATTTGTATGAGCCTAATAATATTCACACTATATTTTAAAGAAATATTGACTACACTGCTAACCGTATTCATGTAGTTCTTAACATACCAGGGTTTTTAACTTCAAATGGACCCAGTATATATAGAAAATCTACGAGGAAATGAGGAAATTTCACTAAAACCTTTAGGACCAATCCTCTATGCTAATCCTTGTGAGTTATCACTAATGTCAAGCACTCATGCACATAGATATGAGCTACATAAACTGTGGCTCAAGCACTTTGGTGATCACGTTCTCTTTGTGGGTTAAGAGCCTACGATTCTGAGTACTAGGAAAATCTATATCTCCATATTCTCTCATTCAACCATAATTCTTCCTTCTTATTCTATCAAATACCCCATTGTTATTGGTTATGTCTCTGCAACTACCATATTTAAAGTGGGTGTGGTCCCTGAACTCACAGTAACTTTGGAGTTTGAGTTTCTAATATTTAACAATTTGTTGTGATCTCTGCAACTCACAATAATATTGGAATTAGAGTGTTCGGCTAACTGAGGTAGACCCAATTCCTCCATCATCTGAATACCCTCTCCTCATACATCATCTAAGAATAAGGCGAACCTCTTTTTCTTCATTCTCTCATACAACCATATTTTTGCATTCATATTCCATCACATCCCCCATTGAAATTCTGGACAAACTCACTGAAATCCAAAAGTCCTTGCTTAACAGTCTAAAAAAAACATAAGGTTGTTTGAACTTTGTACAGGGTGTAACCTTGTGTCACTCTTGTAATTAACCCATGGCGGTGTACTTGAGAAAGCTTGAGTAACACTTCTTTGAATTGTTTTTTTAAGTCATGGTTCATGGGAAAGAGAGACCATCACATCATTATAAATGATGGTAGACCGAAGGAAATTTCATAGCACAACCTTTAGATTTCAAAAGAAGGTTTCCTAAATAGCTCTATCAGATCCTATATATATATATATATACACAAACACACAAAGTATACTTCACATATGCTTCAGGACAACTCCAATGAATTTATATGAAGGTGAATTGTTTGCACCAATAATATACAACCAACATAATGACCTCCTTGCCAGAGACCACTGTTGCCCATGAAGAAGGATTTGTTAGTGTGATACAGAGTATAAAGAAGGTTCCACATCTTGCTCTGTTTTCAACTAGTTGATGGAGATACAAACATACACTTCTAGATATGCCTGTTAAGGGTGCCCATCATAAAAGGGAAAGAAGCTCAATAGTAGAGAAGCCATTAGTCGAGGGCAGTGTTGGACAAAGTGCAGCTTGAGGAAGGGAGCGGTGGAGATAGCAATCCACACTAGTATGTTGAACTTGATCATAAGGGTGGAAAACGAGAGCAACTCCAGAAAACTTAACTCATACTTGCGACAGATGGAATACGAGGTGGTGAGATCAATAACTTCCTAGATTATGTAGAAAGCATTTTTCACGGACGCTTAACTGCCTTTCCACCTTGAGTTTTTAAAAATTGCATTTAGGGATTACTTTTTCATTATTAAAAAAATTGGTTAGGGCTATCATATGTTGTATTTGATCCTAATTACAGGGCTTTTCAGCACCAAGGAAAGAGCCATTGACATGGTCAAAGGTTTAAAACCACATTGGAAAATACCATTTCCAGAACCTACCCACTTAAAGTGTTCCCCTAAAAAATTCTACCTACTTACAGGAAGAAAATTCTAAAGAAAATAATGATGACAATAGTTAAAGTGCCACTTACTTGGATCTGTAGTAGTGATTACTGCAGTACTTGCAAAATCATAGGTTCCTGGTGCCATCCCATTCTTTTGGTAGTAACTGTTAAAAGCATTTGAAGCATGAGAAAAGACACTATCAGGAATAAAACAAGAGCCTCCTTGCTGGATTTTTCCACAGTCTGCTCCTCCAAGTCCACAGGCATAATCCAGGGTAGTCTACAACCTTGAATCAGTTATACTGCTGATGGCTACACACCAACTCTGACCTGATGTGGCACTTACTGCAGTCATACTATTTGTAGGTGCTTTGATGGCTTTGGCAATGGTCTTTTCCAAGCTTGTACTAGTGATGTTTCCTTTCAAGGAAGGGGCAGGGGAAATGTCAGTAGTTTTGTTTCTCCCTGAGCTAGAATCTACTGTAGAACTAGAGTTATCTGATTGTTTTTCCATAACCTTCGTTGAAGCTGATAAACCAACCTCCAACACTTTTAGTTGTGAGAATCCAAACAAAGCCCCTGCAAAACAGTAGCCCCATAAATCCACCGACATTAAATTCCTCCAAAAATTTGTATGAGCCTAATAATATTCACATTATATTTTAAAGAAATGTTGACAACACTGCTAACCGTATTCATGTAGTTCTTAACATACTAGGGTTTTTAACTTCAAATGGACCCAGTATATATAGAAAATCTACGAGGAAATGAGGAAATTTCACTAAAACCTTTAGGACCAATCCTCTATGCTAATCCTTGAGTTATGCTAATGTCAAACACTCATGCACATAGATATTGAGCTACATAAACTTATGGCTCAAACACTTTGGTGATCACGTTCTCTTTGTGGGTTAAGAGCCTACGATTCTGAGTACTAGGAAAATCTATATCTCCATATTCTCTCATTCAACCATAATTCTTCCTTCTTATTCTATCAAATACCCCATTGTTATTGGTTATGTCTCTGCAACTAGAGTCATCACTCACAACAGATTGAGTAGTTAGAGCCTAAGGATAATGAGGTCAAGAAGGACAATTCTACGATTAAGATGTATAAGAGGGACCACCATATTGATATAATCGCTGATACATACACTTGATGACTAGAGGGAAATTCATAACCCAGGTTTTAGATTACACAGAATCTACACTCACCGAGGTTTTAACCTTGACTATTTTTTCTAGTTGTAGCACAGAGTTGAGTCAAGATGTGGTTCTAGCACTTTTTTCATCATCCCATGAATGCTGCAAGGCCATTGGTAACATGTATCCTTATTTGGGAGACAATGACCCAAGTATGTTACTAGCCCCTAGATTTTCAAATAGGAGACCTCGGTAAAATGTATATGTCACATTTTTTCAAACAATAGCCATGACACTGAAATAAGAATCGCTCATTTTGTAGATCTCAAATCAAGTGGCAATGAAGTAGAAGAGTAGGGCTGAAGAATAATGGTCAAATAGGAGTATAGTGGCCAAATTCCACACCCCTATCTTGAACCAAAGGTTGTAATGAATACTCACCTCTGCAGGTGACCTTGCTTGAAATAAGTGAATGGTGTTGAGATTGAAATCCACGCCACTGAATACAATACACAAATCACATTGTAAATAAATGTAGAAAATTGATGCTTTCAACAAGTCATGAATTATAAAACTGAGGCATGGTATTAAACAATTTAACATATCATCTATGAAGTCTTCCTGCATGCAATCTTGGACTGTAGAAAATTACAAATTGTTGAGGGGTTTACCCACTTTTACCTTGCATTAGTGACCACTAACATATAATGAACTGACTAAAAAACATGTTAGTTTTGAGACGATTTTCATTTTTAATGAAGAAAACAATCATTGTAAATCACTATTTCATTGAACAGAAAAACTTCAGCAGTAGGGGAGATCAGAAGATTATAAATCCTAAGAATGTGTCTGCTACCATACCTCTGCGATACAACTAACTTCCACACATATGGAATAAAAAACTCTTCTGGGTGAAGTTCCTGCTCATAGGTGAATTTTATTTGGGTGAACATCTAAAAAACACACAAACCATCTATAATTAGGACAAATCAAACCACTAACAACAAATATAGAGAATAATAAAAGCAAATTCAAATACTGAAACATGACTCTTTCAAAACAAAGTTTTTTTCATATTACTATCGTCATTTTCTACCATGTCATAGCCAATTATGTACCTTCATCCCTTCACCCCGCCATGACCAGCTATTAGCAACTATGACCTGAAGAACCTTTTCTACTGACCATTCCCCATCTGTATGTTGAGCATCAATACGACTGTTGAAAAAATCCAGAATAAAGATGCTTACCAATTCCACACCCCTATCTTGAAAGGATCGTACTTGCTGTAGGAAGTATAAGAAGCCAAATTTTCTATTCTCCATTGGGCAAGCCTGGCTGTAGTGTCAACTCTGCAGCCAGCCTCACCCATCCATGTAAGAGCCAGCGCTGCAGCAATCTCTGTGATGCAGTCAAAGAAAAACTCAATAAAAAGTTGTGGAAATGGTGTTCAACAATCTGAAAATCCTGGATCAGTATCAAGTTTAGGGGTTTTCCTTGCAGTGATGATGACACCAATTCAAACCTATTGTTGCTAGCAAGGATAGTGTTATAAAGTTGTTAGCTAAGCGAATTATAGTAGCGATAATGGGGCAAGATAGGTAGACTTTGATAGCTTTCAGGCTTTGTCATTGCAGTGTAGGATGAGAAATGGAATTAGAATGAGCATTTAGATAATTAACTCATTCTATAAGAAGAAAGTAACACAACATAATTGCCCTTACAAAACAGAGCATAAATTGATTTATGAATTCTGTTTATAACTCTTTAGAACGATCAGTGAAAGCATAAGATATGAAATGGAACTGAGAAGACATTCGATGAAATGAAACACGAAGGAGATACAATGCTATAAAGCCATACCACATGAATCCCAAAATTCTTACTGCAACTGCCTCTGTATTATCAAAAAAAAAACTCAAAGTACAATAGCTCTCATGTGATATATCCAATATAGGCCAAATTACAAGGGCCTATTTTTCCAAAACAATAAATATATTTTTGCAAAAATAAAAATAAAAATGATATCAAGGTGGCCAAAATATAAATACTTGCAAAAAGACTCTGATGGCACATTTTTTGAGCTAAAAACTCTGATTTATATGTCCAATTTGAAAAATAGGAAATCCAACTACCACAAAAACATTCAAAATCAAATGCACTTCATGTGTTAGCCATTGCTCTGGTGTAAATTTGTTGACTTGAGTGAACAGAAACCATCATGATTGAACCCCGTGCCATTAGATCCTTGATATCCTTTCTAGCAAGCGAACCATTAATCTAAAAATTCAAGGAAAACATTAACATTAGTGAGAAGAACCATAGACGTTTCTTCAAAACATATTCATAAAAAAAGGAACCAATTCTTCTTGCTTTTCGTGATTAAATGGACCAACTTCAGAAGAACCACAGTAGAAGGCATCCAACATAAGTGTTGAGGTAAGGGATGCCCTTATATTCAAAATGTATATATGTGTTGAGGTGAGGGGTACATATAGTTATATAGGTATGTAATTATATTGTTTTTATGGAAGAAATACCAAATTAATGTTTGAATGAAACACAACTACAAAAAGATAAATGGCTAGTGAAAGAAACTTACACCAAAAAGTAGGTAGCAAAAAAGGTTGAGTTATCTCGAACATTCACCATTTGAAGTATTCACTATACCTAAAGCCAAAAAGTACAAAATTAACATCAGATTCATACAAACAAATCAACAAAAATATAACCAAAAACTATTTATAAATAATCCAACATATGGAAATACATAAGGAAAGTGAAAGTATAATGTTTTGAAAATTAACCTTGTTCAAATTTTTCACAAAATCTGAAAAAACTTTGTAATCACTTTCTTCTAATTTGTATGTATCATTCTTAGCATTGTACGATAAGTTTGCGATTGCTATAACAGATTCAAGTTGTACAAAAGCATGATCAGTCAAATCATATTTATACAAGCGTTGCCCCTTTATTCGATTGTACCAACATAATTGAAGCTCAATGCCTTCTAATCTATCCAAAAGGTCGATGTCATTATGGTAATCAAACACCCTATTACCATCCTTCTTCCTTATTCTTTGAACCCTTCCAATGTACCACATTCCACAAGAAACACCTTGTTTTGTACTTCAAGGAACACCTTTTCTTGCAGTACGTTCAGTGGGGGGAATTGAGTTGTTTTCAAACAGCAACCCACAATCTGATCCAATTCCAAAGCCAATTGAAACACCCTTTTGTAGAGTATTCCCATCTCGCCTAAAGTAGACCCCACTTCTCACTTTTGTCAACCTATCTTTGGATAATGTTGGATTTCCATTCAACTGGCTAACCAAACATGCTTTGAACATATCCTTGCCATCAAGATTCACCACTGGTTTTATAGTTTTGCTTACATTTTCATCAGTGGAATCTAAAATTTCATCCAACTCGTGTCTCCACTCACTTTCCATTATTTGCAATTCACTTTCATTGTGTACCAATGAAGATGAAGATTGAAATATAGAGTTGGAACATCTCGGTGGAGAATCATCAACCACTTCATCCACAATTTGAAATGTTGAATAATCTTTATCCTCTGTCCATGGTTTAACCCACCACGAACATTGAGTGTAATTTTCTGGTTTCATTCCAAGAGTTGATAAAATGTCTTATGCATCCTTCAATCCATTCTTAAGGGCTTCTACAATTTTAGCGTCTGTGGATATTGAATCATATTGCGACAATATGTCAATATTTTGTATTGTTTCTTGGTGCAATTTATTCCAAATGTTTTCTTGCTTCTTATGGGATTTATTAAAATGAAGCCCTTGAGAATTTGATTCTTCTTCAACAACTCTATTAAGGGTTCCAACAACATGAAGCAAGTCAGTGAAATCATAAGCCCTCTCCACTCCAACCATCCCACCAACTTTGCTAAAGAAGTTCTCACATACATCTGACCCAGTCAAGTGCAAAACACATGGCAAGTTAGAGTATTGATCTCGAAACAATCTCATCAACAAAATTGCAAAATGACAAGAAATTCTCACATCTTGATATGCCTCTCTGCTAATGAAATTTATGTTGACATTAGTATGAGATTGTTTTTGTACCCAACATAACCATAATGTGAAGAAATGATGAACTCGTGAAGCATTTCGCACTCTTTCCCAGAGGCTCAAACTATGAGACATAAAAATGTCAATGTAGTCAGCAACAATCATTAGGTAAGTCTCTGTAGCTAGTGTCCTCTCTAGCTTTCCACTTTGTGTACTTCTCAACTCTTTCAAACACCTCTGAACATGCCTTGAAGCAATCCGTTGTGCGGAACCCCAATTTTGTCGATCCATCCTCTCTATATCTTCACACTTAAGCTTGTGATCATCCACTTTAAAAGTGTGATAAACCATTCTGACATGGCCAAAACTTATGTACTCATTTCCTAAAATCAATTCTCGTCGACCGCTAAACAAAGGATTCACTAGCTTTTTTCCGTTGTGGATGTAATCTTGGTCATGCAATCCTGTTACATTGCAACCATTGTACAACCCAGTTAGCCTCCACCCTTCCCAAGGAATTTGATATCGAGGACCTGATGTTGAAGAATAATCCTTCAACATAAGTTGTCTTCTTCTGCTATCCCCATCCGAGGAATGACCAACAATAGGTCCCAAATTGTTTTCTACGTGTTTCTTCCACATAAATTCTACCTTTTTCCATTGTTGATAAACAAAATTTGCATTGAATTTATTGCATGTTGGATGAACAACCACAACCAAACGAGGAAGTTTTTCATGTAAAGGGTTTGCAATAATAACACGTGCATAATGTCCAATAACATTGTTTTTAAAAGAATTTGTTATAATCTCATAGCTTGCATCTCCCTCACCAACTGTCACCAAGAAATGTGATTGGCATTGATGTTCTTCTTTCAAACCACAAAACCCCACCAGTGTATCGCTTTTTGCTACCCACCTAACATATTTTTTCACAATTGTTTCATCTTCTACAAGACATACAGGAATTGGTCCATATATACCATGTTTGGCTTTATAAGAAGCATAAATTTTTCCAGCTGCCTCAAAAATGTGTTCGTGCTCCCCTAGAATATATGTCAATGACTTTCTAACTTACCTTAAAGTTGTAGATATTGAAGGACCATCCATATTCAAGCTAATAAAGTTATGTAATCTAGGACCTCCCCATAACTTGATCATCTCATAAAGGGATTTTGTGGATGTACTATACCTTCTCCCTGCTTTTTCATGAATCAAATTATGAAATATATCCTTGACAAATTCCCAAACTGCATCTTTACCTTGTAATTTTCCTTGCTTATGTGCCTCACAAACATCCTTACAAAACCTAAAGACATCCTTCCTTTCTGCCGATTCAAACAACTTTTCCTTTAGAGATCTCATTCTAATAGAGAGTGTAGCAACCTTTGTCCTCTCCCACCAAAGAGCTCACATTGTTGATCTATGATTAGCATTTGTAACCCTTGCAGCATTCTTCAATTCATTTTGAGTCAAATAGTCCAATCTTCTACCTTTTCCTGTATCTCGTTCACTTCTTTTATTGGTGCACCTTGATTCACGATATAATCGCATCCTGAATTCATTACATTCTGGAACCAACTTACAAAATCTACATGTTAGTGAATCAAAAGGGGTCCCTGTTTCAGAACCCCTCTGGCAATGAATATGCCTATATGTACCATCAATACGACATTCAATACCCTCATAACATAGCATGATCTTGGTATGCTTCTCTATAGCCCATAATTTTCCACCCCTTTGATCATCCATTAGGACCTTTGTTTCCAATCTCTCCCCATTTCTATCAATATAAGGATACCAATACCCCCAACATTGTAGTAACAAGGGAGACAATTGAGCTATAATAAGATGACAACACAACAAATAAATAAATAAATAATTAGAAGTACGATAACTAGATAATATACAAATTCATATTCAAGTTTAGTCTAAACTATTAATTAACCACTAATTAACACACCTGAAGTAGGAGTTGCACTTGTAGATCCTCTATGTAATACTGATGGTGATGATGGCACTAAGAACCTAGTCAAACTTTGTTGGGACTTATCATTTGTAGGCTTCTTAGGTCTCCCAACTATGCCACTCCTCAGCCCAATCTCCTGATGTGAAGCCTCATTTGTCGTAGTAGTAGTGTGCTTCTTTGATTTCATGTGTTCATTTAGAGAACTGACAATATTACCACTTGTCGGAACTAAACAAAACCATTTATCGTGTACATTCAACTCTCACTTTTTTCATGTCCTTATAGTCTGCAAGTGTTGCTTCCACCACCTTGAACAAATTAGGCTCTTGTGTCTTGTTGAAATCATCTAGAAGTTTGATTGCTTGATCAATATGAAATCGATCTCCAACCACCGTTGTTTGTTGTACTTTGTTACATGAAGGAATTTCACTACCACTTGGCATTGAAAGGCGTTGTTGATGGGACGTTGTTTTCATATGATGGTTTTTGAAGTTGCGCATTGTTCGCGCTACCAAGGATACATCACATGTTCCATAATCAATGCCACAAATTTCACAATGGATCTTTATTTTAGATTCTCCCTTTTCTGAATATACTTTGAGAGTAAGTTTCTCATTGACAAACTCTTCCATTAAACTTTTCACTTTTTTTTTTCCCAAGATGCCAATACACAAGAATCAACAATTGTGGCTTCTTCCACTGACAAAGGCATATTTTCAACTCTTGGTTGTTTATGCATAGGTTCCTCCACATTCTCTTCAATGTTTTCAAAGATTAGTATTGCTTCCACTGCATTTGAACACCTTGTTTCCACATCAAATGTGTCTAGTTTCCTCTTGATGCCTAAAAGTGTTGTATAAACTTTCCATTTCTTCTCTTGCTTTGGATTTAGAGCTACTCCATCATGGATAAAATCAAAAGGGTATTCAACGATTCCATCATCCACAATTTCATCACAGATTTCAGCAAATGTACAACCTTCTCGACACCTGACAATGCCAATGACAGGTTTCTCTTCATCGATAGTAATTTTATAAGACAAGTCCATCTGTTTTTGCACATAAATAAATGAAAAAGTAAGTAAAATTCCACAAACATATTGGTTTATTATGAAAAAAAGAGCAAGGAAGCAAGATATGCACTTTCAATTCAAATCTTCAAAAAACATGAATAACTCTTACTATTGCGATGAAACACTTTGATTCAAAATGTACTATTGATGGATTCCTCAAATGGAACTAAAACCAGAAATAAAACAGAGTACTAAAACAGATTTGAAAGTTGATTTATTGAGTCAAACATTGACAAACTTATAAGCAAGCTTAGGCCCCAAAATCTGCCTCAATTTTGCCCTTATTTACATCATTTTTTGTGTCCTAAAGAGGTCAAAACCGTGTCAAAACCAAACCATCATAGCTTTTACTGTTCGTTGGTATGAAATGGATTCTAAAGTTTTGAATTCTTCGAGACTTTGCTCATCTAGGTCTTGGCTCTTAGTTTCCCAATTCTGATTTTTCTTTGATATATAAAGAAATTCTTCATATTTTACTGATTGAGAATAAAAGAAATAGAAATGCAAGATACAAAGATTAAGTGCTCATTTATGCATGCAGTTACCTGATGTAAATTTGATAGTGCAAGCTTCTGTGATCCATAACATATTAGATTATAAATCTTCCGGGAAATCACATTAGAATTTTAGGAACGACGCGTTTCGAACTACCAATTGTAGTTCATCATCAGGATAATGAAGATTGGTAGTTCGAAACGCAGTCGTTCCTAAAATTCTAATGTGATTTCCCGAAAGATTTATAATTTGATGTAAATTGTTAAGTTGAATCAGCTTTTACATTCCCCGATAATCCTTACTCTTGCGTACCATATTGACTTGGCACAACCACTTTGTACTGACAATGGATATACTATCTTTAGTCCTTCCGACATACTTTTGTCGTTTATTCTTGGACATTAATAAAATGTATTATCTCTCTTATCTATATCACATTTATAATAGTAAGTTTGATCGTCTGAATCAATACCTAACATAGCACAATGAAAATACCTAACATAGCACAATGCAAATGATTGCATATAAAAAGATTCATTACCTAATCCAACATGATCCAAATTATTGGATATAAGAAGGTCTATTACATGTTTATCCTTTAGTATGTTGTGTCCTCTAAGCAAATAATCAAAACTTTAATGTCAAATCTTGTGAACTTATGTGAACTTATGGCATGCAAAATCTCACATTGAAGAGGAAAACATATGAAATGGACATGTTATATGCACATACCTAATCATTAATGTATAGATAAGTAATTATTTCAATTTTTAGAAGATAGAATCCAGTGGATTATTTCATCTATACAGTTGTGGTACCACTATCTAAAGGCTGGGAATAAATGGAGTTGAAGAAACGGTTTGAGTCATATTCTCGTATAATTGCAATCTAACAGACCAAACCAACAGAACATTCTTAGTGCACACTTGTGTGATAGAAGTATCGTTTTTTAACTTATTAGCAAGCAATATATAGTTGTCACAAATACATATTGAATTTTTTGTGACACTGGTAGGCCCCATATTTACTTTGAATTGAAGATGCTCAGGGAAAACGCAAAGCAGTATGCCTTACTTTTTGAGCACTCATATTCCCATTGAAGCTTGGGAAGTCTTTAACACCACAATAACTTATACCCAAAAGCTGAGTGTTGAGAAAACACTTAGCCCATCCTGTAGAAATCACTGTATTGGACCTACTACCATTGGAGGATATGCAAAAACAAGAAGGAACAAGAAAATATTAGAATGTTTTGAAACCAGTCCTAGGTGTTTTACACTACAACAGAATAAGGCCACCTTGAGATTTCAAAATCCAGCTCTTGCCAAAATGACAGAATTTAATAGCCTGGTTTATTTTATTTTTGTAAGTGTTTCCATCTGGTGCACACCAGGTTTTAGGATGTAAACATGGACTTGGGACCTGCTTGCAAACATATTCGCCCCTTTGAAACTCATATCATTTAGATAGGGCAGAGATAACAGCGATTTCCAAAGCCACTGCTTAATATTTCAGCAAATATCACGAGTGAACGAACACCACGTTTAAAACAAGGCCCAGTTTGAAAGAGACTACTAATAAAATCAAATAATAGCAGCATACAGCTTATGCATGTAAAAATCCAGTCAATCAATGCACTAATCATTTCTCATTCCTTCAGATCATCTAGAATATGGAACCTGATACATATAGATTGCAGACCTGCAAAGGATTCCTATGTTTGAGAAACAATGTAATGAGGCATTCAAATTATAAATAGATTTTGAACATAGCCATGTGATTCTCAAATTTGTTGATGCAATGCCTGCTTAGAAATACCCCTTTTGACCAGTATGTTAATGTAGGTTTACCCAATAGAGTAATAGAAAAATAAATTGCAGAACATTGCTATAATTTTAATTTAAAGATCATACTCAATTTTAACAAGCCCTCTAACGCGCTTAGGGATAGAGCAGTATGGGAATACCAGCCAAGGGCGTTGAACCATAAAAGCATGGCTTTTATTGTCAACTCTATAGTCTTGGGTCTTAAGCACTCAATTTTTGTGTCAATGCATATCATGGAAGGGAAATCGGTAAGAAAAGGCCTGCGTGCCTATCCTCAGCAATCTTTGTCATGTCAGATACTCTTGTAACGCAAAATCTCAGCAATCTGAAGACTATAAATTTGTTCAACTAGTCTGGTTTCCCATCAGGCAAATCAATCAGGCAGCCCAGTAACACAACGACATATCAAATGTAACTTTTTGATAGCGTGATGAAAAGGCCAACCTACAACCTACACATACATTATAAGATAACAAATTATATATATAGATAGATATATTAACAGTAGTTGTTTATTTAAAAATTATATGTAAAAAAAAACCTCTAACTCAACAAAGTATGCTACAATTCAGAAATTTCCTCAAACAAGATCTCCTTTTAACAGCGATGTTAATGTAAGTCTACCCAATAGAGAAACAGATCAATACATTGCAGAACACTGATATAATTTTAATTTAAAGATCATACTCATTTTTGACAAGCCATCTAACTCAACAAAGTAATCTATGATTTAGAAAACTTCTGAACCACAGTTCAATACCCCATCAAGATCAGTTGCTTCAACCTTCCAGTGGACACAAAAATAAAATCCCACAGTGAAATATCAATGGGTTGAAAGTGACCTCAGACACAATTAAATCAACAGACAAATTATACAAAATAGAACCAACTCCAAAAGTTGAGGTCAAGGTTATTTTACAGTCCAGGACAGCTGCACTTCATGGGACTTGCCTTCAATTCTGGCATTTGCTTCCCAGGGGATTTTTCAGTTTGTGTAGACACTTTGCCCTGTCAGTGGGTTCTTGATATCCCAACCCACCCGGAACATTTGAGCTACAACACTTCTCAATAAAAACTCTAACAAAAAGTTAGAACTGACTTACAAACCAAGATTACTAGGGTATCATCCTTATCTCATCTTTTATTCATAGATAATGTACTCTTGTTAAGTAATGGATCTCTAAGAGAAGCAACAAAAACTACACGAAATTCTAGAGATATAAAGTGTTGTTATGATTGTGGAGAGTTAAAGTTCATGAAATTGCAAGAAATATGCTTGGAAACTAAACTAGAAAGTTAGTTACAATTTTTTCCCTCATATTGAATTCAAGGAAGCATTCAAATGCCTTGGAATCACTTTCTAAATCCAAACGGATATGGAAAAGAGGGATTGGTTCTAGTTATTAGAAAATATTAAAGATTAAACAAAGCATTAATGTAATAGATGGTTGTTAGTTAGAGGAAAATTGACATTTGGAAGTCTATATTGGTAGTAATTGTAGTACTCTAGCATTCCTTGGCTTATCCTAGAAGGAGTTTTGTAAAATATCAAGAAAAAATGCTCATGGATTTGTGGACATGCAAAAAAAAATTAGGGTATCCCCTTAATGGAATGGAAGAACATAGCTAAGACCAATCATGAAAGAAGTCGGGGGATAAAATATATATACATTTATTTGGTCAATCCATAGTGTTTGAGAGTTTATGGAGAGTGTTACCCCTCACACTAACACGAGGCCTTGTCAGAAAATCGTGTTTGGAAGAAGTCTGTTTTGGAGCTAATACACTATTGCTTTCATGCATATGTGTTAATGGACCACCACCTTTTAGGATCTTCATTTCATATTTGGAGGATTGCTAGGATGTTTACCTTAAACACTAAGCATTATTTTTTGAGGGTATCTAGTGTAAATTCCACCTTTGGATGTTTCTCTCACATAGATCCATTCATTTTCACATATTTGGAGACATGTCACATCATCCGATGTATGTAGATTTGGAGGAGTTACATGTTTGCTAAGGGTTTTGTTAGCATGATGAGTGTCTTGACTATTGTTTGGTGTGTTCACATGTGCCATGGCACACTTCTTGGATATGAATTCATCGTTATGGCGAGAAGGCATATGGTTCTAACTTATTTTTGGATAACATGCCACACTTTATGCACACATTCCTAAATTGGCCTACCTACTTTTCATGCTATTAGGGAATGTAGTTGGTTTACATGGATGAATGTATCATTTGTTTGATAGATCACTCCCACGAGTATTGGTTTTTCGGTGACGCCCGAGTGCTTTCAATAGAGTTACAAACCCAATCAACATTAGAGTACCCATGTAGTCTTACATCTTCGACATTTATATATCTCGAGTCCAAAATTGATGGTCCCATGCAGTTATCTCAACACATGCTTTGCAACAATCCGGTGTGCATGTGATGGCTAAATCTTATAGTGGCTCGGATGTCTTGTCATGAAACATATGTCCAATCTAGTGTTTGTTGAAATGTAACTAGTTTTAGTTTTAGTCTTCTATTGTTTTCCAGAGTGAAAATGTGATTTGTTTAGGCTACCGCGACCCATTATCCTCCAATAGGGGGCACCAAATTACATACCCTTGCAACGGTTTTGCAACATTCGGCGAAACTCGAGAAGGAAATATTTAATTTGAAGGAAGCATGGGCGTTAAGCTGGCAATCACCACCAATGAGCATCACAATTGGAAAGATGCAGAACTGAAGTCGGACTCGGTAAGATGATTGTCTCTAAGGAAAACTCTATACGAGTTTAAATTTTGTTCGTTAATATAGGTGCGATTTTATCTTTTTTTTACGGGAAGGGGTTTTGTCCATTTTAAAATCCTTTGTGTAGGGTTTTATGTGGATACCTCTGATTGCGGTACTCGCAGAAGGGGTTTTGTCCGGTTCTAAAATCACTGCTGTGTAGATTTATGTGGATACCTCTGTGTACATCTCTGTTCATTTTCTTTTTCATTTATCGTAGATTAAGCTCGAGTATTTATAACACCTGTGGTGGAGTTTCCTATATCTTTTTGGCTCTCCCTGCAGCCCATCTTTTGTATGTTGTAGAGCTGGCCAGCAGAAATATTATTGGCAAATGAATGTTAGCGATGGCCAATAAACCCACCAAGCATCCATAGAAATTTCCCATGTCTTGTGTTGAAAAGCTGAGAGGATCTTAGTCCAATAGATAGGTTAGATCTTGGCTTGTCATTAGCTTAGAAGCTTGTTTTTTCTTTGGGAAACAACGAGGTCTTGGTTAAGAAATGTTTAATTTTGGAGATTTGTTCATCCACGGAGAAATTAGGATGGGTGCTATCACGATAATAATGGTTTTGTACCTTGGGAAAAAGGTATGCACACTTAGTCTTTGTTTTTAATTTACGAAATCTGTTTGGGTCCATAGAAACTAAAATAATTATCAAGAATGAAGGTTTGTACTATGAATAGATAGAGCAATTATTGTTAATGATGTGACAAGTCAACCCCTTTATTATGTGTGAGGAAACCTAGGAAATGTTGTAAAAATGTACTAATGTACCTTTTTTATGGGGTTCTGGCTTCAG
This sequence comes from Pinus albicaulis, assembly GCA_034641835.2. Classification (NCBI taxonomy): domain Eukaryota; kingdom Viridiplantae; phylum Streptophyta; class Pinopsida; order Pinales; family Pinaceae; genus Pinus; species Pinus albicaulis. The sequence continues at coordinate 555,883,611 of CM076569.1, read as the reverse complement.
CATCTTATATGGAAATGGAAAGAATATAACGGGGAAGCTTTACATGACTTCACTTTCTTATTCATTTCTGATTATGCTCCGATATGTGTTGCTATGATATACTTTCCAAGAAGAAAGGACTTGGCATTGATTTAACATGATATATCATTTACAAAATCATGCCAATCCATTTTATAGAATTATTTTTAAAGCCTTTGAAAGTTATCTTACATCTTAAAGACCAAACAAAGGAGAAAATGGTAAGACGAATCCAACCAAAATCACTAAGCCCTTTTCTTACAGAAACTTGGGTTGCCAAAGATAGATTCTTTCTAAAGGATGGGCTTCTAAGAAAAATCATGGAAGATATAACCAATCTGTTTCCAAAGGTGCTTGGAAAATCCACACAAAAATTATGCTTAATTTGCTCATTGGTTCCACACTGGATGTTTCAAAGGCCAGTCTTGGCAATTCTGTGTTTCTTTTTTAGCCCCTAAAGAACCTACTGGCGAAGAACTTGGCATCTGCCATGTGAGTACTATTTTTCTTTTATATTATTAATAAGAGAGTGTTTCCTTAAATTTTTTATTTTATTTCTTTGAAATGTATTTATGCATAATAGTTCATTAGCCTTACTTCTAGGCTCAAGAGTGGTTCTCAAATTCTATGGTAGCACTTCCTCTATTTGGGTTTCATTCCCTTTTGTATGCTAACAAGGCAAATAAAACTAACAGAAGGTTTTACCTATCATTTGGTGCCTGGATACCCTAAGGGGATACAAAATCATCTATGGTATGGTTATGTGCATTTTTATGCCCTAGAAGAAGTGTCAAATACTCTTCATACCTGATTCAACCTAGTAACTAAGTGTCTTGATGATAAAACAGAACTAAATAACAATACTAATGCTCCAAGTTAACTCACAAGAAAGTGTCAAGAATTGCCAAGAAATCAAGTAATAAATTCTATATCTGTTTTTCCTTAGATTTCTCAACATGATATCAGAGGTAAGGCTTTGGACAATGGGCAGAAAGAAAATCAGTTTGGCATTACTATACCTGAAGAAAGATCGAGTTCCCTAGACCGAAATTGTGGAAGCAAGAAGTAGAAATTTTGGGCAGTTTTACTAAGCCCTAATTACAGAGATTAGGCTGCAGGTCCTATCAAGGATAGAAAAGGTACTGAAAGAGAATTTTAGCTCTATTTCAAGAGACTGAATGAATAAGGGAAGAACCCTCTCAAGACCGCACTCTCTGGCAAGTATTTTTGCTTCTCCATCAGCTCTAATCTCTGATTATAAGCTGCAGACCTATCCACTGGAGATCAAGGTCATAAATAAGTCTGTTTCTATGGAGCGAAAGGCTAATCAATCCCATCAAAGAAAGCTGCATTCTATGGTATAGGAGCAAAGTTCAAAAAGTCTACAAATATCTCCAAATCTCTGGTATGCATATCCTGTTTCCGTTACAAATTGTTTTGGGCATTAGAAGGTGTCAAATGCCTATCTAGAATCCCTTGAAAGAGACAAAATCATCTATGGTATGGTTATGTGCATTTGTATGCCCTAGAAGAAGTGTCAAATACTCTTCATACCTGATTCAACCTAGTAACTAAGTGTCTTGATGATAAAACAAAACTAAATAACAATACTAATGCTCCAAGTTAACTCACAAGAAAGTGTCAAGAATTGCCTAGAAATCAAGTAATAAATTCTATATCTGTTTTGCCTTAGATTTCTCAACATGATATCAGAGGTAAGGCTTTGGACAATGGGTAGAAAGAAAATCAGTTTGGAATTACTATACCTCAAGAAAGATCGAGTTCCCTAGACCGAAATTGTGGAAGCAAGAAGTAGAAATTCTGGGCAGTTTTACAAAGCCCTAATTACAGAGATTAGGCTACAGGTCCTATCAAGGATAGAAAAGGTACTGAAAGAGCATTTTAGCTCTGTTTCAAGAGACTGAATGAATAAGGGAAGAACCCTCTCAAGACCGCACTCTCTGGAAAGTATTTTTGCTTCTCCATAAGCTCTAATCTCTGATTATAAGCTGCAGACCTATCCACTGGAGATCAAGGTCATTAATAAGTCCGTTTCTATGGAGCGAAAGGATAATCAATCCCATCAAAGCAAGCTGCATTCTATGGTATAGGAGCAAAGTTCAAAAAGTCTACAAATATCTCCAAATCTCTTGTATGCATATCCTGTTTCCGTTACAAATTGTTTTGGGCATTAGAAGGTGTCAAATGCCTATCTAGAATCCCTTGAAAGAGACAAAATCATCTATGGTATGGTTCTGTGCATTTGTAGATCTCTTCCGACTTCCTTTCAGGATTGGTTCATTGGTCCCACGATTTATAAAGATTGCACGTACCTCCCAGGGATTAAATTACTAGCCAATCTTTACCTTTACAATTTACAAACTCACAAAAAATCAACGCAGTCTTTGGAGGTCACAGGCCTACACATTTGACCCTGAAACTGGAAAACATGAGGAAGCTTCAATAGAAGAAGTAATGAGAACAATTGCAGGGGATGAAGAAGGAGATGTGACAGAGGTAGTCTAGGTAGAGGAAAGATATTGGTTAGAAGTATATTTGGGTTCCACTTGTGATTCCTCCTCTTTTTTAGTCTTCTTCAGGTCTATCTCCTCTTTCTTGTCTTCAGTCTCCCTTCCCTATCATTAGCATCCTCCTCCTTTTTGTATTTATCCACCAGCACCAATAGCAGACTTGTTGTTAAGAAGTAGCATTGGATGACTCAGGACGAGGGCTAGAGCTCATATGTTTCTCTTGGGCTTCTCCTTGGGGTTTCTGAGCTTATGTATCTTGCTTGAAATTCTTCTCAGAAGTCCCAACAATATCCTTTCCCATCTCTTCTTCATGAACCTTAAACTGGCAAAAAACATATTCATCCTAAATTGCCTTTTAAGAGTCATGTAGCCAATTTGCACCGAGGCCTTATCCTGGGGGGAGATTGATAGGATCTACATGTGTCAAGGGACCTTTTTCTTGTTGTCCCATGCCACCCCAACCTTTATAGCCCCTTTTTGTAGCCAAGATATACCCTCTGCCATATGTAAACTCCTTATCAGATTTCTAAAAAAGAGAAGACTGAGCTCTCCCATGAGCTTTTATTTGACTCTCGTCTTCATCATGGATGGAGCACATCATCCTCATCCTCTCCATGCACCTGATCATATAAGTCACAGAATTGTTTCTCTACTTTACTCTTCAACTACTCTCCTCAGGTATTTCCTCATTGTCCACCATGCTCCCCTATTTTTTACATTCCAATTGTCTTCAACCCACTGCCTCCTCTCCTTTGTGGGCAAAACAGGTCCTTCCTCCTTACACTTTCATATTGATTGAGGAGCCTTACTAGATAGCTGAGCTTGTTGGACCTCCTCCCAATTCTTCTTGTTGGTCAGGCATTGTAGGCTTTGGTTGGTGTTAATACACACTATGCTTAAATTCAGCGTTTTTAGTCATCACCCTAAAAGGATCATAGTTCCAGATTACATCTTGCTCGAAGTTGTATAAGCTCAAAATATAATTGGTTGAGGTTGGGTATAATTGGTTATAACTTTATAACTCACTTACTGTTGCCATCATTCGCAAGGAAGTATGGTGGGCAGGCGCTAAAGGGTAAGCAGGAAGTAAAGTGTACTGGGTGAAAAGTGTTTATACAAAATCCTAATGGAGTATACGTCAAGGAAAAAACTACTAACTAAAATGGGTAATAAACAGCAGCTCTACACGCACACATCTGCTGGACACAAACTTCTGGCAGACACGCGCTTCTGCTTGATGGATTGGAGAGAGGCATCTAAAAACAAACTTGATTTGTTTTTGAAGATAAAAAAAGATCTTGGATGAACCCCCATTTCCTTTTAAGCACCAGACTGTCTTTTTCTAAGCGCAAGAAGACTGTACTTCCCTGGTGTACGAGTGATAAGCAATACTGAGTTGCCGTGTCAGGTTGGGCGAGTGGTGAGCACTTGTTCGAGTGATTACAAATGTCTGTTTGGGTAGACGGAGTATGCTCCCTGTAGGCTGGAAGCAGTAAACTCCTTTCGCTGGATGGGGGAGAGGTAAAGCGCCAACTCTTTGCTTAGCAGGTGTTCCTTTCTCATTTTTTCTGTGGATAAAACGCCCTGAGAGGAGAATAGCATCTGGGGTTGACACATCTTCCGACAACATAAACATTTTTTCATTCAGAATGATCAGGTCAGCGTGCAGTTGCTTAAAAATGGCAATATCCATACCTTTAATGAACAGTCACCGGCGTTGATCACAATTATATTACAGATCGATATTAAGCTTTTCACCGGAGCTCACATTTCCAGTTCCCCCACAGTTTCTTTCTCGAGCTTTGAATACATTTTCCTTCTCGCCTCCAATCGACCAAAAATCGCATTTTCGCCCTCCTCCTCTGCTCCAGTCGACCAAAAATCGCATTTTTCCCCTCTTTCTCGCCTCCAGTCAAACTGAAAATGGCATTTTCCCCTCCTCCTCTGCTCTAGTCGACCAAAAATCGCGTTTTCCCCTCCTTCTCGCCTCCAATCGACCAAAAATCCCATTTTCGCCCTCCTTCTGCTCCAGTCGACCAAAAATCGATTTTCCCTCTCCTTCTCTTCCACGAGTTTCCTAAATCCGCCTGGCCATAAAAATTAAAAAAGATACCTCAAAATATAAATATTTTATATAATAAATAAAAAACCCCCTCCCCTCTAGTTATAAAGACAATATAATGTTTTTTGATTTTTTGATTTTTTTTACCCCAATATGAACGCACGTGATATAATATTGGTTTGTGAGTGACGCGATCTGGACAACAACATACCATATTTGGGAGGAATATCTGCTACTACTATATCCATCAGAATAGATTTCGCAGGGTATTGCACCAAAGTAACACACAAATCTTTAATCAAACCTAAACATCTTACCTGACTTGAATCAAAAGAAAAGAGATATTTATATGGTCTGGTAATGTCTAGGTTTAATCTTTCCATCACAGCCTTGGGCATTAAATTGTGAGACGCTCCAGAATCAAGCATGGCATTATGAAGTATTTTGTCATGTACATTCAAACTCACATAAAATGGAGGAGTTCCTCCACTTTCTGGTTTTCCATTTACTTTAGGGCCAAAAAGTAATTTGGGTTGATCATAAAAAACATTTACTGAATCATCCATTCCAGTAATGTTAAGGGATCTGCTGATTTGGATTCTATAGACATCATGTTTAGCTAATTCCGCCAATGGAACAACTATCTTTAATTTTCCTATTTCAGCTTCTAGATTGAAATATTTTTCTGTTTGAGCTCTAGTATTTTGAACAGTTGGATTTTCTCTATTTTTTGGGTCTTCAGTGTTTTTCTCTTTTTCATGAGTGGGATTATGAGTTGAAGGTGTTTCTGAATTAACTTCTGCTGGTTCTTCTACGTTTCCTACAGGAGGAAAAGTATTGGAAAGTTGTTTATTATTCAGTTGATTATCAGACACATCTTCAATTATTGGATTAGCGGGGTTAGGACTTGCTCTAGAAAGAATTTGTACAGGAGGAGTGTTAGTTTTACCTTTGATGTTTTGTTTTACAACTTTCTGTTTTCTATTCTATGGCACGTCAAGCCGTCTACTTCTCAAATTGTATTGTTTATGAACTTCATAAATTGTTGAATCATATCCTTCTTTAAAATCAAAAGTTTCTCCTGAATGAGTTTGAAATGTTTCAAGAATGTGATTTTCTTGATCATCTTGAGATAGGAAAACTTCTGGTTCATTCTTGTGTTCAGTCAAGTTATTTATTTCAACATCCTCAGTTGGTTCTTCAGAAGATGAACCTTCAACAAAATTTTCCTGGAATGGTGGCCTGATATTTTGGTCAGGAACATTTTTCCCAGTATTTTGGTTCTGATTTCTTCTGAAGTTTGGGTTTCTAACATCGTTTTGACCATCGCCAGAAGACTTTATTTCGATTGTCTCTACTATGTCTCCCAATATTTCCATCCCTTTAAAAATTGCATCAAGCTTTCTTTCAAAAGCTGAAGGTTCTTCGTTGATAGGCATCCTTCTTTCAACTCTATTTCTAGCTCGTTTTTCTATGAGGTTAGCTTCAACACTAACAACTATGCTTTGCATCTCTTCTAGGGTTTGGGGAGCTCTTTCCCTAAGTGAATATGCTATATGAGATTCAAAACCATCAGGGAATTTAACCAATACTGAATCCAGAGGGGGTCTAAGGTTTTGGGGAACAACGTTGTAGGCTTCGTTAAATCTAATGATATAATCTTGCACTGCTTCATTAGGTCCTCTTTTCAATTTTCCAAAGTCAGATAGGATTTGAAGAGGGTCTTTCTTCTTCTCCCATCTATTCAAAAATTCCCTATATAGGGCTGGTAAGTCAGAAATACTGTTTGGAGCAAGGGCCCTAAACCATGTCCTGACTTCCCCAGTAAGACTCTTGACAAAAATTCTCATTCGGACATCATCAGCATTAATTTCATAAAATTCAAAGTAATCAGTCATCCTTTTGGTATGTTGTTGAGCAGTATAAGTACCAGATCCATCAAAAGGGGTGATTTTACTGTGATAATCTTGAGGCAAAGCAGCAGGGTTGCCTGGCAACCTTAACGGAGCATATCTATTGGCCATTGGAAGGTGTAATGGAATAACAGGTGATGATGGTCTGGAAGTAGTGGGTGGAGGAGTAGAAGGAGTGGCTTGTGTTTGAGAAGTTTGGGGAAAATTAGATGAACTCGGGGAAGTTGTAGTAATTACAGAAGTGTTTGAAGTTTCTTCAAAGGTCTGTTCATATTGAATGGAATTTTGTAAATGTCTGTCAAGATGAAATGAAACAAATCTCAATTGTAAATCTTCAAGAAATAATGGGTCCGGAACCAGTCTGGATAATTCAGTTTCAGAAAAATTCACAAATAAAGATGTTTCAAATCGCTCATCAAAAGGTTCTTCATCAAAATAAATCCACTTTACAAGACAAGATGCTGATCTATGAAGAGGTTGAGAACTTCCAGAGCTTTCTTGACTTTCTTTTTCAGAACTTTCTTGACTTCTAAGAATCCTAGGAATCAGATTCGGATTTTCGAATATCGGTGGTGGGTTAGGGTCAGGATTTGACCTGGTATAACGAATCCTTTCTAAAGCCAGTTTTCTTAGTAATGTTTCTTTTTAAGTTTTTGTTTTAAATGGAATGAAAATACAACTTCAACAAATTCTCCAAGAAATTAAAGATTTTCTCAAATATTTATTGAACTAGAGAGTCTGATTGAATGTTTGAAACTAAAATTCAGTTATTAAGCTAAACCAGAGATAGACTGAAGCAGCATTTATTTACTATGCAATTGCAGAGCAAAAGCTTTTCAAAGGCTACCTGGCTGATCTTCAGACTCTGTCTATAGCTTATAAGCAGCCAATAGTAATAATAAAAATGATTCATATCCCCAGTGGAGTCGCCACTATGTTATCACTCATATGTTATCACTCAGATTTTCCTTGAAGTTGTTGGAAGAGGAAAGGGGTCCGAGGTAACCACAAACCAACCTTCAGATACAGAATCTAGCCAATCTGTATCCAGAGAGGGCTCTCTCTTTATGATTTAGCTTTGTTCTTAGAAAATATTAGGCTAGTTATAAGTCCAGGGGTTTTGTTTGAATTTGAATGGTGGAATCCGCCAACTGAGGGCAAGATTAAGTATTTCAGGCCATTGGGCTATGGAGTCGAAAAGATGGCTTTACTGGATTAAGTTTTTACACAAAAGATGGCTTTGCAGGGCAAGATAGCCAAAACAAAGAACAATTTTAGATATTAAAGTGAATGGAATGGATTTTTAAATGGATGAAAGGCAATTAAGAATATTTCAACATGTTTAAACGAGGGAAAGTGAGTGATTACCAATAAAGAGCAATTAAGAATTCTTTACTAAGTAATCAAATGCTTAAACCAGAGAAACAAGAGCAATTAAGAATTCATTGTTTATAACCAGTTTAGAAGAAAACATTTAGAATAATAACAATTGAAATCATAGTACACTTAAGCAATTTCTGATTTAATCCTTTTTTGTTAATTATTCAGAAATGAAACACAGTGATATAGTAAACATATATAAAACTTAAAACACAGGATAGAAATGACTTATTGAACTGTAGTCTGACACATGAATCCTGCAAAAAGTCTTGAGCTTCAATTCATCATCCAGCAAGCCACAAAGAAATTTCTCCAAAAGCACTTTATTCCAAAAGTCAATGTTACAGCAAAGTAGAAGAATCCACCCTCAATAATCCGATTGAGGGCTTATTTATACAAAAAATCATACAAAATATCTCTTAACAAAACGAGATATAATCTAAGATGAATCACAAATAAGTTACAATAAAAATAGAGACAGATGGTCTCATAGATAAGACAAAAAAGCAACTAATGTTGTGTTGTTTCCTCCTTTTGAGAATGTGCTGGAGGCAGGACCTATATTTTAGCTCTTCGTTGTCCTCTTCAGTAATTTTGTTCTAACTGACTTGTTTCACTGATACTCTTTGTTTTTACTGATACACTTTCAACTGAACTGATACTCGTTGACCTTCATTTGTCCCTTTATCGCTTATACTGTAGTAAATAGGCAAAATTTGATATAAGGATAAATTTTACAAAAGTTCCAACAAATCTTCCCACCATTTATCTTCTGCTATTTTGGTCCGTTGAAGCTTCCTTAATGTTTCATCAGCCTCGGTATATCTGAAGAAATTAGGTTGATTAGGAAACAAATGTCTTACCTCATGTTCCAGATAAAACAAATTCTCTAATCTGTCATGAAGATTCCTTCCTGTAGGTAATGTTGCTTCTGCTGAAATGGTTGAGGAACTAGCAATGAAATGATTGTGAGCATGTATGTCCAATTTCTTAACATAAGTTTCCAGGTCCATTATTTTATCTTCTGAAACCATAGGGCTGGGCAACCCTTTATTCAATAAAACATTAAACCTTTCTCTGAAAGCAATGATTTCACTTTGCATGTCAAAACACCTTCGTTCTAAGTTTTGCATAAGAGTCCTTTTAGTAAAAATTCTTTTTATCTCCAAGATTGTTGCAGTTTTGTCCTGAATACCCACATCTGCAAGTTGCTGTCTGGTTTGGGTGTTTAGGAATTGTATGAGCTGATTGGCTTCCTCAGGCCTATTTCCTAATTCTGCTCTTGTATTCTCAACTTCATCCAGAGCTACTTTGACCAAATCATTTTGCTCGTATATTATCTGGATTGAGGACCAGATATCTTTTATTGACTGAATAATATCATCCCAAAGAATGTCATTTATTTCTCTTAAAGGTTTCTCCAATGTGAGATCCATTTGCAAAGCTTTAACCAATTTTTCCAACTTTTTGACTTCTCTTGTTTTGTCAGCAACAGTCATTTTTGAAAGATCATATTTCTGTTCCAAACTAATAAGTTGTAACTTTGTGTGCTGAAGTTCTGTTACTTGTATTTTCAATTCATTCATTTGCTTTACTAATTCTTTTGTACTCAAATTTGAAGTAGTCACCTGTGATGGCTCTGCTGGCTGGCCTGTTGGTTGACTTGTTGTACCTGTGATAACCACTGCTGTAGATACTAGAACATTGGACTGCTTGTCTTTTAAAGCTTGTTCCAGTTCTTTTTCTGTTTCAATCAGTTTCTCATTCATTTTCAAGAGCAACTCCATCAATTCTTCTTCAGAATTCTTCTTTATTACTTCTTCAGTTTGAGGATGTCTGGAGGCTGGCAATTTCAACTGTTTTCTCAAAGTTGTAATGTCATCATCCTTATTTTTTATTAATGCTTCTATGCCTTTGACATCCTTTGGATTGTGACCCAAACCAATTATTATTTCCTCCAATGTTTTTATCCTGTTGTCTTTGGCTTGAGAAGAAGCCTTTTCAAGCTGCAATTGTGTATTAGTGTTCTCCAAAGAATCCTGTAACCTGTGAGCTGCCATTGCCTTATCAGTCAAAGTAGAATAGATCATTTCACCAGTCTGCTTATGTAACTCAATCTGATCTAAAGGATGGATATCCTTTGCTAGGACTTCAAAGTTTTTCCTAATATAATCAGCAGCTGTTTGGGGTTGTTGCACCTTGGGTTTGAAATGGCTCATTAACATTTTTCCCTGTTGGATGTCAAAAGCTGACATCAATCTTTCTTGATTCTTTGGAGCCATTTTCAGATATTGATTATATACTTGTATTTTCAGTGGATCATTCCTGGCTTTGATATTGATAAATGTCTTCTTTATATCTCCTGTATCTTTAACTGGTATTTTGAAAGAAGATATTTCAACACTCTGTTGCTTCTGTAGCTTTTTCCTTTGCGAGGTAGTGGATGCTTCACTGACTGTTCCTGTTTGTTGACTGCCCAATTGTTCTGGTCCTTCACTATCAAGGATTTCATCAATAGACTCTACTTCTAGAGGAGTATTCAATTTCTGTCTCTTGGCCTGAGGCTATTGTGAAGATCCAGTGATAGGGGTAGCGACTTCAGCTTCTCTCTTTTTTCCCTTTTCCATATTTAATGGAGTCTGCAAAATTGACATTTCTACTGGATGGGTTTGAACAGGAGAGATTTGTGCCTGACCTTGTTCTTTGGATGTCTCTGGTTGCTCTGTCATTGTGAACTTTTCAATTACCTGTATGTCCGGTTCTTTTTCTTTTCCTTTTGATTCTACTCCCACTGTACTGGTTTCCTGCAAATGTTGTTGTGAAGTTCCTGCTGTTTGTACCTGCCCAAGAGAGTCCAGGTCAAGTATCTTTTCAAGGTCTCTTATTACATTATCAATATTGACCCGCTCACTATCTTGCTCTACCAAAGTTCCTTCCACCCATTCATCTGTATTTGCATATTGTTCAATTTCTGGCATCCTAAAATGAATGTATGGAGATAATTTGTTTTTCATTCTTCTGTCACAAATAAAACTATATGGATCATAGGGTGCCTAGTAGAAACTCTTTTGTAATTTGAGGTAGTCTTCTAAAATCCTTTCGGCTTCTTTCCCAGCTTCCCTAGAATTACACACAAAGGGACCTAATTGGCTCTTTATCCTGAGTTGCGCCTTCTTCTTGGCATTACAGAAATGAACTATATCTGAATTGTTCATCTGTCTGAAATACTCAAGTGCAAAAAGTCTCATTGGAACATATCTAGGTAACTTGAATGGACACAATTCACATCCATAAATCCTAATTTCAGTATAATTCTGATATAAGTACCAATCTCCCACTTTATATTGTTTTGAGAGTTGAAGGACCCTCTTGATTTCATTACTGACTTTGGGAGGAGAAATTCCAGTTAACAAAGTGGTTGATGGATGTACAAATAGATCAATAAATTCATTGTAAGAGTAAGGAGAATCAGAAGAATGATGGGTGATAGCGGACCAAAAGATAACTAACCTAGGGTTTCCTTTAGCATCAAGTTTCTGAATATGGAAAGGAAAACTTTCTGACTGATAGTATATCATGAGATGATATATGAAGGAAGAATATTTGAATACTCTCTCATTTCCAAATCTCATGAATTGATCATGGATTTTGTCAGCAATATAAGATGCAAAGTCATATTTAACAGCAGGAGGCTGTCCCGGGGTAAAAATAGACAATAATACTAGGGTCAATTGGTCAACAAACTCACTAGTATTAAAACCCATTATTGAAGATATCATGTTTAAAATAAGTCTGCCCTCATTAGTAAAATAGGTGTGGCCATAAGGGGGAGGTCCTTTAGGCTGATGCTGTGGCAGCATGAAAGTCTGACAAAGACGATTTAACTCTTCATGGGACAATTGGGCAGACTTCTCACGTAATTCAGCCATGTACAGAGGAGTGAGGGCTTGATCAGGTTGGAAACATAGCATTTCATTTATGGATTGAGCAGTTATTGGGAAGAGGACATCTTGACTTGGGGATAAGACTGCTCTTTGGTTAGGATCATAGTTGGCATGGCAAAGATGGATGATTTCAGGGAAGATACGGACTGCTGGGAGAAGGTACATGGGCATATTGGATTCCCAGAGTCCAATTATGTCAAAACAATTCAAATAATTGTCTCTGCAGCGAAAAAATATTCAAAGGGGATTCTCACTGATACCCAGGTCTTTAATTTTAAAATCCATATCCGCTAAAGGTAAATAATCCAAGTCTTTGTGAGGGGCATTCAACGGTGCTACGTTTAAAGCCACATGAACTTCCATTTTTGGTTCTTGTGGATTCAAACATGGAAATTCGGGTTTTGACGGGAAAAACAGGTGCAATTGCAAGTTTTGGGAATATAATTACACTTCTCAGGATTTAGAAATGAACTAACAATCAAGCCTGAACCTGCTTTAGTGAAAGAGTACGAAAATCAGGTTTATTACAGAGTTTGGTGGGATTTTTTAGGGTAAATACCTGTTTCTCTGAGGATGACGCTGGTTTCAAACAGGTACTGGATAAGGCGAATGATTTCTTGAATGCTTGACTGCAATTTTCTTAGACGAGGAAAAGGTTGGCAGTCTTCAACTATGAAAATTTTGAATTACTGTGCATGGAAGTGTAGTCGTTCTCTGCGAATGAAAAAATGAAAAATGCAGGCTTATTTTGTTTTATTCACAAATTCAATGGGTGGCAGAATTTTTTATTATTTTATTGGATGACGTCAGCATGGTACAATGGATATGTCACGAACGGAAAGGTGGTAAGCGGTTTCTATCACACCGCTTATGAGGGAAGGCGGTTTTAGGCGAAAGGGCAGTGATGCGATACAACGACTGACACGTAGCACGACACTGTTTCTTAAAAACCGGCCATTATCGCTGTTCAAGACAGACATTAATCTAAATGGATGAGGATCGAGATTCTCTCGATGGGTCAATCGTGGATGGTCGATTTATGTATATGTATCAATTCTACGCCCAATGTAATTAACTATTAATTAAACCCATCGGGTGGAATTCGATTGGCTGGGGTGGGTTATTAATTAATTGTGTGGATTAATTAATCCCTGGTATGGTGGATGGCAGGGAATTATTTTATTTTTATTTTTAAACATATATAATATGTTTAAACGCTTTTTCATATTTTTATTTATACAATAATTAAATCAATGCGATTTATTTACTGTAGGGGGCCGGGAATAATATTAATGTTATGTTTTAGCCAAAAGGGGGTATATTGTGGGTTTTTGATTTGAATAAAATAGGAATTAAATACTTTTGGCTAAAAAGTCATAATATAAGGGTTTTGGGGATATTACTATAAAAGGATTTATATACATAGGACAAGGTTATTTCAATAAGAAGTTAATAAATAAAATTAGAGTTAATATGACAAGGGAACAATGTGAACTCAAAATACTTAAATATAACCAAGAAAGTGAAGATTCAAAAGTAAATGGCATTATTATACTTTCATCACTTAGACTTAGAATAAAAGTGATTTTGAGGGCTTTTCATGAAATATTGAAGGATTTTCCTAAGTAAAATGGGATTTTACTTAGAAAAATATTTTTGAGAGGTGAATGAATGTGATAATGGATGATTTCAAGTACTTATGTTTTTTCAATTATTGGGCCGAGGGTCCGATCCCTCCAAAAGTCAAAGAAATGCCTTGAGCCCCTTTAATCTTCAAATACCTTAGTGCTTAGGGAAATTAGTGAAATGTTTAGGGAAAAAGAGAGGGGAAGTTAATAATTTGACTTTGCTCTGTTGTGAACTTTTTCCAATGTAGTATCTGCCTTTGTCCTTGTGATGAAAGTAAAATTGAACACATCTAAAACCATTAATCATCACATGTAATTCAGCAACATCATCTACCTACCCTACCTACTTTACTCTACCATTTTCTCTTCTTTATTAGGGTGCACTTAGACTGGAAAACCCTTATCAATCTTCTTTTTCTTTTACATGGCAAACCTATCTAAGTCTACACTTATTACATCCAAGGGCTCAGATTAAACAGTTGAGCACCTTTTATTAACTCTACCTGTCTACTTATCTGCCAAGATTAAACTGTTTGGTCAGATATTTATTCTCTATTCTACAACATGAGATTGAAAAATGAATGAGTCAAGTTTAAACAGTTTGACTCTTCATAAATTGTGGCAAAAGTTTGACAAGCTGCACACAATTTTGTTTATTACAAAAAATGAAATAGTAGTGGAATTTAGACTTGCACACTTTCCTGGTCTATTTTTGTTTGGGGTTCATTTCTTTCACTTTTTTGACCATTTTATTCTTTTCACCCTTTGATTTTTCTTTTAGGGTATACCCTCTTTACATTTTTTAAATTTTTTGATTTTTTGAAAATATGGAAAACCTTTGCAACAAGAAAAGGTATGAACATATTACATAGCTCATCAAGTCAATCATGAAATATGACACATATTGGTATAGGAGTCTAAAATAGGGAATCAGAACACACATCTTGCTGAACCTGTCAACTGCCATAGATAGGTATTCATGTCCCTTATTGTTTGTTGGTAAACCTCCCACATAATCTATGGAAATGATTTCCCAAGGACGAGTTGGGACAAGTAATGGATGACATATACCATGTTTCATGTTGTTAGGCTTGTTGGTACAATAAAGCACACATCATCTTATGAACCTAGCTACTTACTTTTGCATCTTGGGCCATACACATACCTCTGCAATTTTTCCACTGTATTCCCTACACAAAATTTCTCTGCATACTTGGAAGTGTGAGCCTCTCTAATTAAATACAATCACTCACCTTTAGGAACACATAGCATATCCATCATGTAGAGTAACCCATATTGAATATGGTAGTCAATAGTGTTGTCACCGTCATGCACATGACTCTGACTCTGTTGAAACACCTCCTTGAAGTCCTCATCCTATGAATATGCCCCTCTGTATGCATCATTGGTGAATGGCTACATGTGTCTAAGAGCTACCAAAGTTGTAATCTTTGGTGTGGGTAGCCTTGAAAGCATGTCGACCAACTTGGTTTTTTTCCCTTCTTGTACTTGATCACCAAATGAAATTGCTATAGAAACCCCATCCACTTGTAATCTTGTGTCTGATGTAGCTTCCTATAGTACTACAAGTACTGTAGTGGTTGGTGATATGTGTGGATTACTATCTCCTTTCCCATTAGATATTGCTTCCACTTCTTCACAACTTTCACCAAGGCATAAAGCTCATTGTCGTAGGTAGGGTAGTTAAGAAATTCCCCATGAAATGCTTCAGAATGGTAGCATACAAGCCTTCCTCCCTGAATCAAGACCACTCCCATAGCATACCCACTCAAATATATATCCACTTCAAATGGCTGCTGCATGTTTGGGAATGCCATAACTAGTGCTTGAATGATTTTTTTATTTAGCTCCTCGAGATCCCTCTGCTGGCCCTTTCCCCACTGGAATCTCTTGCCACTTTTTGTTATGGCATGGAACGGTGTGTTGAAATTAAATAAGAAAATGAACCACATACTAGTGTGGGATTCCAGATCACACATGAGTGAGGAATTCAGTGACACATTAGTGCTAATGTGGGTGCCCAATTTTTAAATAAATTGGAAAATAAATTGTGATCTTTTCTCACAACAACTTGTAATAGTTAACTAAGTTTGATAGACTTAGTTAGCTCAAGAATTTTGAGTTGAGGGTCAAAGGTGAGAAATGTAGAGTGATTATATTATTTACAGGGTCCATTTGTAGTTGTAGCACTAGTGTGGTGTGAGTGTAATCAATTAACTCAAATTAATTGAGTTAAAATCAATTTAACTAGTTCTAACTGAATGATGAGATAGTGGAAGACCCAATGAATTAAAATAAATTTAATTCACAAGTAGTGATCTACCAATTAGTTTATGATTCACTATTAATAGTTGCATGTAGGTCAATTTTGATGATGACCCAGTTGAGCAAAGGTTAAATGCAAGTAAACTATTAATTGTATTATTATCGAACTTCTAGGTGTAGTTATAAAGCCACAGGAAGCCCATGATGGATTGCGCAATCAAGGAAGGTTGTAATTCCTATTTAATAGGAATTATTTTTCCTAGGGATTGCATGAGAAAGGAAGGCTGAAGGTGGGTAGGAAATTGGCTTTGTATTCATCCAATTTTTCCTAGATCAATGTGAGACAATTGGTAGAGTGTATGAGGTTATTTTGAGCATATATGCATCATATTATTTCATGATTCCTTGGTTTATTATACAATAAATATGGAGGGGTTTTGAGAAGTTTCTTTCCCTAGGAAAATCTTGTGTTGTGCGATTGATTTACTTATTTCTCTTACTTTCATGTGATTGAGCGATCGTGATTTATATTCTGCAAATATTGTAGAAGGATTCAGTATCTTGTTTTAGTACATTGCATGATCGGATTGAATCCATTAGTGCAATTTATACATGGTATCAGAGTTGTGTTATATATTTTTGACATGGTATCAAAGCGCAAAGAAGCACAATAGTGGCGAATAAATTGAGTTTGTGTTGAAAATTATTCAAATTTGCAGATACTTTCTTTGGAGCTAGAAGCAGATCAATATGTCTTTCAATGGCTTGAGACTCAAATATGCACTCGAGGGAAGTTTGAATTATATTGCATGGAAGGACAAGATGGAGGCAGTGTTAGAGGACAATGTGTTGAAGGAATTCATATATATTGATATTCCCAATCCCGCAGCAGCAGATGCCCAACTTATTGATGCATGGCAGAAGAAGGTTGCAAAGGAGAGGAGGATATTATTATAGGGAGTTTGAGATCATATTGTCTTGAGTCTCCATGGCAAGGAAACTCCATATGATATGTGAAAGGCCTTGAAAGATCTGTTTCAAAGTAGTAATGACCACAGAAAATTGGAATTCAAGGACAGGCTTAGGAAAATAAAAATGGAGAAGGATGACACAATCCAAAAATACTTGACCAAGTTCACTCAATTTCGAGATGAGATTGGAAGTGTTGGAATTACTATAGCTGATGATGACTTGGTGAGCCTAACACTTCTAGGCATTCCCAAGAGCTAGCATAGTTACTAGGACTCTATGAATGGGAGGGATAGGCTACCATATTGAGAGAGACTATGGTCAGATTTGGTACATGAATAATTTCAGCGGAATACCAGGGATGGATCCTCATCCAATATTGATCATGAGAAAAATTGTGCCTTGGCTAGTAATGAAAAGAAGGGGAAGGATAAGAAGTCCCATTCCAAATCTGATACTAGTAAAGAAGGAAAGAAGCATGGCATGTCAAAGGTGAAATGTTTTCATTGTGATGATCATGGACACTATGTCACAAATTTTCCACAAAAGAAGAAGAACAACAAGAAGGCTCTGGGAGCTACAACGGGTGAAGCTTTGGCCTCAAATTTTGAGTTTTAATTCTCTATCATCGCATGCATGGAGTCAATTATTATGAGATATATGTGGTACTTGGATAGTGAAGAATATTTCCACATAACGGGAAACAAAGAACTCTTTAGTATCTTGGAGGAGAAGGATCTTCAGATGCAAATCGAGATGGGTGATGATGGGAGGAATAACGCTACTAGGATTGGTACAGTTACTTTCCAAAGATAGACAAGTAAACCTTTCTTATTAAAATATGTCATGCATTTACCATGCTTGAAAAATAATTTAGTTTAAGTTGTTGTGTTGGAGAATATTGGATATGATGTGGTTTTCAGTGAAGTACATGTGTTCCTTCATCACAAAGCCACAGGACAGGTAAAAAATATTGGGTTTCGTGTGAAGAACCTCTACAAATTTGATGTAGATGGTTGCGCAACATTGTGCAGTAAAGCAAGGGAAGTGGTGAGCTGGGATACAGGTGATTTATGGCACAAGAGATTGGGCCATATACACCACAATTCTTTTAGGATTATGCAATATATTTCTACAAGTATTCCAGAGGGTACTCTTGTGCAGATAAACACATGCAAGGGATATATCATGGGGAAGTATACTAAATCCACATTTTATGAGAAGGAGAACCGAGCAGTGGTAATCCTTGAGAGAGTTCACAAAGATGTGTGTGGACCATTCTCTACACTTTCCATAGAAAAGAACAAGTATTATGCAATTTTTGTTGATGATTTTTCTAGAAAGTGTTGGATCTTCTTTGTGCAGAAGAAAGATCAGATGTTATCCAAGTTTTGTGAATTCTAATCACTAGTAGAGAAAGATAAAGGGAAGAACGTGAAGGCTCTAAGGAGTGACAATGGTGGTGATTATATATCTAATGAATTCAATAACTTATGTGCCAAAGAAGGAATTCAGAGAGAATTGATTGCACCTCATAACCCACAACAAAATAGGGTTGCAGAAAGAAAGAAAAGAACATTTTTGGGAGAAACACGAGCTATGCTACATGATCAATGCCTACCATTACATCTATGGGAAAAGGCATGCAACACAACAGTATTTATGCAGAACCGTTGTCCTCATCAGATATTTGGCATGAGTACACCAGAGGAGGATTTTTTCAAGTAAGAAACCAGATGTTTCATATATTTTAATTTCTTGGCTCATTTGTCTATTTCCATGTGACCAAATATGCCAGGAAGAAGCTAGAATGAACAACATAAGTTGGGATATTTTTGGGGTACACTAATACTCCCCATAACTATCGGGTGTATTTTCCAGCTAAAAAGATGACAATTGTCAAGAGATATGTTAAATTTGATGAGGAGAAATCCATGTGATTTTCCCTTGAGAGGGCACATTAATTGCATGCAGATGAGGAAATCTTAGTTCCAAAGGATGACCCTCAGTATGTGGATCAACCACAAGAAAAGGATCATGGAGTGGCAGAAACCAGTCATGCAGAGCCATCCACCAAAAATGGTAGGAAGTGCACCAGAGAGGCTGACAGATTGATGCTAGATGCGACAGAGCATGTAGGTGCACCTACATCATAGCACATGCAGAGAAGGTCCCTAGACATGTACACTTGATACATGGCTATTATGAGTGAGTGTATTGTGATAAAAACATCCTCTTTTGAGGAATCAGTGTAGCAGCCAACATGGGTTGATGCCATGGTTGAGGAGATGACTCCATTATCAGAAATAGTGCATAGGAAGTGGTCCCAAGACCAGTAAGGAAATTAGTGGTTGGATCCAAGTGGATCTATAGGGTGAATAAAGTAGAAAATGGGAGTGCAGAGAAATACAAGGCTAGATTTGTGGCCCGAGGATTCTCACGGGTAGAGGGGATTGACTATGAGGAGAATTTTGCACCGGTTTCAAGAAAATCATCGATTAGATCCATCCTTGCACTCTCATCATAGATGGGGTGGTAGATACATCAGAGGGATGTAAAGACATCCTTTCTCAATGGATTTATTGAGGAAGAAGTGTACATTGAGTAGCTATAAGGTTTTGAGACCTTTGACAGGGAGTCACACGTGTGCATGCTCAAGAGATCATTGTATGGGATGAAGCAAGCACCTCTTGCTTGGTACACCAAGATTGGAAACTATTTCACCGGGTTGGGCTTCACAAATATTGAAGTGAATGAAAACCTATATCATATTGCAGTTTATGGTAAAATTTTGAATATTGTACTTTATGTTGATGATCTTATACTGACATGTGATGAGTAGCTCATAAATTATTGCAAAGAGGATCTTGCAAGAGAGTTTAAGATGAAGGACATGGGGCTATTGCATTACATAAGCTATTGGCCATTTAAGAAAGAAGAGATGGGAAGCTATTTGTATCTCAGGGAAAGTATTCGAAGGAGACTTAAGGAAGTGTTGGAAACATTGTCATTGATGGCAAAGGAATTGGAAAAGACAGGAGCAACACCTAAACTATCCATAAGGCAAAAGAGACAGAGAGGTAGCAGAGGCAGCAGATGAGACATAGCAGTAGAGTTGAATTAGGGGTTTAATATAGTTTGCAAAGGAGATGAAGAACTGTGGAATTGTGCTAAGTATGGATGAGTAATTTCATAATGGGTAGAGGATACCTTCGATATGAAATCATTGTTGCAGAGTTACAGATATGTGTATTATATGTATATTGACTGATGTAATTATTGTGTGGAATCCCCTGAACCTCTGTATAAGTCTCTGCGTATGGAGTTAAAAGTGAAACCCTGTTGAGGAATAATGGTGGCAGAGATATGATGTTTTTTAATGTACAGGTAGAAGCGGAACTGTGACAGGATATAACTCTGAAATGGAAGGTTGACATGTTATATATATCATAGAAAAATTGAAGAATGATATTGAATTCTCACGAGTTTATGTTTGTAAGGAAATCCCGTCGGAAGAGAACTACATTTGTTCGTTGATTATTGGAAATCCTGCCAAAGATGGACCAGATTTATAGCGCAAACCCAGACTAACCCTTTGGAATCATGAACAAAACCTTGAGCGAAGGGCGGAATCACGAAGGAGGAATAGTGAAGGCAGTTTATGGTTTTCATCACACCGCTTTCAACGGGTAAGCGGTATTCAAGAGGTGGGGAGTGAATCCATAGAACAAGTGACACGCGTCCCTGTACGATTTTACAAAACCACTTTCACTGTGCGCAATCGCGCGTTATAGTTTGACCCAGGATGCCCAGTGATATCGTTGAGCGTCGTTGATCTGGGAAGGGGTCATCGGATGATCGTCATTTGTTAAAGATGCGCGAAGATTAACACAGGTGTGGCAGACCATCGCTTGTTAACGTTCGACATCGGAGGTCGAGCGATATACATATACGTTGTTGATCTGGAAGCTTGCTAATCTAACGGTGATCGGACGCTGGACTTGCGCAAAGATTACTATGGTACGATGGGTGTATTGGCTTGGCTATTGACTACGTATGTGGGCCTAGGGGTCAAAGATTTATCATAAGATTAATTTATTTGGAAGCATTGGATGTTTCTATAAAATCCGAAGGGTTAAATTCAAAAGTTTTAAATATATTTATTTGTCAATTTCTTTAAAATTGATAAATAAATTAAAAAGAAATCAAAAAGCCCCATGGGACAAACTAAAAAATACTGACAGAGAAATACCACTAGTTGTTCGTGGTTTTGACTCATGGTTGTAATAAAGGAAAAACTATATAAGGAAAAGAAAAATAAAGAGCGACGTGTGCATTGTAAGGGTTGTGAATGAATAAATATTTCTAAGGAATATATGCAAGGGCGAACTTTGATCTTAACTGATATATCTGAATCTACGATGCACCCATGGATAGAATGATCTGACAACGATGAATCTCTGATTGAATGACGGACAAAATCATAAAGAACTGGTGTGAGTATACAGAAAATAAATAAATCTGGTAACTGGAAAGGTATGTCGTATAGAAACTGGTGGATCCAGTTTGAAAATTGATGAAATGTGGTCCACAATGGTGTTGAGGGTTGAAGCGTTCAGTGAGGGGGTTGTAGCTCCCTTCCAGTGGTAGTTGGTAAACGAGAGTAGGGGGTAGTAGCTCCCTTCCAGGAGAGGCTGGTAAACGAGAGAAGGTTGTAGCCTTCTGCAGGTGGGTTCCTACATGCTGGTATAAGTCTACACCAGCATATATTGTAAGAATATTTATCTATAATAAATATTAAAGACTGAGATTATATCAGCGGTGTTTTTTCTCCCAAATTTGGTTTCCACCTTAAATTCTGGTGTTCATATGTGTTGTGTATGTTTGATGGTTTGTTATGTTATTTTTTTTCATGCTTAATGCTTATCTGATGCAATTCTCTAAGTAAAGACATATATCTGGATATACATGTTGGATGCAGTACTGTAACATAAGGTTTTAAGAGAAAGAAAAGAAAAATAGTTCAGCTCTAAATACTAATTCACCCCCCCCCCCCTCTCAGTATTTCTCCCAACAATTGGGATCAGAGCAGGTCCTTTTGAAAAATCTTAGCCGCTAGAAGGAAGATCAAGCAAGATGATCAATCAAGATGGAACAACATCTATCAGGCCTCCGCTCTTTAACGGAAAAAATCTAATCTTCTGGAAGACAAGGATGAGATCCTATCTTCATTCTCTGGGAGCAGAGGTATGGGCAATTGTTGAACAAGGATATCAATACCTAGTTGCAGTACCAACAGATCCGACGGAAAGAAATAATTATGAAACGAATGCAAAGGCGGTCAATGCTCTATTGGGAATTCTAACTGAATTAGAATTTGTCAAAGTCATGCAGCTGAATACAGCCAAGACAATATGGGACAAAATCATTCTAAGTTATGAAGGTGATGCAAAGGTAAAAAGTGCTAAACTCCAAACTCTCAGAATTCAATATGAGAATCTAAAAATGGATAATGAGGAGATAATTGCCAATTTATTTTTACGTATTGATGATATTGTAAATCGTATGAGAAATCTAGGAGAAACAATAACAGAATCTACCTTGGTTGAGAAAGTCTTAAGATCACTAACAACAAAATTTGAGTCAAAAGTTTCTGCTCTTGAAGAAAAGAAGGATCTTCAAAATCTTACTGTGGTGCAACTTCATGGCATACTAACTACATATGAAATGAGGAAGACCATCAGAATTCAAAGAAGAAGTCTTTAGAACTTCTACAAAAGGGAAGGAAGTACAAAAAACAGAAGGATTAGGATATATCTCAAAAGAAGATGAGATAAACTTTGTAAAGAAACTTCAACTTGGCACAAGATGGTTCAAAGGTAAGCTTCCTTTCAAATGTTTTGATTGTGGAAGAGTTGGTCATTATGTTGCTAAGTGTCCTTATAAAGAAACACATAGAAAGGGGAAGGAAGTAGAAAAAAGGAATAAGAATCGTTTTAGCACTAGAAAGAGTTACTATACTCATGAAGATAGTGATGGGTTATCTGATAGTGAGGAAGAATGTGAACAAGATCTTAGACTACTCATGGCATTTGAAAATGAATCTAGAGAAGAAAAATATACTTTTGTGGATGCTCTAGAAGACAGTGATTTTCTTGATGAAAACAATAAACTCAAAATTTGCTTAGAATAAAGTAAAATAACCATAGAAACTCTGAAAAATCAACTTGAAGAAAAAGAGAAACACAATGAGAAATTAGAGTGTGAAGTAGTAAGTCTAAGAAAAGAACTTGAGAAATGAAAAACTTTGAATCTTAGATTTGCTAAAGGATCTAAAACATTAGATGAGATTATCAAGGTACAACGTTCTCCTCTTATAAAGACAGGTCTTGGATATATTGGAGAATCTTCTCAGGCTTCAGCACCAAATTATCTAAAAGCAGTTACAGCTGGCTTACAACATACTGCCACTCAGCAAGGGAATAAAGAATCTTTACAGATAAAGCATGATCATCTCAATTCAAAGAACACTAACAGGAATGTCTTTCGAAAAAACACCAATCAACAAGTAAATTCATATAGAATATTTTATGATCGCAGAAATTTCTTCTTCAATGGACAATGTTTCTCATGTCACAATTTTGGTCAAAAAGTTGTTCAATGTGTTGCATATAAAACCATCATGACAAGAGAAGCAAGAAAGAAAAGGACTGATATTGAAACAAAGAAGAATACTTATAACAACTTTTATCCTCTTCAAAATGAAGTTGAATGTGCTTATTGAAATAACTTTGGCCATGAAGAATCTGAATGCAGGAGAAAAATTCAGCCAAAAGAACATGTTCCTTCAAGCTCCAAAGTATGGAAAATAAAGGAATTATAGGTTGAAAATTGTGGCATAGCGTTATTTGCAGAATATGAAGAAAACCAATGGTACATTGATAGTGGATGTTCAAGACACATGACAGGTGATAAAGACAAACTTCTTGCATATAGTGCTCTAGAAAAAGAAAAAAATGTCACATTTGGAAATGATACTCCTGCGGTCATTAAGGGAAAAGGGTTTGTTTTTCTAAAATAAAAGGTGAAAGCTAATGAAGTCATGTATGTGCATGGATTAAAGCATAACTTGTTAAGTGTAAGTCAAATGTGTGATCAAAGAACTGAAGTTTTCTTTAATTCAAAAGAATGTGTGGTACGTGATCTTGATACAAGTAAAGCAATTATAAAAGGAAAAAGAACTCCAAACAACCTGTATATATTGAAGAACCCCAAAGAACAATGTTATTTGAGTAAATCTTCAGAAAATTGGCTATGGCATAGAAGGTTGGGGCATCTGAGTTTCTCTCAAATCAACAAATCAAGCAGACTTAAAGCTGTTCGTGATCTTCCCAATATTACTCTACCTAAAAATATCATATGCAAATCTTGCCAATTCGGCAAGCAAACCAGGGTACAATTTAATGCCAAGGAAGGATCATCAAGTAAGCCTCTTGAACTCATTCATACTTACATATGTGGACCTATGAGGAAAAATTCACCACGTGGTGAAGAATACTATATCTTATTCATTGATGATTTCTCTAGAATGTGTTGGATTGGGCTGCTTAAACACAAAGATGAAGCATTTGAGAAATTTCAGATCTTCAAAGCACTAGTTGAGAATGAATTAGATATAAAAATCAAGTGTCTCAGATCTGATCGAGGAGGAGAATATACATCAGATGAATTTCTTGAATTTTGTGAACAACATGGCATAAAAAGACAGTTTTCTGTAGCTGGCACTCCACAACAAAATGGTGTTGCAGAAAGAATGAATAGAACAGTTCAAAAAATGGCTAGAGCTATGCTTGATGATTCCAGAACACCTGACACATTTTGGGGAGAAGCAGCACATACAGCAGTAAACATTCTCAACAAAGCACATGTTCATGTAAATAGTGATAAAACTCCATATGAACTCTGGTATGGTAATCCTCCCACTATAAAGCATTTTAGAATTTTTTGGAGAAAATGCTTTATCAAGAATAATGATGAAAAACTTGGCAAGTTTGAACCCATAGCAGATGAAGGAATATTTCTTGGTTACTCCTCTAGGAGTAGGGCATATAAATGTTACAATAAAAGACTTCGGAAGATTGTTGAATGTATTGATGTTGTTATTGATGAGTCTCCAGTAGCTTCAAAAGAAGAAAAACAAACAACAAATGAAGACGATGATGATGACATATATCCTTCTACATCAAATAGTAATGATACAAATAGTGAACCTAGTGAAGAACCCGAAGATGATTTGTCTGAAAAGGCTCCATCCAGATATGTTCAAAATAATCATCCAGAATCTCGAATTTTGGGAGAAAAAGGATTAGGTGTATAAACAAGAAGGACTCTTGTGGGATCTTCTAGCAATCTGGCATTTCTGTCCACTAGTGAACCTCACAATTATTAGGTCAAACTTTGAAGATAGATGTTGATTCTAATCCCATGAATGAAGGCTTGATCAAAATTAAATAATCTTACTTGGGAATTGATACCAAGACCTCAGCAAAATGTAGCCTGGACTAAATGGATATTCAAAAACAAGTTAAATGAGAATGGGGATGTTATAAGAAATAAAGCTGAACTTGTAAAGAGTGTATTTGAAGGTATGAACTTGCAGAAAACATTTTCTCTTGTAGCCGGACTTGAAGCCATGGAAGGTGTTCTGATTATTGACTTCAACAAATCAAAGTTTACCTCTCAAATGGATGGTAAATATGCTTTTCTAATGGTGATCTAGAAGAAATTATATCGAACAACTTGGAAGGTTATGTGAGGAAATGATGAAAAACTTGTTTGTAGACTTCAAAGGCTCTATGGTCTCAAACAAGCTCAAAGACGTGGTACTATCATCTTAATAAATATCTTCGTCAACAAGGATTTTCAAAGGGGTCTGCTGACAGCAACTTATACACAAAAATTGAAAATGACAAACTGTTGATTGTGGTTGTATATGTCGATGATATCATTTTTGGAAGTAACAAAGAGTCTATGAGTCAGAAATTTTCTTCTAATACGCAGCAAGAATTTGAAATGTCTTTACTTGGGGAACTAACATTCTTTCTTGGCCTGCAAGTGCAACAAGCAACAGATGGTATACTATTATCACAAGCAAAGTACCTCAAGCAAATCCTGAAGAAGTATGACATGGAAGATTGCAAACCTATAAGTACACCAATGATAACCGGATGTCGTCTCAATTCTAATGACCAGTTCCCCCACCGGGTGAATCAACGAATACGGATCTATGATAGGAAGTCTACTTCATCTCACGGGACCATCCATGAATGGAACTCTGGTGGCGATTTAGGATTGTTGGAAGAATTCCAACTAATCCAGAGTCTACATCTTCAAAGTACCTTGAAAATAATATTCAAATATCTACAAGGAACTCAAGACTTTGGACTATGGTATCAAGAATGCTGATCTTACTCTTCAGCGCCACCTTCGAGTACGATTGGTGGAAGTGTTGATGGTCGGAAAAAGCACTAGTGGTGGTGCATTCTATATAAGGTTAGGTTCGTATCTTGGTTTTAGCAAAGCAAAGCTCTATGCCTTATCTATAGTATGGAAAACGGGGGTGTGTGACTGCGGCATCTGTCCTTTGCACTCAACTTCTCTGGATGATGCAAACCCTACAAGACTTTCAAATCAAATGTTCACCTCCTATCTCCATTATGTGTGATAATAAAAGTGCTATCAGTATCTCAAAGAACCTTGTTATGCATTCCAAGACCAAGCACATTCCCATCAAATATCACTTCTTACATGAACAAGTGCTTGAACAAAAGGTGAAATTTGAGTATGTTTCCTCCAAAGAACAAGTTGCTGAAATATTTACCAAACCTCTACCCAGGGAAGCGTTCGAATATCTCAGATAGAAACTGGGAGTAGTATCTGCCATGCGGAGGATTAGATCTACTTAAATACAGAAGATTAAATTGGTTGTGAGGTGTTGTTAGGCATCTCTGAATGCACAGGTTCAAGGGGAGCATTGGTCATATGAAAAGGATGAATTTTTGGTCATATTATGTTTGAAGATGCAGCATGATCTCAGGGGGAGCATGGCATTGTTGGTTCAAAGGATCTTGATCACACTCTTTTCCATTGATGTCAAAGGGGGAGGAAAAGCAACAAAGGGCTTCTATAAGGCCATCAGAGGAAGAGTATTGCCATCAATGCCAAAGGGGGAGATTGTTCGAAATGTTGTCATTGATGGCAAAGGAATTGGCACAGACAGGAGAAACACCTAAACTATCCATAAGGCAAAAGAGATAGAGCAGTAGAGTTGAATTAGGATGAAGAACTGGCTTAGTTTGATATTTGCAGTCGTGGAACTACTTGATTGAATATATGAGGGGCTGTCGAGGCATTCAGTGTATCCATTGAAGAACTTAATGGTGGCAGAGATATGATGTTTTTGAATGTACAGGTAGAAGTGGAACTGTGATAGGATAGAACTCTGAAATGGAAGGTTGATATGTTATAAATATCATAGCAGAATTGAAGGAAATCCTGTCAGAAGAGAACTACATTTGTTCATTGATTATTGGAAATCCTGCCAAAGATAGACCAGAGTTATAGCGCAAACCCAGACTAACCCTTTGGAATCATGAACGGAACCTTGAGTGAAGGGCAGAACCACGAAGGAGGAATAGTGAAGGCAGTTTATGGTTTTCATCGCATCACTTTCAATGGGCAAGCGGTATTCAAGAGGTGGGGAGTGATTCCATAAAACAGGCGACATGCGTCCCTGTACGATTCTACAAAACCACTTTTTACTGTGCGCCATCGCGCGTTATAGTTCGACCCAGAATGCCCAGCAATATCGTTGAGCGTCGTTGATCTGGGAAGGGGTCATCGGACGGTCGTCATTTGTTGAAGGTGCGCGAAAATTAACACATGTACGGCAGGCCATCGCATGTTAACGATCGGTATCGGAGGTCAAGCGATATGCATATACGTCGTTGATCTGGAAGCTTGCTAATCTAATGGTGATCGGACGTTGGACTTGCGCGAAGTTTACCTATGGTACCATGCGCGTATTTGATTGGCTATTGACTATATTTGTGGGCCTGAAGTCAAAGGTTTACCATAATATTTGGAAGGGTTAAAATGCGAAGGGTTAACTTTAATCCTAAAGTTCTGTTCATAATTGTAAATATATTTATTTATCAATTTCTTCAAATTGATAAATAAAAATTAAAAAGAGATCAAAAGCCCCGTGGGATAAAATAAAAGGAATACTGTCAGAGGAATACCATTAGCAGTTCGTGGTTTTGACTCATGGTTTTAATAAAGGCAAAACCATATAAGGAGAAGAAAAATA
Organism: Pinus albicaulis; assembly: GCA_034641835.2. Lineage (NCBI taxonomy): Eukaryota > Viridiplantae > Streptophyta > Pinopsida > Pinales > Pinaceae > Pinus > Pinus albicaulis. The sequence continues at coordinate 555,855,512 of CM076569.1, read as the reverse complement.
AAGAATGAAGGGTGCATTGTAAGGGTTGTGAATAAATTTTCTAAAAATAATATCTGTATGGGTGAGCTCTATTCTTAATTGATAAATCCGATACTACGATGCACCCATGAATATAATGATATAACAATGATGATGGATGATATCATGAAGAACTGGTGTGAGTATATAGAAAATAAATAAATCTGGTGACCGGCAAGGTATGTCGTATGGAAACTGGTGGATCCAGTATGAAAATTGATGAAATGAGGTCTACAGTGGTGCTGAGGGTCGAAGCCTTCAGAGAGGGGGTTGTAGCTCCCTTCCAGTGGTAGATGGTAAACGAGAGAAGGTTGTAGCCTTCTGCAGGTGGGTGCCTGCGTGCTAGTATAAGTCTACACCGGCATATGTTAGCGAGAGAAGTTTTTCTATAATAAATATTGTTTGAGATTACGATGGCGGTGGTTTTCTCCCAGAATTGGGTTTCCACCTTAAATCACAGGTGTTCATATGTGTTGTGTATGTTTGATGGTTTGTTGTTGTTTATTCATGTGTGCATATAGGTATGACTATATAAATAAAGACATATATACGGATATACATCGTGGATGCGATCTTTTAATAACATGAGTTTTGAAAAGAAAAAGAAAAATAAGTTCGACTAGGCATCTTGATTCACCCCCCCCTCTCGGTATTTCTCCCAACGGCTTGGCTCTCCTTGGGCTTCTGCAGAGTTGGCATTCCTATCAGGACTCTATCAATGGTTGGGAGAAATGCCAGGATGGGAGCGACTTTGGTCGGATCTTGTGCAAGAGGAGATAAGGCGAAGTACCAGGGATAGATCTTCATCAAAGAACTCTGATGAAGAAAATTGCGCTTTGGCTGCCAAAGAAAATAAGGGGAAGAGCAAGAAGCATGCTTCTCAATCCGGTGCGAAAGGCAAGAAGCAGGACATGTCCAAGATGAAGTGCTTTCACTGTCACCAACACGGACATTATGCCACTAGTTGTCCACAGAAGAAGAAAAATAAGGAGGTTGCTAGATCTGTAGCTGAAGAGGCCTTAGCCTTGCAGTTTGAGCTGGATTTTTCGCTGATCGCATGCTTGGTCTCAAGTGTGATGGGTTCAGTGTGGTTTCTTGACAATGGTGCATCTTTTCACATGACAGGAGATCAAGACTTGTTTACTAATCTGGATGAGAAAGATCTTGGAGTGCACATCGAGATGGGCGATGATGGTAGATATAGTGCGACTGGTATCAGTACCATTTCCTTTGAGAGGGAGTCTAGTAAACCCTTCGTATTGAAGGAATTGATGCATGTTCCAGGATTGAAGAAGAATCTGATCTCTGTGGTAACGTTAGAAGACAAGGGATATGATGTTGTCTTTAGCGAGGGAAAGGCTTTCCTACACAGTAAGGCAACTGGTGAGACCTAGAGGATAGGGGTTCGAGTTAAGAACCTTTATCAATTGCAGGTAGATGGTTGCGCAACAATGGCAGGCAAGGCAGAAGAAGTGGTGAGCCGGGATGATGGCGAGTTGTGGCATCAGAGATTGGGCCACCTTCACCATGAAGCTTTGAAGATACTGCAGCAGATTTCTACTGGGCTTCCTAAGGGTACTCTTGCACAGTCAGATCAGTGCAAGGGATGTACCTTGGGAAAATTTGTGAAAGCCACCTTTCATGAGAAGGATAGTCACGCCACGACAATCCTTGAGAGAATTCACACATATGTGTGTGGACCTTTCTCAGTAGCTTCGATAGCAAAGCACAGGTACTATGTGATATTTGTTGATGATTTTTCTCGAAAGTGATGGATCTTCTTCATGCAGAAGAAGAGTGAGACATACTCAAAGTTCTATGAGTTCAAGGCACTGGTTGAGAAAGAATCGGGGAAGCAGGTGAAGGCTCTTAGGAGCAAAAATGGTGGTGAATTCATCTATGGCGAATTCAAGGACTTTTGCAGCGTAGAAGGAATTCGAAGAGAGCTCATAGCACCTCATAACCCACAGCAGAATGGGGTTGCTGAGCGGAAGAACAGAACGATCGTGGGTGTTGAACGAGCGATGTTGCATGATCAGGGCCTTCCCATACACTTGTAGGCTGAGGTATGCAATACCGTAGTATATGTGCAGAACCGTTGTCCTCACAGGATACTTGGCATGAGTACACCCGAGGAGGCGTTTTCTGGTAAGCAACCTGATATTTCCCATTTGAGGATTTTTGGTTCACTTTTTTACATTCATGTGACGAAGGATGCCAGGAAGAAGCTGGAGCCGACTGCAGAGGTTGGGATATTTGTGGGGTACACTGATACACCCCATAACTATCATGTGTATTTTCCAGACAGTCGCAAGACTGTTGTGTGATGGGATATCAAATTTCATGAGGAGAAAGCCATGAAGTGTTTGCTTGAGAGCGAGCCACACTTGCATGCAGATGAGGAGCTATTAGTTCCTAAGGATGAGCCTGAGGATGTGGATTAGCCACAATAGGAGGTTCATGGAGTGGAAGAGACCACTCATGCAGTGCCAACCATCAGAGGGCAGAAGCACACTACAGAAGCTGAGCGACTGGCTCAAGATGCAGAGAGGGTTGTAGGAGCACCTACATCACAGTGCAGACAGAGACAGTCACTTGACCGGTATACTGGATACATAGCTCTTATGAGCAAGTGTATCATGACAGAGCCATCCTCTTTCGAGGAATATGTGGAGGATCTTGCATGGGTAGATGCCATGGTGGAAGAGTATGGTTTGATTGTCAGAAACAGTGCATGGGAGATTGTCCCGAGGCCGGAAGGGAAATTAGTGGTGGGTTCGAGATGGATCTACAAAGTGAAGCAGGCAGCTGACGAGAGTGTGGATAAGTACAAGGAAAGATTTGTTGCCTGAGGCTTTTCACAGATTGAGGGGATCGATTATGAGGATACCTTTGCACCTGTCGCAAGGTATTCTTCCATACGGACGATTCTTGCTCTCTCAACGCAGATGGGGTGGCACATTCATCAAATGGATGTAAAGATTGCGTTCCTCAATGGAGTCATTGAGGAGGAAGTGTACATAGAGCAGCTCAAAGGTTTCGAGATCTTCAGCAGCGATTCACATGTGTGCAGGCTCAAGAGAGCGTTGTATCGGTTGAAACAAGCACCTTGTGCTTGGTACACATGGATAGACAGTTATTTCACCGGACTTGGATTCTCCAAGAGTGAGGCGGATCCGAACCTATACCAGATTGTGGTGGAGGGTAAGTTGCTGATCATTGTACTTTATGTAGATGATTTGATTTTGACGAGTGATGAACAGTTGATACTCTCATGCAAGGCTGATCTTGCAAAAGAGTTTGAGATGAAGGACTTGGGCCTCCTTCATTATTTCCTGGGATTGGAAATTTGGCAGCGCAGTGATGGACTGTTTGTTTCTCAAGGCAAGTATGCCCAGGAGATACTGGAGAAGTTCAACATGTATGGCTGCAAGCCTGTTGATACTCCTCTTCCTGGTGGATGGAGGAAGGAGGATGCTACTTCAGTGGAGGTAGTGGATGCCACTGTTTATCGACAGTTGGTGGGGTCGCTTATGTATATGGTCAATACACAACCCGACATATGCTATGTTGTGAACCAGCTTTCACAAGCTATAAGCTCTACTAGAAGGCAGGCAAGCATGTATTGATAAATCTCATAGGCACATCAGTATATGGATCATGGTACATACAGGAGGATGAGTTGAGGTGGCATGGCTTCACGGATCGGTATCATCATATCAGAGATTGTGTGCAGCGGAAGATCATGTTACTTTCATACAATTCCACAGAGGATCAGGATGTTGATATCTTGACGAAGGCGCTCACCAGGAGAAAATTCGAATACCACAGAGGCAGGATAGGGGTGGCAGATAATTCTTATCTTGTTGAGAGGGAGTGTTGAGATTGCAACAAGATGATGAGCTTAGTGGAAAGAAGTCGCCTTCACTAAGTGGGCCCGCAGGCTATTTTTGGCGCAAAGTCTATTTTTAGACATATGGATCATATTCTATGAGTTGCGAGATGCTATTTGTGGATGGTTGGTCAAGTCAAGAAAAATAGATGGACTTCTATTTTTAGACATACTGGGCGGAATCTATTTTTAGATTTCCAGTCTAAACATAGATATGTCGAATATTATTAGCTCTTAATAATATTTAGACTATAAACATTATCTTATTCTCTTGGAGCACTTCAGTTAAGTGCACAGATGTGGCACAGAAGCTGACAGAAGGAATTACGCTATTCCTAGGGGTTAAGTGGAGCTATTGCATGGAGACTTCAGTTAGAACTCATGTGACAGAGTTTGGTGGACTTGATTGAGGAGTTAATGGAGTTGTGTTCAGTTTAACCGATCTAAACATAGTTGAGCTATTTGTATCTAGTTTAACTGATTGATACAATTATTGAAGAGTGGTGTGAATTAATTATTAATTAATTCGCTAATTATAAACTCATTAATCAACTAAAGAATACATCAGTTAACTTCAATGCATGGACAGTTTCAGTGGAGGCCAGTGCAAAGATAGGTGAAAGAGCAGGTTAACTATCAGTTGTGACTATACTGTTGCATATTTGCAACAACCAGTGATTGGAGGAGCCCATGAGGATTGCGCAGTACAAGCCAGGTGGTTCAAGTTATTTAATGAGCCATCCTACAACATTGATTATGCAATAGAGGCTGGCTATCAGGTGGCAGAGATTGGAGCATGTGTTTTGCTAGATCTAGCTTGATTAGTGTGTAGCAATTGGAGGTTGTGCTGAGAGCTTGTGAGGAGCTTTGTACAATGATTGTTACATGATCTCTATGACATATAATATACATATAGTTGGGGTTTTTCAGCTTTAAGCTTTCCCATGAAATACTGTGTTCATATGTGTGAATGTTTATGGTTTTAATGTGCACATGCGATTGTTTTTATTTCCGCAATTAATGATCAATGGTAGAAGAGATTTTTTATTGTGCATGAAGATAAAATAGTGTGTGATCAGGAGAATCTCGGTGAATAATATATCAGTTATTCAAATTTCTACATTATCCTTGTAGTTTCTTGAGGAAAATCAACATTTGGGAGGGGAGGATTGTAATATTCGTAAATTAGCATGCAGCTAATTGGAATATTAATTTTTGATTAATTTCGACAAATCCTAACGTTGGGCAGAAATAAAAGAAGTGATGGGACCCATAACTCACACTTAGGAAATAAAGTCTCCCTAAAGTTACTTAGGCAAATATCAGATGACAACGTGGGGCCCATGAGAGCCTAGTGATAGCGGGAGGGAAGGGGCAGCATGGACATTGTGGGCCCATTGTGGGCAGCATGGACATTGAGTGGGGACAACGTGGCCAAGGAGGGACAACGTGTTTAGTGGGGCCTGGGTGAGAGCAAGGCTCTCAAGCATAAAATGGAGAGGAGGTTCTTCATTCGGGGATTCGATTATGCATCTGTGTTTTGTCGCTTGACATTGAGCATGCTTTTGCTGTTGAGCAAAAGTGTTGTCTAGCATATCGGGTGTCTCTGAGTGGTGATCCCAATCTCGGCCTCGGGGGACTTTGAGTGCCCACTCGAGTGAGGAGTTTCATCCATTGATTTTCAGGTGGGAGCCATAGCATCTTCAACCAGGGATTACACGCTGCTGGGACAACGCAGTCTTGAGGAGAGATCACACAGTTCTTGGAGGAATTAATGTCGGTGGTGGAGATTTATTAGGGGATTCAGCCCGAGATAGTGAGAATGGTTCAACCCTTAGCTATTCCTTCATTTTGGTAGAGGAGGAGGCCACCATTTGTAGAGATACATTCAGGGCCAGCGTATTCCACTGGAACAACGTTATTCCTCAAGGGAGGTGATTTTCTGGGGTCATCCATTCTGGAAACCCTTTCTGGGCTTTTTTGGGTATTAGGAGGAGAGCTCATTCCTAGAGTTTCGTATTTTTATGATTAGGGGAACAACACCAAAGAGCCATCCTATTCCAACAGTAGTAGAAATCCAGTAGCAGTAGCAGCAGCAATTTGGAGATAACGCAATCACTGATAGAGCAGTCATTCCGGGAGTATTACGGAGATTATTTCCAACCTGCCTTGTGCAGGCCAAGGTGCCATCATTCTGATCACCTTTGTACTCATTGTATCTTCAATTATATAATAAAATGGCTCAGCATTCTCCATATTTTTCATTGTTTATGTGATATCTCTCTATTTGTTGTGGATCCTTGTTTATGTCACTTTATATTGTTGTTTATTTCTACACAGAATAATACAAGCCACACCACCCCTCACCCCCCTACTATGCTTTTAACACCCTATAGCATTAATTATTTATGCTTCAAATATGCATTCTTTAATCTAAGGAGGTTGATTAACTAGGGTTTCTATGCAATTTGATATCTAAGGAGGTTGATTATCTAAATTCTCTATGCATTTAAGTCATTTGCATTGGATTTCATTAGTATTTGGGAGGTTATTCATTCTTAGACAATCTATAATCTAGGAAAATTAATAGTGTATGCTATTTATGCATTTGGGTTAAATATTTTAATCTAAAGAAGTTGATTATCTAAAATCTAGGTAATTTGTATTTCTAAACATGAATTCTTTCTACTTCAAACATGCATTCCGGAATATAAAAATATTACTTATATAAAAAAATTATGCATTTGAGTAAAATTCATATTTTTCAAACATAGGTCTTTACTTTCATCAAGACACTCATTTATTTTACTTTTGCCATAATAATAAAGACACTCATTTATTTTATGGTTACTACATGTTACATTATATCAACCAAGATATAACTTTGTTATTTTCCTTTATTACTCCTTTATTACTTCAAATACCATAGAGTACCATCAAAATTGTTAGCAATATAAAAACTTACTAAATATTGTGATTAATGCATTTAGGATATAGTCTCCAGCATATAGGCTGCAGCACCTCTCAACCCCAAACCACGTTTCGAGACACATGTATCGAAATAATTTCAGACCAGGAGAATTATTTCTCCACTAGTTGTACAACTTTATTCTTTCGAAAATCTTTAGAATTATTAGTTGCACTTGCGAGGAATAATGATATCATATTTGAAAAAATTGATGGGTGCATCACCTTTGAAAGGCGTGAGACCTTCATAACAATGTGCATAGCTTCCTAATCAATGAGACCGTAGCATTGTGGAAGATGAAACTTGTCTTTTCCACAACTACACGTGGACAAATCTCGTCAATCTTTTCAGTTAATGCGTTGTCTTCTCAAGTTTTGTAAATGATGCATCCTGGTTGCAACTCTAGGAAAGTTTGATATTTTATCCTTCTGAGCCCTTATTGCATCTTCGGAAAATTTTAAACTTTGGTCAAACTTTGGTCCCTCTCTTAAGTTTAACTTTTGTTCACTTACAAGGCCGTTGCAGAGCTAGGAAAGTTTATCATTATTACTATGTTGTTGCGTTGTATTCATTGGAAAGATTGATTTTCGTGTGATATATGAGTAAGATCTTAGCTTATTTAGTTTCCTGATTTATAGATTGGTGGTTAGATTAAGTCCTTGATTCAGAGATCCCATTCATAGTATACTCTTCTTTTTCTTTTTCTTTTTTGTTGTCCCCGTAGGCTTGTAAATAGCTCCTTCTACAATAATTTTAAAGTTTAAATATTTAGTTTTACTTTTAAACATGTGAAATTTACAATCCTCAAAATAATTTTATAAAAAAATGGTTAATAACAATTATGTTAACAATTTAATATGCACAATATAATAACTAAATAACTATTTTGTTAAATTTAATTATGATAATCGATTATTAGCAAAATTAAGAAAAATATTTAATTATAAATTTAAGAATATAATTTAATTCAAAAAAAATAAAGAATATTAATCAAATTGAATAATCATTGTTTGAATAATTTAATCAAGATTTTAAACAAACATGTTTAAGCAACATATTGTATCTTCTTACATAATAAAAAATAACTTTCAAAATTGGTTGAACATTGTAAAAAAACATTAAATTAAATTATTATTACCAAAAAGGAAATTAAGTTTTTATAACTAGTGTTATATACTATATGCAATCTCATTTTTAAATATGTGAGATATCTCAAATTTGATTAAAAACAATGAAAGAATTAATGATATTAATCATTAACATATATAATACATTCCTCGGATGGGGTGTTTTGCACACGAGGTGGGGGACGGGTTGTTGCCATCTCACCTAGCCACATGACCTAGGGACATGGAAACATACTCCCTTAATTTTTTAAACAGGAATTGCAGCCATGGCACTGGGGACACCTCGAGGACAATGTCTAGCTTTCAACATATAGATCACCACCCCTGAACCTCTACCCTGCAACCAGTCCATTCACTCTCAAATAGGATCTTTACACTTGCTTGCTTGACCTGGTTGAGCAGGTTTCCCCATGCGATTGGGCGAATGTTACATCCATTAAGGAAGAATTGAAATTCCAAGGTTATGATTACCACCCACATCACATTTGGCAGAAAAATCGGATAGAAGGCTCTTCGACAAGGCATGATGATTCATGTTGTTAAATTGGGGATTATGGGAATTCAAAGACATTTCTAAAAAAGGACTTGGGTCCTCGATAGCAAGCTTGACCTTACCCATTGTTATGCGTGAAACAATCTACTCCTCTTTTGGTATTACAAGTCTCAGGCTTTCTCAACATTCTTAGAGAGCTTCCTAGAAAGGAATGCAATCTTGTTAATGAGACTTGCTCCACTGCCCTGACATTTTCTTTTCTTGGCTTTGAATCGCAATTCATGTCGACCACTGAGCAATGCTTTTGGACATATCTATATCTAGATTTTTGGACCTAGCTCTAGAGCTTCGGGGTAGTGGGTAGTTGTCTCGACAACATCCTGACCATCTCTCATTGCAGGTCGACTATCCTTTCTCCTTGCTTATTTTTTTCTCTTAGGATATTAGGTGGCTCAGTTTCGAACTTCAGTTATGTTATTTTTTTGGGTTATGTTTCTTCCTCGCAAACTTAATTTCCCTTATAGCCTTACTGACACCTCACAGTCTCTTAGTACTCATACATCCAGGGAATATCATGTCTCTGGTCCCATCCTTCCTTGGCAACCTTTCTTCTCAAGGCTTCTCTTGATTTTGATCCTCTTCCCTAGACTTTTCTTTGGGAATGCTCTCCTAGACTTCCCTATTCCCTAGACTTTTCCAGACACCTCATTGCTCATCCACCCATGTCTCAGTTCTAACACTCCCCTGGTCGCCCTTTGGTACAATCTTCCCCCTCATGCAGTCAAAATTCCCTGTAAGAGAGCTTATGTTTGCAGCAAGGGGGGAAATGTACTATTAAGGGCATGGAAATCATGGCAGCACATGGGCTTAGATTATAGTTGAAGGCTCAAAAACATGCTTTTGGGATCTCACTTTGCCCCCTTTCAAGTAGAACTCTCATAATTCAAGAAGGAAATAGCCAATCAATGACGCCTTCTCTCAGACATATAGGTACTGGTAGACATGGTCGATTGGGTGCTCAATGTAGGTCACACATGTGGATGATATAATCAATATATCTACATGGTGGACCTTTATTATCAGATGAAGTATTTTCTAGGAAAATTCTTACTAGACAGGCAAAAAAATTAGGAGGACCTCCTGCTCTCCATGGAACATTTGCATTGGCACATGATGGACTTGGATCATAGGCTGGAGTGCATCAAGAAGGACCTTGGCATCCGTCTTGATACATGATTTTCACAGATTAACAACAAGGGGCCAATCTAGGTCGTAACAATAGATTTAGATCTCTCTTATCATATTTCCTCATGTTATGTTTTTAGTTTGTTAGTTACTAGTTTCTTTGTATTTTTCTCAAGGCCTTGAAGGCTCGACTTTCAATATATGTATTTTGTATTTAGGCTTTCTAGGAAACTTTTTGTCTTCTGCCTCCTTAAAATGAATGCATTTTTGGATATGGTTGGGCTTCCCCAGTGACCAACCAATCTAATATCTCTAGCAAACTCATGTAATATCTTGTTTGAAAGGCAATACAAATATTTATTTAAAAAAGAAAAGAAGAAAAGAAGCATATATAATACATTTTATAAATCAAAAAACAACATGATATGAAAAGGCATAACATACATGAACAATAATTTCAAAATCAATATGTATGTTAGATATACATCTCAAATATGTCAAGGATGGAAAGTGTAAGTGATAAAGCTCTAATTTAATTTTAAAATAGAGAAAACATTAATGAAACAAAGCATTGACATACACAATACATTTAGAAATAAAACAATATAAACATCAACATGATATAAAAAAGACATAATATATATGAATGATAATATGAAAATCAATATATATGTCAAATATACATCTCAAGTGAAATGTAAATATTAGATGTCAAGTCCCACTAACACAACCAGTTGAGGATGGGCCTTGTTAGCAAGGCAACCCGGATCAAACCTCACGGAGACTGTTGCACACATGCTAGGGGGAGGAGACATGCTAAAACCTAGTCATCTTAGGGTTGATGTGGCCCATGTTGAGTGCGATCCATGGGTGACTTTGACGGATTAGATGCCCCTGGGTTACGGTTTCTCAAGCCACAAGTCAAGCCTGTAGGATCAAAGACAACTTAACAATATATATATATATATATATATATATATATATATATATATATATATATATATATATATATATATATATAACATGCATTGTAACAATTAAATATATACATGTCAGAATTTTTTATAAACTAGGTTCAACACCAAAGTTAGAGGTATCAATACCTTAACCATTAGAGGCAAATTCATTAGTGCCTCCACCAAATAATAATGTAGAATGGATAATATGATATATCTCTCCACCAAAAACCATGTCATCCCTTGAAGCAATATTGTCTATGGAATCAATATTGAATGTAGTGGATATAATAGTTGATCAATTAATTGATATAGGAGAATTAATATTGAATATAGTGGATAAATAGTCGATCAATTAATTGATATAGGAGATGGTGGTTGATCAATCACCAAAGGAGGAAATGGTGGTCAATTTATTCATGGAGTAAATTGTAGTCAGTATAATCCTGGAGGAGGAGGGGGTGGAGGATAAAAATTCTCAAAAAATGAATTTAAATAAGGCTATTGGAAAGCTCTCAACCTCTCAAATAGGTTGAGGGCACCAACAAATTGACACATCAATAATTTCATATCCTATCCAAGAGTGATCAATATTGATGCAAGTTTAGGGTCCCATGTGATCTCCCTAGATCATGCAAGGACCACTCTATGGAAAGACATTAATGCACATATATAATATATCACTTCTTAATGAAATATGTGATCCAACCTACATGGAACATTTGGTCTTTAAAACTGAGGTGGATCAATATCCTCTTTTATCTTCTCATTATGTTGCAGAGGCACCTCCTTAACATACGTGCCAATATATGAAAAATACTAAACAACAATAATTTTTCAAATTAAACAAAATGTTACAATAAATTACATGTATTAAATAAGACAAAAACATATAACTAGGTTAATCAAAACTTTATGATAATATTACCTTTAGCATATACTAGCTTCACTTAGCTAAATAGGATGTTCATGGATATACATTAACCAATACTTACATACGAGTATTGTACAACATTAATAATGATATCTTCCTCATTTTCTAATAAATAAAAAACATATGAATTCATTAGCCTACATGGTTACTCTCACTAGCCACTCTTGAACAACATATTATCCCACATGTGCATTCACACATCAATCATTGGCCTAAGAGGGAGGTGGTTGAATTTCGATCAAGTGATTGCAAACATATTAAAATATAAAGTAAACAAGGAGACCAATATCCTACCAAACACATTACCACAGCAATCCAAAGCAAAACAAAACTATCGAAAAAAATGGGAGAGCACTTAATCGAATTTGACTTCTGAACTAAAGACTTATCTACAATATATCAAAGTGCAACTAATGCATTATCCACTAGAGATATAGTGTTGTCACACGTCATTTTGTCACCATAACATTTGATTTTCATTATGGGTCTATCACCATCCTTATCATGTTCCCTTAGAGGTAAAAAATACTCATGTTCCTTAACTAAGTCTTGGAAATTGGAGAAAATCTCTTTAAAACCTTTAAAATATTACCTACGTGCTTTTTGTTACCATTACTTGCACATGCACTGATACTTATTCTATTATCTGCGGCGATTGTCGCTCTGTTCACCACTAAAACCTGTGCACCCTCGTAAAAGGGAATTAAATATAAAAAATAACTTCTAGAAGCCTATTTGGTCTAATATTATCCCAACTAGAAGCCTATTTGGTCTAATATTCTCCCAACTATAAGCCTCTAGAGTCGCGCCAATTCGAGCTTTATCCCTCTACTCATGGAGCATATCCCTTGGCCAAAGGAACCCAAATACCTTCATGGTAGGAACTCATCCCTCTCTTAATGGATTTGAAACTACCTAAATATCTCTATAAATTGAGTTGAAGTTTCAGAATGAAGAGTAGATACTGACTTGTATAGATTCGAAGCTCGAGAGAGTTCATAGAATTCATAGATTTTGAACTAGTTAGTTGTTATTTTCACATTGAAGATTACACCTTTATGTACATAACTTCATGCTAGTCATTCTAGAGAGGAAGGCTTATCAGACTGAAGGAAATGATTGCGTAGACACACAAGAGAAATCAGTACAACATCAAGGCTCAGGTTGTAATATTGCTCTTTTTAATTTATGATAATACATATGGATCTCTTTTTCTCATTGTCTTGTTTCTGAATTCATGGAAATGATGTCAATACTTAGACACCTTGATCACTAAGTTAAACTAGTATTTATGATTATTATATATTGTAGGTGCTTTGATATTTTGCATTGTTTGTGATTGGAGGTTATTCTCAGCATTGAAGAATTTATTTGGAGTGAAAGGAAAAAGGAAACAACAAACGTCTCGGTTGAAAGGTAGGAGCATAACCTCCTTATTTCAAGGTTGTAATAATCTAAAATACAAATAGTTTAGAGAAAGAGGCATTCAATGGATCTTGTTTCTAGTTAATTGTTGGAGTACTACGGAGATCGCTCTTGTCTGCAAGAGCGATTAATCCACAAAACAAATTGTTACCATACTGGGGAAGACAAGTTTAGTTTTCTTTGGTTTTATTTGGTTTGACATTCTAACTTTCTTGTTCTGACTTCTCATATTGTGGTTGGGTATATATCCTTTTAGATTCTCTGAGATATAAAACTTTAAATTTGTTTTTTCCAACTTTTCTCTACCCTGCGCGGTTTTCTGTGGAAACAGAGCGAAAACCTACACAACTTTCCAATATAGTTCAGTACCTTTTATATTCTCTGAGATGGAAAAATTTAAATTTATTTTTTCCAACTTTTCTCTACCTTGCGCGGTTTTCTGTGGAAAATAGAGTGAAAACCTGCGCAACTTTCTAGTATAGTTCAGTGCGCATGCACACTGGTTTTCATTGAGAAGCTGCACACCCTCAGGGAAATTTTGAAAAATTGAAATTTTCTATTCCAGAGTTATATAACCAAATTCTTAAGGCTTAACTTGATCTATACCAGTTGTCAGAATATGTGTATGAACTCCTCCTCAACACCTTAGAGTCTTGTTTGATAAATCATCCTTTTTGCATAATTCAGTTAGGGTTTTCCCTGGTTTTTTGCTACTCCTTTTGGAAGATAGATTCATTTGCCAAATATCATTGGTTTTATGTTATTGTCTCCTTGAGCCACCAAGATTATTTCCAGCCTTACCTATTAAAATATTTTTTTCTTATTTGATTGCAAAACGGAAAATATTCTAGATCACCGAAGTCTGATTTATCTCAAGCTAGTCTTTTATGATTTCATTTCTTCTAGTTCAAAAGGAAACATTTTAGTCTTCTTACAACTCGGAGAAATCATTAAAAAGACACTCATAGGTATCTTAGTTAGGTTTGATAATTAGAACTTTGATTTGTTTTGAAGTGTTTTATACTTTTTATGGTTTTTAAAAGTTGCTTTCTTTTGAGATTTGTTTGTTCATCAAAATTGTATTTTTTGGCTTTGTAATCAATGAAATTTTATTCACAAAAGAGATATTTACCATGCTTGGAAATTGTCTTCTTTATGAAATCATTTTCTTGACGAAAAATGAATTGTATTTGAATTTTTAGGACGCTTGTACTTTTTCAGTTCAAAATTCCTTCAACTTTCTCTTAAATAGAATTCATCGAAATAAAAAGAGTTGCATTTTTCATACTGATGCATTCAGAGTATTTTGATTCAGGTCACAATATCATCAAGTTTCATCTCCATACCCCTTTGCGTAAATAACAGTCGAATCAATACAACGCTTAATAAAATCAATCTAGTTATTTTTTTACATTCTCTAGGGCTCTTTCAACCAATTTATCTTAGGATGGTGCTTTGGAATAGGTTGTAATTAGCATTCAAAAGCAGTTAAAACAAACATGTAGCATCTTGCGGTAGGGAAATCTAATTGTTGAATTTTTTCTCTTCTTAAAAGACTCAAGCACGAGTTCATGTTGGACCCAATGAGGTAATCGTACCTACTTCATTAGTGAAGATAGTGTTGGGGTTCCCATGTTTTGGCTAGGCTGGCAAGACCAAAAGATGAGACAACATCAAACCACTTTCAAACCTTAGGATCTAGCCCTTCTAGGTCCAAAGAGGGATCTCTCTATGATTGTCAAAGGTAAATGTCTTTAAGGCTCAAAGGTTAAGATATTAGGCTAGTTATAGGAACAAGGTTTTTTTTGTTTGACTTGTTTTGATTTGGTTGTTGGGAATCAAGAATTAAGGTTTCAATATAGACAAGGCAAGGAAAAGAATATTTTAGGCAAAGAGAGATAAATTCAGATAGTATTCAAGACCATTGGGCAAATGGAGCCAGGAAAGGGTTTAATTGCTATTCAATATGCAGGCTTTCAGTTGGGCTAGTCATCTAAAGCATTGGATCCTAAAATTATAGGTGGAGTGAAACAATCAGGAAAGAAAGTGAAAGAATGAGGGTAAACCACTTTCTGTCTATAGATCAGGTCAGAGCTCATTTAACTCCAGACCTGCTTGGACATACTCTTAGGCAACTCTCAAAGAAGGGAAAGGAACAACTTGAGGGAAACTTAGATAGGTTTAATTAACTGAAAAGGATCCTAGTGAGACAGAGATAGAGTTCTACACTCCCAGTGTTCCCAATTCATTCAATTAAACTCTAACAAGAACATCTAAGAAGAAGTCTCATTAACTCATACATCAGCTAGCAGGCAATAACATCCACTACACTGGTTAAATTAACTGAAACTAATTCTTAGATAACACATTTAGCATAAAACATTAAGGCAAGGAGAGCAGAAACATAGGGTGCCTAACAAGGGCAAATAATATGCCAGATTTTTGATGCAAGCCAGAAGAACTGAAATGGAATGAAATAAAACATAGAGACATAAAAACATCACCGCAACTTTAGATCAGGATCCAAATAAATGTGCTTGTCATATTAAGAGCAAAACCAATCAGGTACAACATTTTCCAATAGCTTGAAATTCAGTTTGAAAACATACTCCTCAGCCTATCTTACAACTTTACACAGTGAGCATGCCTCAAGAGAAAAGCTTGCAATTCTCAGATATCTCATCAACAACCTTTACAATAATTTTCTCATGAGTTTTATAGTTGAAAGAGAGCAGAGGAGGTAGGTGAAGAACTAAATGAAGAATTAAAACTCAGAAAAAAAAAGAGGGCCGAAGCCCATTCTGTTTTAAATCTTATGCATTAATCTCTGGCACGTCTTGGACAAAAGAATGATATTCTTTAGCTTCCATTTACTCTCGTATGGTCCTGATGTACTTTGGCTGCAGAACTCTGTAGTTCTTTTGGTGCATAAGCAAAATGGTAAATAAATGAATGAATGGTCTGCCATACTTGTGAAACAAATGCTCTGGTAGCTTGGACTGTGGTCTGGGCAGAAATTTCTTCAGGAACACGGTAGATACAGGGAACAGTATGGGCGCTTGGTCCTTTAGGGAACGAACAGTCTGCTGATGTGAAACCCTAAGCTTTGATTGCATCGGGAAGGACCTTGCATGGTCAAACTCTGTATTTTAATGAAAATAGCGTTTAGATATCCTCCCGGGTTCTTCTCTGTAACTTTAAACTCTAAAAAGATCTTTCTTTGGTTTTGTGCTGCTGTAACAATGTCTATGAGCCATGGCGACATTTCATCGCTCGTACTCTGAAAAACCCACAACTAAGTTGAGAAATCAAATGTATGGGAGGGAGGAGGGAGCGGAGACTCATGAAGAGGTGGTGCAGCGGCGATAGAAATGGCGGTTTCAAACGGAAAAATGGTGATGAATGCAGTGATAAGGCATAAACGATGAATAATAGGGTTTGACGGAACAATGCGTATGGACCGTTTAATCATGGTCTGATGGTGGAGATCGACGGCAGAGATGCAACAGCGGGATGGAATATGAAATGGGCGGAAAAAATATGAAACATTTAAACTTTAATGCAAAACACGAAACTTTGGACTATGGAGGAAATACAAATGAAATGAACGAAATGCAACAGAAATGCGATGGGAATGATCGTACAAGGTGGGGACCATACGGAAATCGCAATCGCAATCGGAGGGATCGAAGGAGTGACACATTACAAATTTGCGATCGCGATGGAGTTTGCGATTGCGATTGGGAGGAAAACCTTTGTAAAAACAAAATATAACAATTTTCCACTTTACAAAGGGGAAAACCCTTTATTTTATGAATGGGCCGACATATGGTACGGTGGGCCCGGGATCAATCGCATCAGAGATCGGGGGCGGGGGTAATCTCAATCGCAATCAGGAGAATGTGCGATGCGATCAATCGGAGGGGAAAAGCGATTGGAGGGAAGTGCGATCGAAGTGATCGGGAGAGGAGTTGTGATTGGGTCAATCGGGGATGGAACGATCAGAGGGGAGTTGCGATTGCGATGATCAGAGTTAAGTTGCGATCAATCGCATCGCAAATGTTTGCGATGGGCCGATCGGAACACTCCACATAAACATTGCAATTGAAATGTTTTTTGATTAGCGTAGGTCGTCCGACCTACGTGGTAGATCAACGGTGGAGAACACAGTCGGGAGATCGCAATCGGAGAACACAAAGGGCGGCATCACTGGAAGTTTCGATTTCAATTAGGCGGGGGGTGCGATTGGCGCTCCACCGTCGGATCAGAACAATAGATCGACGGTGTATAACATATCGTGGGACTTTGTAGAATAAATCAATCGCATCGGAGTTTTTTTCGATGTTATAAAGGAATGCAACGCTCCGCTCCGGTTTTCCGATGCGATTAGTGCCCAAGGCATTAAGCGCTTGGTCTTAGCACTAAGGGTATATGTGGGGAAGTGGTTGAAAGGGGCTAGCGGGAAAGGGGCTAAGCCCTATTATAAGGTTGAAAAGTGGGTTTTTGCCCATTTTTAATGAAATTTAAGGTTGGGAATGGGTAACGATAGGGAGGAAAATGGGAATTTGGCCAAACAAGGGGTAAGGGAAGAAATCCAAGGGGATTTTGGATATGATTTAGAAGGTAAAGGGGGAATTAGAGGGAAAAAGGGGACAAAGGGGGAAAAAGGGGTAAAATGGGACATTCTCCAGAGGCATAAGGGGAAAATAAAGGCCTTTTGGAGCACAATTTTTTACAATTAGTGAGGCTTATTGACTCAAGAATAGCAGAGGGAAACAGTCAAAAGCAGGGAACATAAAAGGCTTCAAGGATGATGTGTTTTCAAGGGAAATGCATTCCTTGAAGGCTCATAAAACAAACTAGCCCCTTGCTTGCTTGTCAAGGAATTCATAGGGGGCTAACAGTGGATCCACATGGGGATTGCTTCTTCTTGAAGGAGTCAAGAATTCAGAAAATGATCTTTGGTGTAGGCCAGATGCCTACTGCTTAAGCCACCTTTCTTCTTTGACTTTCAGCTGCAACAAATATGATAGATCAGCAGAAAAATTCCCAAAAAATCTACCTACCCATCCTACAATCCTAGCATTTTTTCTTCTGGGGTTCATTTGAACTAGCAGACCCTTTACATCCTTTATTTTTATAACAGAAAATAAACCTATTCTAAATCTACCGTTATTACTCCATGAGACTAGATTAGACTGTTGGTCTCATATGTTTCTCTACCTAATCTAATATCTGCTGGGATTAAACTGTCCAGCAGATTTCTTCTCTATATTCTACAACATAAATTGAAAAACAATCAAACTAGGATTAGACAGTCTAGTTTGTTGTGGATCCAAGGCATAAAGACAGTTGCACATGGACAAAAATTTGCAAAAAACTGAAACAAAACTTTGAAGGCTTGAAATCCGCAATCTTGAAGCATTCTTCTTTCTTTTTGTGACTCAAGTTTTGAGCTTGTTAGAGTCACTTTCTTTCTTCATTTCAGCTCTGGTTTTGGGCATGTTAGAGCTGATTCTTCTTTTTTTCTTTGCTGGTCCATATTTTGAGCATGTTAGGACCAGCTTCTTTGCTCCCTTTGGCTCAGGTTTTGATCATATTAGAGCCAATATTTGTACTTCAGAGGTTCATGTTTTGAGCATGTCTGAACCTCTCTTTTCTCTCTGTTTTTTGAAGCATTTTCTCTTTTCTTGAAACAAAACACTGCAATGGTATGTACAATGGAAATGGAAACTGGAAATTGGAAACCAGCAGAAGTAGTGTTTGAGCATCCTGCCATTGACAGGACCCCCAAACAGCTCTGTACCATCTAATTCTTGTAGAAAAAAGGCATTTGGACCCACAGTGGCCTGGATGATGTATGGACCTTGCCACAAACTGTCAAACTTGTCGTGCTTTCCTTTATCCTCTCTCCTTGAGTCCCACTTCTAAACTTTATCTCCAATTTTAAAATCAGTAGCTTTGGTTCTTTTTTCAAACAGCCTCTTTATGTTCTCCTGAACTTTCACTACTCTGTTGTAGACCTCTTCCCTTGTCTGCTGGAGATGAATTATCTGGTTTATCCTTCTCACCATACTATCTTCTTCTGTCTAGATCTCTTGGACAAGTTTGATCACTGGTACACCCAAACTGGTAGGAAAATTTGATTCTGACCCATAGACTAGCTGATATGGTGACATGCCAATGGATTTCTTTGTTGTAAGCCTGTCAGCCCACAAGGCATGCACTAACTTGTTATGCCATGACTTTTTGTTCTCTTCCAACAGCTTCTTGATGATGGTCACTAGGATTTTGTTTGACGATTCAGCTAAGCCATTACCTTGAGGATAATAGGCAGTTGAATGACCAAGTGTTATTTGATACCTGTGACAAAAATCAACCATTTTCTTGGACCCAAAAGCAGCAGCGTTATCAGTGATTATTTTTCGTGGACAGCCAAACCGAGAGAGGATGTGGTCTTCTAGGAACCTAATGATGACTGAATCGTGGAATTCCTAGTAGGTATGGCCTCTATCCTTTTAGTGAAGTAGTCAGTGGCTGTTAGGATCCATTTGTGTTGTGCAGAAGAAACAGGATGAATTTCTCCTATGAAATCTAGGCCCCATTGCATAAAAGGACCTTCAACAGTGATGGGTTGTAGAGGTAAGGGGAGGAGCTTTCTTTTGCCTTCAAAAATCTGGCATTTTTGGTAGGAAATTATCATCTTATGGATGTCGTTGAAGAGTGTGGGCCAGTAGTAACCAGCTATGAGTATTTTGTTTGCAGTGGCCTTCTAGCTCAGGTGGCCTCCACACTCTCCTGCATGGAATTATTTTTTAATCCTTTCTGCCTCATTTTCAGGCAAACATTTAAGCAATAGGCCATTTGGATTTTTCCAGTATAAGATTTCATTCATTATGCAATAGCTTCTGGCTTTCAGCTTTAAGAATCTGGCCTCGCTCTTTGATAGTTCAGGAGGGGCATTGAGGTGTGTAAGCACAAACAGAATGTCAGAATACCAAGGAGAGCTCTGAAAATTTTCTTCAACAATGGGATCAGGCAATCCCTGCTACTCATCCAAGGTACCTACAATGTTAATGTCAAGGGCTTGTAGATTTGATTCAGCCATTAGTCGAGCTAAGCCTTGACCTTTGATCAGTTTGGTGGGATTTATCTCAAGGTCGTATTCTAAGATCACAGCAATCCATTTTCCCCTCTTCCCATTTGGGTCTTGGGACAATATATCTTTGACCACTATGTTAGGCACATAA
Source organism: Pinus albicaulis (assembly GCA_034641835.2). Classification (NCBI taxonomy): domain Eukaryota; kingdom Viridiplantae; phylum Streptophyta; class Pinopsida; order Pinales; family Pinaceae; genus Pinus; species Pinus albicaulis. The sequence continues at coordinate 555,835,264 of CM076569.1, read as the reverse complement.
TCTATGGTGTGGGAATGCAATATGTACACCCTAAAGCCCTTTAAGGCATTGACTAAGGCATAAGCCTGTTTTTCCATTATGTTGTATTTCAAGGGTGCGTCTCTTAGTGCTTTGCTGAAAAAGGCAATTGGCTATTCCATTCCCTCTGGATTTTTCTGCAGTAAGACTGCAGCCACTGTATGCTCAGAGGAAAATGAAAAGATCAAGAAATATTTAGAGAAATCAGGGCTAATCAGGACAGGAGCTTGGGTGAGTGCAAGTTTTACTGATTCAAAAGATTGTTTAGCTCCAACAGTCCATTTAACTCCTACACCTTTCTTCAGCATGTTAGTCATATTCCTAAGGTGTTCAGCTAGGTTGGGAATAAACCTCCTAAGGAAGTTAATCTTCCCAACGAAGGACTGTAATTCCTTGATGTTTCTCAGGTGTGTGATTTGTAGTATTCCCTCAACTCTTTGTGGGTCTATCCTAATTCCCTTTTCTGATATGATGTGGCCAAGAAGCTTTCCTTCTTGTAGCCCAAATACAGTCTTTTTAGGATTCAATGACAGACCAAACCTTCTACATTTTTCAAACACTTTTCTCAGATGTTTTAGGTGTTCTTCTTCAGTCTTACAATAGACTGTTATGTCATCCAAGTAAATAAAAAAGAAGTGTCCTATCTCATCTGAAAAATCTATATCCATTGCTCTTTGGAAGGTTGCACCAGCGTTCATCAGTCCAAAAGGCATTTTTACATACATAAAGGTGCCCCATGGAGTGGTAAAGGCTGTCTTGAGTTGGTCTTCTAGGATTACTAAGACTTGGTTGTAACTTGAAAACCCATCTAGTAGGGAGATCCTTTTCGAGCCTACTACCCTCTGAAGGATGTGTTCCATTTTGGGCAAAGGGTAATTTTCTTTGAGTGAGGCTCTATTAAAATTCCTGAAATCAATGCACAGCCTGATCTCCCCTGTTTTCTTTCTCATAGCCACTAGGTTGGATACCCAATCAGAGAACCTTATAGGTACAATTATGCCTGCCTCATACATATTTTTAATTTATTTTTCAACTGCAGGCAATTGCTTTGGGTTTATTCTGCGGAGTTTTTGTCTGAAGGGCTTCTAATTTTCTTTCAAAGGTATTTTGTGTTGTATGATGTTCGTTTCATAGGCCTTTAAGTCTTCATAACTCCACGTAAACACGTCAATAAATTCTTTGAATAAGTCAATGTATTTCCTTTTCATTTCTGTGGGTAAGGACCTAGCCAATTTAATCATTTTGGGCTTATCTTCTGTGCCTATGTTGCATTCTTCAACGTCAGAGTCCGCGTGTTCTATGGTAGGCTTTTTTGCCACATCATCGAAGTCCAACAGGTCCTCTAAAGGTGCCAGACCTCGAGGTATGTTCTTATCTTTGGCCTCCAGCACCTCAACTTCTTCATTTTCCATGTTTTCACAATTTCCATTTGGATTTCAAATTTGTTCGTAAGTGTTTATTTCTATGTTACGGGGTGTTTCTTCCTCGTCTGAGGGTTCCTCACTTGGGCAGCTATCACTAGACATAGAGTCTGAATCATAAAATTCAAACTCGTTCTTGCCTATCAAGAAATATTCAATCTGCTTATCGCCCTCGAAAACCTGCCAATATTTTTCATTATCTGGCACTACAGGTCTGAATCTGGTTTGTATTATGATTCGATGGTCATTCGGAGTCTTAGGGTATGAACTAGATAGGCAAGCTAATCCATTTGCAATGGCGTTCTGATTTCTAGGAACAAACACTAATTCGTATTCAACAAACGTTTTCAATATATCCACAACATCGTTCCTATATGCTCTCAACCTAGGGTGTTTGGCTGTGTATTCATCATTCACCTGTTTTATAACCAATTCAGAGTCTCCCTGCACGGCTATTCTACGGGCTCCTATTTTCTTCAACAGATTTAAACCCAAGATAAGGGCCTCATACTCTACAATATTATTGGTACATTTGAAATGCAGATTGTAGGCATGGCTCTCCGTGTAGTCGCTCTCTGTGTTACGTAGCCATACCCCAGCTCCGGCAGTTCTTCTTGTGCAGGACCCATCGAAACTCATCTCCCACAGGGGTTCACTCTCAGTTTTGTTATCATTTCTTTCTCTATGGCTGGGTACTCCGTTACGTTGTGCCATAGGGTCTACACTAGGCTGTGGGTTGTTTAGTTCTTCGCGTGAGGTATGATTTTGTGAGGGATGACTAGCTAGTTGTTCACCTTCTGTTTTTTGCTCACTCTGAGCTTCCGTTTCAGTGCATTGTCTAGGGTTTCCTTCTTTGTTTTCCTCTAAATCCAGGGTGGCCATTATGGTCTCAACTCCTCTGTTTCTATCTATGCTTTCTAGTGCTAGCTCTCCCAAGGATTCATCATTGCAGAAGATGAAAGAGTCCAGATTTGTGTGCACAGAGTATAAAGGAGAATTCTCAGGTTTTTCAGGGCTAATAAATAGAAATTTCATTTGTGCTTCCCTGTACAGTCTTCTAAGTTGGCTAAAAACGGGGATTGTGGCATATGCCCCATCCATCTGCATTGTGCCTTGCAGCTTGGCTCCCCACAATCTAGATAGTAACATGCCATACATAGGTGGCACATCTGCCACCACAACATCCATGACCATACATTTAGCTTGGATTTGGGTCAAGCTCACACATAAATCTTTGATCAGGCCAAGGCACTTTACCCTACTAGAGTCGAATGAATATAGCTCTTTGTAAGGTCGGGTTATCTCCAGGCCTAGCCTTTCCATGACTACCTTAGGCATTAGGTTATGTGATGCTCCAAAATCATGCATTGCATTATGAAGAATCTTGTCATGAATGTTGAGACTGATATAAAAAGGTGGAACTACCCCCTCCTGAAACTTCCCTTCAATCTTTGGACCAAACAGAAGGGATGGTTGATCATCACTTAGATTTACAATGTCACTATTTTCACCTAGGTTCAAAGCTTTCAAAATTTGGCCTTTATATACATCCTGAGTGGCCAGCTCAGAGAGTGGGACAGAGATTTTAATTTTTGCAATCTCACCCTCCAAATTGAAAGTGGACTGACTCTTTGGAATGTTCAAATCTGTTTTGTTAGCCACTGCCTTAGTGGCTGAATCAGTGTGCTGATTCCTGTTATGTACAGTGTTTGTGACAGTTTTATCAAGAGCACTAACTGCAGTGCTAGTGCTGCTAGTTGGTTTACCTTGTTTATCAGTGTTTTGGTTATCTTTTTATTTGTTCTTTCCAGAACTCTCAGTTGTTGATTTGTTACTTTTAGAAGTCACTTTAGAAGTTTTCTCAGGTCTTTTCTTGATGGTGACCTCAGAAGCTTTTGGTTTGGGAGTTTCTTGGCTCTTTTTTTTCCTAATTTCATACTGTCTGACCTGCATGATGGCATCTTCAAACCCAAGTCTGTAATCATCAGATTCTAATATTTTCTCATCCCAATATGAGGGTGAGGGTTGATCTTCTTCTGTGTAAAAGTTATGGATTGAATCCTCTGTTTCAAACATGTTTATTGTGTTCCCTTCAGACTCTTCTATGATTCCCTCATCTTCATCTAAAAATTTCTCTTGGAATGGGGGAATAACTTGCTGCTCCGATTCTCTTTGTCTGATGGGAGTGGTGTTGTTTCTCTTAAAGTTCTCGTTCTGGTTATGTTTTTTATTTATGTTTTGGTTACTAACTGTGACAACCATTTTTTCCATCATTTGGTATAGCTTTTCCATGTTTTTGGACATGCGGTCATAATTTGGGTCAGACGTGGAAGCTATATTGTCATCTCTATATATTACCCTTTTCTCAGCTCTTAATCTTGCTCTTTTCTCAATCAGATTAGCCTCTACACTCACTGCACCTTTTTTCATGTCTTCCATCATGTTGTAATCTCTCTCTCTAAGATGGTAGGCCATGTCAGCATCAAAGCCTTCGGGGTATTTCGCTAGAGCCATACCTTGGGAAGGTTTCATGTGTAGAGGAAGAGCATTGTAGATGTTGTTAAATCTCGTTGTGTAATCATGGACACTCTCCCCCACGTTTCTTTTAAAGCTCATATATTCTGCTAGGAGTTGGTGAGGGTTGGCCTTAGCTTCCCATTTGTTTATGAAAGTCTGATATAGAGATGGAAGATCATTAATGCTGCCCAGAGGTAGGCCCTTAAACCATTTCTTCACATCACCCCCTAAGCTCTGGGCAAAGATTCTCATTTTGACTGTACCATCATCTATCTCCATGTAGTCAAAAGAATCTTCCATCCTATCTACATGGTGTTGGGCTATGGTAGACTCTTTTGCAGTGAAGTGTGGAATCTTTGATTGATAATCATTGGGTAAGGGTACTAGAGGCTGAGGTAAAACTAGAGGTGCATACTAGGCTGCCATGATGGTGTTTTGATGAGGTAAAGGGTTGACTTGGGCAGCAGGTATATGGATGACAGGGATATTATGACCAACAGAGGACTGATGAGCAGATTTAGGGTGACTGAGCCCCAAGTTCTGAATTAAGTGTATATCAGGAGGTGTATATGGAGGGGTATGTCTATTCCCAAGGTGCTTACCACTTTGAGGTGGTAAAACAGGAAACTCAAGGTCTGGCTGGTCTAGAACATTGAATGACCTAGTTCTTGACAAACTGTTTTGAGTGCCTAGTTCAAAAAGTGGGTCTGATAGAGCTGTAATTTTTTCTGGTGTAGAGTTAGCTCTATGGATGTGGCTGGAAATAGTTGATTGTTTATGTGTAGGAGATCCATTGAGGATGCTCTCAGGGTTGTCAAATATTTCAGGTGGGTCTGGGTTAGGATAAGCTCTTGTATGAATAGTTCTTGAAGCCATAATGTTGTTTTCTTGACCAAGCAGCTTATCCCTACTTGTTCCTTTATCGTGGTTGGTGTTTTTATGGGCTTCTGGTCTCCCAGTGGAGTCTAATGTGAACCAAGATAATCAGCAGGCCTACTGATCACCAGTGGAGTCTTTAAATCGTTTAGGAATTATGGAGTCGCCAGGTGGAAAGCTGTAGGATGTTTTTTGGAGGGTGCACTGGCCACCATAGTGCTTATGAGATGTCCCCCTTTCAAGGATATCTTCCAAACACAACAAAATCTAACCAGAGATTGACTGGGAGGGCTTTTACCAGATATTTCACCTCCAAAGAGTGTGAGATTTGGAGGCTACCTGGCCCTTTCCAGACTCTATCTAAGAGTGTGGGAGGACACAACAATGGCATGGAGGTTGATCTGTGAATAGGAACGTTTAACTGCCAACCTAACCAGAGATTATAGGTTTCTGAGGTTCTTATGATGTAGAAAGTGAGGAATACTCAGAATCTCCCCAGCGGAGTCGCTATTATGTTGGGGTTCCCATGTTTTGTCCAGGTTGGCAAGACCAAAAGATGAGACAACATCAAACCACTTTCAGACCTTAGGATCTAGCCCTCCTAGGTCCAGAGAGGGATCTCTCTATGATTGTCAAAGGTAAATGTCTTTAAGGCTCAAAGGTTAAGATATTAGGCTAGTTATAGGCACAAGGTTTATTTTATTTGACTTATTTTGATTTGGTTGTTGGGAATCAAGAATTAAGGTTTCAATATAGACAAGGCAAGTCAAAGAATATTTTAGGCAAAGAGAGATAAATTCAGATAGTATTCAAGACCATTGGGAAAATGGAGTCAGGAAAGGGTTTACTTGCTGTTCAATATGCAGGCTTTCGGTTGGGCTAGTCATCTAAAGAATTGGATCCTAAAATTATAGGTGGAGTGAAACAATCAGGAAAGAAAGTGAAAGAATGAGGGTAAACCACTTTCTGTCTATAGATCAGGTCAGAGCTCATTTAACTCCAAACTTGCTTGGACATACTCTTAGGCAACTCTCAAAGAAGGGCAAGGAACAACTTGAGGGAAACTTAGATAGGTTTAATTAACTGAAAAGGATCCTAGTGAGACAGAGATAGAGTTCTACACTCCCAGTGTTCCCAATTCATTCAATTAAACTCTAACAAAAACATCTAAGAAGCAATCTCATTAACTCATACATTAGCTAGCAGGAAATAACATCCACTACACTGGTTAAATTAACTGAAACTAATTCTTAGATAACAAATTTAGCATAAAACATTAAGGCAAGGAGAGCAGAAACATAGGGTGCCTAACAAGGGCAAATCCTATGCCAGATTTCTGATGCAAGCTAGAAGAACTAAAATGGAATGAAATAAAACACTGAGACATAAAAACATCACCGCAGCTTTAGATCAGGATCCAAAGAAATGTGCTTTTCATATTAAGAGCAACACCAATCAGGTACAACATTTGCCAATAGCTTGAAATTCAGTTTGAAAACATACTCCTCAGCCTATCTTACAACTTTACACAGTGAGCATGCCTCAAGAGAAAAGCTTGCAATTCTCAGATATCTCATCAACAACCTTTACAATAATTTTCTCATGAGTTTTATAGTTGAAAGAGAGAAGAGGAGGTAGGTGAAGAACTAAATGAAGAATTAAAACTCAGAAAAAAAAGAGGGTCGAAGCCCATTCTGTTTTAAATCTTATGCATTAATCTCTAGCATGTCTTGGACGAAAGAATGATCTTCTTCGGCTTCAATTTACTTCGGTATGGTCCTGATGTACTTTGGCTGGAGAACTATGTAGTACTTTTGGTGCATAAAAAAAATGGTAAATAAATGACTGAATGGTCTGCCATACTTGTGAAACAAATGCTCTGGTAGCTTGGACTGTAGTCTGGGCAGAAATTTCTTCAGGAACACGGTAGATACAGGGAACAGTATGGGCACTTGGTCCTTTAGGGAATGAACAGTCTGTTGATGTGAAACCCTGAGCTTTGATTGCACCAGGAAGGACCTTGCATGGTAAAACTCTATATTTTAATGAAAATATCGTTCAGATATCCTCTTGGGTTCTTCTTTGTACCTTTAAACTCTAAAAAGATCTTTCTTTCGTTTTGCGTCGTTGTAACAATGTCTATGAGCCATGGTGGCATTTCACTGCTCTTACTCTGCAAAACCAACAACTGAGTTGAGAAATCAAATGTATGGGAGGGGGAATGGAGCGGAGACTCATGAAGAGGTGGTGCAGCGGTGGCATAAATGACAGTTTCAAATGGAAAAATGGTGATGAATGCAGTGATAAGGCATAAACGGTGAATAATAGGGTTTGACGGAACAATGCGTATGGACCGTTCGATCATGGTCTAATGGCGGAGATCGACGGTGGAGATGCAACAGCGGGATGGAATATTAAATGGGCGGAAAAAATATGAAACATTTAAACTTTAATGCAAAACATGAAACTTTGGACTATGGAGGAAATAAAAAGGAAATGAACGAAATGCAATAGAAATGCGATGGGAATGATCGTACGAGGTGGGGACCATATGGAAATCGCAATTGCAATCGGAGGGATCAAAGGAGTGACACATTACAAAGTTGTGATCGTGATGAAGTTTACGATTGCGATTGGGAGGAAAACCTTTGTAAAAACAAAATATAACAATTTTCCACTTTACAAAGGGGAAAACCCTTTATTTTATGAATGGGCGGACGTATGGTACGGTGGGCCCGAGGTCAATCACATCGGAGATCGGGGGTGGGGGTAATCGCAATCACAATCGGGAGAATGTGCGATGCAATCAATCGGAGGGGAAAAGCGATCGAAGGGAAGTGCGATCGGAGTGATCGGGAGAGGAGTTGCGATCGGGTCAATCAGGGATGGGACGATCGGAGGGGAGTTGCGATTACAATGATCGCAGTTAAGTTGCGATCAATCGCATCGCAAATGTTTGCGATGGGCCGATTGGAGCACTCCACATAAACATTGCGATTGAAATGTTTTGCAATTAGCGCGGGCTGTCCGATCTATGTGGTAGATCAACGGTGGAGAACACGGTCGAGAGATCGCAATCGGAGAACACAAAGGGAGGCATCAATGGAAGTTCCGATTGCAATTAGGCAGGGGGTGCGATTGGCGCTCCACCGTCGGATCGGAACAGCAGATCGACGGTGTATAACATATCGCGGGACTTTGTAGAATAAACCAATCGCATCAGAGTTTTTTTCGATGTTACAAAGGAATGCAACGCTCCGCTCCGGTTTTCTGATGCGATTAGTGCCCAAGGCATTAAGCGCTTGGTCTTAGCGCTAAGGGTATATGTGGGGAAGTGGTTGAAAGGGGCTGGCGGGAAAGGGGATAAGCCCTATTATAAGGTTGAAAAGTGGGTTTTTGCCCATTTTTAATGAAATTTAAGGTTGGGAATGGGTAACGATAGGGAGGAAAATGGGAATTTTTCCAAACAAGGGGTAAGGGAAGAAATCCAAGGGGATTTTGGATATGATTTAGAGGGTAAAGGGGGACTTAGAGGGAAAAAGGGGACTTTGACAAAAGGGGGAAAAAGGGGTAAAATGGGACATTAATGAAATTTAAGTTTGGGAATGGGTAGCGGTGGCCGGATAAATCGTTCTTGCAGACAAGACCGATCTCCCTAGTGTCAGAAGACAATCTAGCAACAAACGAACAACTAAGTTTGTCTTTCTCTAGATATATTTGTTTTACAAATAAATGTTATGAAGGTGTCGATCCTACCTTGGATCCAAATGCTTATTTGTGGTCGTAGTGCTTCCGTCGCATCAATAATCCTTCGTCGCAACAAGGGCCCTTTTGTCACAAGAAAGTATCATCTCTCGTTGATCTGCAATCACAAACAAGAAAATATCAATAGCACCTGTATAACAAATAATTATAAAACATACCTATCATAGTGATCAAGGAATCTATGAAATAAATAATCAAAACGACAGCTTATTGAAATAAACAATCGAACGACAATTTATTGAGAAAAAAAAAACTTGATTGTATTAATCTTAAAATAACAGAAGAACCTTACAACCTTAGCCTTGATGTTCGAAAGGCCTTCCCGGGGTCCGAAGCAGGAGTCTCCTCTACTTTGATAAGTCTTGCACTCTTCCTCCAGAAGCATAAAGAGGTATGTGATCTTTCCTCTCAAAAGCTCAGCAGAAGGAAATCTAAATCTCAACAGCACTTCAGCTCAAAAATATTCTCCAAAAAACTTATTCTTCAATCCTCCATTAATTTAACTTCTCAAAACTTCCTGACTTAACCCCAAAAGGCTACCCAATGCCTCCTTTTATAGAGCAAATGAGGAGGTTAGGATTCCACCATTAAAGGGATAGAACCCTCCTTCAAAGGGATAGGCTCCTCACATCAAGGGATTAGTTCCTTAAGGTGTGGGATACATGCACGTTATCAAAGCGTACTCATCCCCAAAAAATCTCATCCAGAACCTTCCAGAATTGACCAAAATTCAACTTTTTCAGTTTAATTCCGCGCTTTTTTAACTTTACAGGGGTACCGCAGGCATTACACTGGAAAAGTGCGTTCTAGACCGCAATTTCTCTTCACATTACCTGCGTACCCTAGCTAAAAACGCAGGTAAGCCTCATATCAACTGCGTACCCAAGGTTTTTTGAGCTTTTTAGGGTTTTTCCTCCATTTTCAGGGCATGGAATGAGGAAAAAAGGTTATAAGACTTGCAGAGGAGGTAAGTATGAGTGTAAATGAGCTCATACAGTCAGCAGAATGTCAAAGTGACATTTTTCAGTGTAAACATTATGTATAGGAGGAAAAGTGTATTCAGCAGACTGAGAAAAGGGTGGATGTGGGATTTAAAGGGGATTTTGGGTATGATTTAGAGGGTGAAGGGGGACTTAGAGGGAAACATGGGAACTTTGACAAAAGGGGAAAAGGGGTAAAATGGAGAGTTCCACAGAGATACAAGGGGCAAATAGAGCCTATGGGAGCATAATTGTTTGTGATCTGATGATCTCATAAATAAAGATAACGGAGAAGCTTGGTGAGCGAGGGAACATAAAAGGCTTCAAGGATGATGTGTTTCAGAGTACTAGAATTTCCATGAAAGACTCTCCAGATAAATGTACTGGCAGCATCAAAGAATTCACAAAATTAATAGCATGGACTAGTTGTTGCTGAAACCATCGTGTTTGCAGGATTAACATAGAATATGTAAGTGTGCTTATTTATTTTTTTACATTTTATTTCTTGCAAATGGTTTGAAGTAAATTTAATTTGTTTTGAGAATTTATTTGTGCAAATTATTTATGCATTCTAGATTATGTAATTTCTTTATGATTTATGGTGTGATCCCGGGAATAGTTTTATCTAGGAAGTACGTTTTGTTTCAGTTAATAGATTTACATTTCATTTCCAACTTGTTTGTTAAATAATTTTCAATCCAACACTTCATTTCATATTCTAGATTTATTTATGTTTTGTAGATATGAGTAGAGGGCAAAAATCTCAGTAGAGGGTATCGAGTGCATTTTTGTTGGTTTCTTTATGCAGGTTGTGGAGTATGTGCATAGCTGCATTTTGTACTCAGGCTGCATTCTGTACTCATAATTTCTATGTTTTAGTTGATTAGTAGAATTTAGTTTGGAAGCGTGAGTTGTTTGATTTAAATAGAGTAATTATCATAGTTAATCATTTTTTTATTTTGTAGTTTGTGAAACTTGATACCATTTGTTAATAAATTGTGTTGTGTGAACAATTAGCTTTAGGCGTAAATTTTATCTTTTACATGTTGAATTGTTTTGAATCAAGTAGCACTCATTTGAATAGATCGTTCATTATGTTCCCTAATTTCTTAGTAAGTTTTAATTAATTCATTATTTTATTAGAGTTATTCCTTTGCTTATCAATATATTAGTTTCAAACTAGGAATATAAATTCCGTACTTAATTTAGGAATAGATTTTAGATTTCATGATGTTAGTTTAGGTTAGATGCTCTGATCCTGTGTTAACTGCGCTTTTGCCTCTAAGTCTTACTACCCCTGATTTATTAATTTAATGTTGGAATTATAACACATATAATTTCCCCAACATTTTTGGCATCGTGGTTGATGAGGTGCTAAAGGGATTAGAGCATAGTTTCTTTCACAAGTTTTTTATGTGATCTCACTACAAGGAAAAGACCCTCTAGCGGAGGTTATAAAGGAGGCTTTTAGTGTTATAAAATTGGCTAAAAGTTTCAAAAAAACATTTTCTACCACATCTATTTTTGGTAACGAAGGTTTTGACGAAGCTTCTAATGGAACTTCAACACAGCTAAAAAAAACTGGGCGACTGAAGGTTATTACAGATGTTTTTCTCATTAGTGCATGCATTATGTATGAACACACCGATGCATTTTAACCGGTACGCACCGGTACTGTAAAAATACCAAGCACTAGTATGGAAAATAAATTTCTGAAGCCTCAGGGCATTTAGCAACGTCGTGCTATGTGCCATCAACAAATACGCACCGGGACGATAGAAAGTGCATGCACCGATATATTTAGATTACATTTCTAAAGCACCAAGGAATTTAATGAAAACTGTACTGGTGCGTTACAAATATGAATGCACCGGTGCATTCTCTTGCTAACCTCCCGGTGCGAATGGGGTGTGTACACGACTCGAGCTGTTAAGGTGTAAAAATGCACCAGTTTGTTAAAGGAAGACCATACTGGTCCATGCACGCCTTTCAGTCGGGGTCGTAGTTGTTGATAAAGAGCACCAGGCATTCTAATGGGTATTGTTATTTGGTGCGGTGTTCATAGGTTGTAGCGATGCACTAGTGCGCAGTATCATACACACGCACTGGTGTTCATTTTCTATTTTTTAGAAACATCGACTTGTGACAGTGCAATTATTGTGATGTTTTTAAATTCATTATTCATCAAAAGTTTACACATATCTTATAACAGTATTCATATCAATTAATTTTATATTAGTGCATTTGAATGTGATGTTTATATGAATTTGTTATATCATCATATTTCACATCTCTTCATTATAATATTTAATCATCCATATATTTAATGAGTGGTGTAACAATTCATAAAGACAATGGAGAACACAATAGAATAAATTAAGCTGTATATATATATATATAAGACACTCTTTGTCATACAAAATGGGACAGTTATTGGTATCCCTTTGTCTTTCAATTGGGACACTATGTCCATTACATTAATAAAAATGTCTGATTTCACAGGCAAATATTTCAACAAATAAAATGCCTTGCTTTGATAGCCAAACATATTTTTCATCATTCTTAGCTGGAACTGTTGTCACTACTCGAGCTAATTCCATGACTTGGGTTATTTGGAGGAATGTTTTGTTCATTGTGTTGACTATTTTCTTCTTCTTCAAATTCCATCTACAAACATAAAAAAAGTGTAATGGTGTATCTACATTGGTGAGAATAATGAAAATTGCAATATTAAATAATATACATCAATGTAAATTGAAAATAAATGTACCATAGCAAGAATTGACTCGTGAACTATACACATTCTTTCAAAACCAAGTTTCATGCCTTCTTTCAACAATTCTTTTGTTTGCACAGTTCCAAACTTTGTTTCGTGCAAGTTTTATACCCCATAAAAAATCATAGATTTAATATAATTTTTTTTTTCTTTTCTATTAATTATAGACGAAGCTAAGTAAAACAAGATAGAACATACTTACAAATTCCACAATTAATTCCTGATATGCCAACATATACTGAAAACCCATATTTAACCCAATGTCAATCAATTCTTCTAAAGGTTTTTCTTTGTATGTTAGCACATGTTTGAAGACATTCAATGATGATTGTTGTAAAACAACTTAAAATATAACAAAATGAAATCTAGTTAAGTTGTTATAAGTAAGTAAAAATTACTCACAAACTTAGAGATCAACCCTTTTCTTCCTTGTTATCCTGTTTTATGTGCTGAATGAGTACCATTTTCTTTTCTTTTCTACAAGAAAATACTTGAAAATTAATATTTAATGCTAAATTATTTATTTATGGTACCTAATCGAAAAATTCAATGATTACATAGTACATTTGAAGCACATTTTTGTTGAGATGGCTCCTCGTGCGATGCAATTTTGTCCATTTCTTTGACCATATCCTTGTACACCTTTTTGGATATTCCTATTGGCATATTTATGATATCAGCTCCTTCATCCTTTGAGATTTTCATAATCTTCCTAAAAAGGTAACATGACAATAAATTATTTAATTTTTATATTGATATATGAAAACTAAATATAACAAAAGTGATATTTATAAATTATTTCTTTGTAGTAATATATACATATAATTCTAGAAAAACATTTAAAGAAATATTACTTTTTCAATCCTTAGATTATTTTTTTTAACGTAAGTAAGTAGGATCAATATATTATGATATGAAGCAGAGGTTAAACTTTGGTAACTCGAACTTATGGCTTTGATATCTGGAGAGGCTACTTAACCGGAGTCTGAGGCCGAGCTTTTACCTGTTTGAGCGATACCTTCAACTTTGACATGGTCACTTAAAAAAAAAACTGGGCGCAAGATCACCCTATGATTGCAAAATTATTGGACCAAAATGTGTAGGCCACCTAGTGGCCTTTTCGACGAAAATTGGTAGCCATAACATAGGACACAAAAGGAGGTCTTAATTAAATGACACACGATGGTGACACGTAGATAGTTGGAGTGGAGACACCCGGTGTCCCCCTTCGGCCAAAGTGGCCGCCACCGCACGTGGTGGGAACGGCAGACCATCGATCCACGGTGGCACGCATCGTCCGAAGGAAGCTCGATGGACACATGGTGAACGTGGCGGAGATAGATTTCAAATCGGCGGACGAACTTTTCCAGGGCCGTGCCATGCTGTTTTAGTTCCTTGGTCAGCGAGTTAAATGCAACCTCCAGCTTGTCGAGGCGGGCAGTGTTTTGAGCCGACGCCATGGAAGTCGCCGCAAACGTCTCCTTTACTGCTGCCCCTTGCATGGCTATGGCCTTGGCCAACATTGTTTTCACTTGCCAAGCGACGGCTTGTGTTTGCAGAAATTGGGTCTGACGAGTGGATGGAGTTCCGGGGTCCACGAGCCAATCAACCTCCTCACTAATGTTAGTGTCGTCCGTCTGTGTTCGAGCCAGTTCCACTTCTTCCTCCAACACCTCGATTGTCTGCTTGCCGCGTTTAGAAACCGAAGCCTCATAACAGTCCATGGCCCTTTTGAGGCCTTGTGAGGCTTTGATGCTTCTTGGATTCAGTTCTGCCATGGCACTTGAGATAGTTCTTGCACCGATCACTTTGTGTAAGCTGAAATCTAGATTAGAAGAGGAGCCTGCAGATTGATAATCCAACGCAGGAATGATACAGAAAGGTTGCGGGGAGGAGCTAATAAAGAAAATGGAGAAGGGTTGAAGCGTGCTACGGGGAGGCCATTTAAGGCCATAATTGAGGGCAAGTTGCCTAAACGTACTGCCGCCAAGGCTGGGTGAATGATCGGAGTTGTCCATTCTGCCATGTAATCCTTCACACGCTGTCATCCTGCGCTTAAAGCGCTTGGTGGAGCTTTTTCCTCTTCCATAATTCCTTCTCATTAAGGACGGTTGATCCCGATGGCTTCTCTTTAACCTCTCCTGCGTGTGCCGCCTGACTGGCGCAATCATCATACCGTTAAGCCTGATTTTCTGATGACGACTGACCTGCCGTCCGCCCTACGGAATCACCTGCATTCAAGTCCTTCCTTGATATTGCGCTGCATTGATCCCGAAGCTTATCATCCGTGAGCTCATGCCAACACGTGTCCCAGGCAAGAGTCGGGTTGTCAACCACGTAGTTAGCAATGTGGTCCGCAAGCGAGTTTGCTTGCCTTCACACGGATTGCAAGATTATTCCGCTGAGAGAAGGCAAATGCTGTGCTATCCTTTCCGTGACCGCGGATAACCTCCAATGCTTGATTGCTTTGGCGGGTTGCGTTCCATGTTGGATTTTCTTAACTGTGTTTATGGCCACCTGAGAGTCGCCTTCCATGATAGCTTTCCTTTTGCCCAACTGAACTAAGAGTCGGAGACCCTGTTCTAGAGCTGTGAATTCGGCGTAGTTGTTTGTGGTTTCTCCCAGATTTTTTCTTAGGATATGAATGATGCTTCCATTTTCATCACGTAGAGCCCCACCTGCCCCAGCTAGGCCAGGGTTGCCCTTTGCTGCACCGTCGAAGTTCAACTTGCAGAAACCATGGGGCAGACGCTGCCAGATAACAGGAGGAGGAATTGGTCGGAGAGCCGTTTTCGTCAGGAGATGTTCCGCTGAATCGATGAGCCTGAAGATGCCCAGAATTCTTCTGTCATTGGGAGAGATTGTTTCAACCTTTTCCTCTGTGCACCAGGTACGAGTTGTTTCCGTGAGCCCTTGCATGATGATTATTTTTAAATCATCAAGTTGCCGAATGCTGCGCTTTTGGAAAATGCGGTTGTTTCTTTCCTTCCATACATTTCATATAAGGAATCCTGGACTGTTCTTCCACAATGAATTTACCATAATGCTGTTGGAGTATTGTGTTCGCCAATTGGTTATGGTATCTTGAATTGAATTGTGTTGTCTGTCTGACTGCCGGAAGATATCTTGAAGCCATTCCCAGAGCTTATTGGTCCAGTCACAGCTGTTGAAGAGATGGTTGGTGGTTTCCTCCTGCTGCTCACATAATGGGCAACGGGAAGGCCCTATAAACCCTCTTTTGGTGAGATTTTCCCATGTTAGGACTTTCTTGTTTTGTACGAGCCACAGGAACATTTTAATTTTGGGCCATAGAATTCCGGCCCAGACATTTTCATACCAAGCTACCTTGTCCCGCTCCTCCCTGTTATCCAAGTAATGCCTGGCTTCTTTCAGGTTGAAGGAGCCGCCAGACAGCATGCCCCAGCGGAGTCTGTCTGGACCGTGCATTTCTCTGATAACTCTTTTCCTGAGAGTGTCATTGAGGGTGTCGTTTAAATTCTGCAGTAGTTCCTCCGGGGGAGGGGGATTCAGTTGCCAGCTCCTCCATTGCTGCGGTTCACTTCTTTGCGCCCAGTAGTGATGGACTTTTATTTTTCCTTTTTCCTGATACCATTGCTGCAAAGGATGAAAATTAGGGCTTTCAAGTATCGGGAGTTGTTGCCAAGCGTCTTCCCAGAAGAGAGCCGACTGCCCGTCTCTTATTTCCCAAAAGCAATGATTCTGAGTTATATGTCGATTGGCTCGAGCTAAGTTCCATATGGGGGAGCCCATCAGGACCTCGGTGATTCTGATAAGCTCTTCGTGCTGCCAATGAGCTGCATATTTGGCCTTCCACAATTTTGCCCACGGAGTATGCGGCTCTGTTAACCATCTCCACCATAGCTTGGCTCCATTGGCCTTATTGATAGTTCCAGGATCCTGCAATCCTATCCCTCCGAAGGTTTTGGGTCTACATAGTTTGTCCCAAGCCGCCAATGCCCATTTTTGCTTGCCAGAGTTGCCCGACCATAGGAAGTTTCGTTGGATGGTTCTAATTTTCTGAAGGATTCCTTGCGGTGCTGGGAGAATCGAAAGCATGTAGTGAGGAATTGCTTGAAGAACCGCTTTGGTCATTACCATACGCCCTGCCAGATTGAGGACTCTGTTGGTCCAGTGGTTGCATTTGTCAGCAAGCTTGGTTGTCAGATTTTCCCAATGAGACTTATGCCATGGCTTGTCAGTGAGGGGAATCCCTAAATACTTGGAAGGGAGAGAGCTTCGCTTGAAACCGAGGATCTCAGTTAAATGTCTTTGAATCGCTAGATGGGTGTTAAAAAAGAAGACCATGGATTTGTCAAAATTGAAATCCATTCCAGAGGCCTGACTAAACAAGGTGAGAATTTTCTTAAAGCCTTTTGCTTCTTTTACAGTGGGCGTGCCATGCAGCATAGTTTCATCCACGAAATGCTGGTGCGTTGTGGCCGGAAAATTGGTTAATGGCTGCAAACCCTTTATCAGATTGTTCTCCTGAGAAGCTTTAATGAGGCGGCTGACCCTTCCATTAGAATAACAAAAAGGAAAGGGGAGATTGGGTCTCCCTGCCTTATACCCCTGGTTGGGTAGAAAGGTTGAGAGGGGGCTCCATTGATTAGAATTGAATGGTTAGGCGTTTTGATCAAAGCTGAGATCCAAGTTATCCATCTTGTGCTGAAGCCAAAAGCTTTGAGGACAGCCTCGAGATAGGCCCAACTCACTTTATCATACGCTTTTGAGAGGTCCAATTGAATTATCATACCTGCCTTTCTTAGTGTCTTTAGAGTATGAATCATTTCGTGGGCTAACAGAACGTTATCCATGATCTGTCGTCCTTCCACGTACCCTGATTGTTCTTCTGAAATGATTTGAGGTAAGATAGGTTTAAGTCTATTAGCTATGACTTTCGAAATGATCTTATAAACCACATTGCAGAGGGCAATGGGCCTAAATTTGGACGGAGTGCAGGCATCTTTTTCCTTGGGGATCAAAGCAATGAAAGTGGAGTTCAGTGACTTTAAGATGGAAGAAGATAGTCTTGAATCTTCTACCACTTCCCAAATGTCTTCTTTCACAATGTCCCAGCATGCTTTGAAGAAATCCACTGTGAATCCATCAGGTCCTGGAGCCTTCCCGTTGGCCATCTCTCTGACCGCCACTTCCACCTCCTGGAGAGAAACTGGTCGTTCCAGGGCACTGTTTTGCTCGTCGGAGATGAGTTTGGGTATGGTTGAGGTGACCCTGGCGATGGCCTCCCTTTGATTGCAATATGGTTCAGTGGCAATGAACTGAAAATGTCTGCGAAGTTGATTGGTGATGTCCTGGTGTGAGCTGAGAACCTCTCCATGCTCTCCTTGTAATCTGGTGATTCTATTGCTGCATCTATAGTCAATAGCAGACCTGTGGAAGAACTTAGTGTTCCTTTCTCCCTCCTTCAACCATTGATTGCGCGAATTTTTCTTCCATAATATTTCTTCCTGCTCGCACCTTTCATTCCATTTCTTCATGAGCTGCTTTTCCATCTCGATGGATTCCCGTGATGTATTACCTTGAATCCATCCTTTGTGGATCTCTTCCAATTGCTGCTCCAGATGGCGTTTGTCTGCAAATATGTCTCCAAAGACCTCTCGATTCTAGGTTTTCAGTTGTGCTTTAATATACTTGAGCCTTGCTTGTAAGTTGAACATTTTTGTACCCTTTACAGGCAGAGGAGTCTTCCACCAAGTTTTGATGCGGCTGAAGAAATCTTTATGGGTAAGCCAAAATCTTTCGAAGCGAAAAGGCCTGTTTTTGGGGGTGCCTAAAATCGACATTTGCAGAGAGATGGGCCAGTGGTCTGATCCCCCGGAAGGAAGGATTTCAGAACTTATAATGTTCCCTTCAAGGAGAAGGCTTTCGGAGACTAGAAAGCGATCCAATCGGGAAGCTATAAGCCTGTCTCCGCCTTGTCTATTAGTCCAAGTGAACATACCATTGCTAGGTTTTATGTCTACCAGGCTTAGATCTTGAATAAAGGCATTAAAAGCCCGGGCATCATTGCTGAGAGCCCTGGTGCCCCCTTTCTTTTCCTCGAGAGAGGTTATCATATTGAAGTCCCCACCATATACGGCTTGAGAGGTGTTGTGCCTGTGATACAGGCTGGTTAATTGACGGAGCAGCAGTAATTTGTCCTCCAGATGTTGGGGGATGTAGATATTGACAAATAAGAAGGAGCCTTTTTCTCCGATAATTTGCATTTGCAGGGCTAGGAAGTGCTTTGAAGCTTCAGCATTAATGAGATGGTAGACATTTGGATTCCAGAGGATGGCTAAGCCTCCGCTCATTCCTGTTCCTTCCACAGCCAGATGCTCGAGATGTTTGCTCAGACGTTTAGTTAGCTCATCTTGTTTCTGAATAGTACATTTGGTTTCCTGGAGGAAGACCATATCCGTTTTTTCTTGTGTTATTTACTTTTTCAGGAGCCTTTGTTTCCTGAGGCTTCCCAATCCTCTTGCATTCCATGAGAGGACTTTCATAGTTAACTGGGATTAGGATAAGAAGGAGAAAGCCTCAAGGGCTTTCATCTTTCCCGAGTTTATCAGCAACTGACCTAATTCGAGGAGAGCATCTTTGTCTGATCTTCTTCCTCGTTTCTTTTTGTACTGGCTGCTAGCTTGCGTATGGTGTAGGGTTTGTGATTTGATGCCCAAGCTCTTGGTAGCGCCACGACCCCGTTTCCTACCTTTTGATACTGCATCCTGTCTGGCTAAGAATAGATGGTTGATCCTGTTGATTTCTTCTTCTGGTACTTTGTCTATCCCTTTTTGTTTCCATTGTTCCACTATTGAGTTAAGATCTAGCCCTTCTTTTCCCAGAATCTCATCCAATTCTAGGTCTTCTGTGCCCTGTTCACTGAGGACCATGTCCTCATCTCCTTCCTGGTTCTTGTCTTCTGAGTTTGCTGCATTGAGATCCCCCGAATTGAGGGTTTCTTTGGTCTGATCGTTTGTCTTCGTTAATATCTAAGCTGCTGGATTTGGATCTACCTTATTCTTTTGAGACTCCTCACCCAGTATCTCAAAAGGATTTGTAGTGCCAGTGTTTGGATCTGCTGTTTTAGGATGATTTCTGCGATTGGCTCTGTGCCTTCCTGTGGGTCGAATGAATCCATCTGAGGACGAAGAGGGTTTCCCTTTGGGGAGTTCCTCCGTTTTGTTTTAAGGGCATTCTCTAATTAGATGCCCATGCTCATGGCATTTCCGGCATCTGAAAGGTATTTGCTCATAGTCTATAGTTTGAAAGTAGGTTTCATCTCTGTAATCTAACCAAAGCCCTTCGTGCAGAGGTCCAGAAACATCCATTTCAACACAGATGCGAGCATAAGTTATGTACCTTTTTTGAAGAGTGGCTTCAGAAGCACGGACAAAAGTGCCCAGAGTGTTGCCGATTTGTTCCAGCGCTGCTGGTCTCCAATAGTCAATTGGCAAGGAGAAGAGTCTGATCCAGACTGGTACTTGAGTGAAGGTCTCCTGCTCGGGTGCGAAGTTAGGTTTCCATGGCCGCATATAGAGGCCCACAGAGGCATAGAAGTAGGGGCCTCCTTCAAAGATCCGGTCCTTATCGTCCAGATTGGTAAACACCACCGTGAAAAAGCCCTTAGCTCCTAGGTGAAGTTGTACATCCCCTCGTGGTTTCCATACTTGCTTGATCCATTGACAGAGAGCTTTTTCACTGGGCCAGAACCCCATGAATTTGCATATTACCGCGTAGATTGACATGTGATCCCGGTATTCTTGTAGATCTGGGTCAGTGATGTTTACCCTAAGGCTATCAAGAGCCTTTGGTTTGCATCGCCCTTGCAATTTTGGTTGTGCTCCATTTCCTCCAGAATCTTCAGATCGACCAAGATGAGCATTTTGGTCGGCATTATCACTCAGATCTGCAGCTTTTCCTCGTGGATCTGCCTCTTGCGAGGGTTGATCGAGACAGATTCCTCCTTTTCTGGTAGATCCCTCCACCGTTTCTGCTGTGAGGCTATCCGAGAGCATCGCATTATGCCTGGCATGATTACGAGTTGCTGAGGAGCCCGGGATCTTTGAACCCTCGGCCATCTTCTTGCCTTTGTCTATAATTACTTGCTTGAAAGTGGGGGCTCAGAGATTTTTGTCGTCTATCGCCGATTTTAGACCTTGTTCAGATCTTGGAGGCGTCCCAGCCTTGCTTGCAATTCTGACACGGATCGAATCGATCCTCAAAACCCTAGATCTTTTCGCATCGGATTAACCCTTGAGCCCTCTTCAAACCTTCGTTTTTTTGATGTATGATTTTTCTATTGCAAATTTGACATGTCTCATTAACCATTTCTCTAGAAACACTTCCTATAGTTTAGATATAAATTGGTTCTTGGAATCATTGGCTTGATTTTTGTATTATAATTGGAAAGTATGTCTATTCATTCATCCTACTAGACACCTCATAGTGTTTTGTAAAAGTTTTTCCCCCTTTCGTTAACCTCCAGCACCACTCCAGATGAGATAAGGAGCAATTCATTTTCATTTGCCTGTTCTATTTTTTTTCTTAGAACATCATTCCTTTCCTTTGTTGTTGGTCCCTGTAGAGCATTAAATATATATGAATTAATAGATTTTTTGAAATATGTTATCTAATAGTTTTAAGTATATTATTAATATAAAATCAATAAAGAAAGTCATATTGAATCAATAGTATTTTTTCATTCACCTGATTCATCCTTCCGCAATTTTTCCATCAAGATTTTATGCTCTTCTAGTCTTAGATAAAAAAGAATCGTATCAAGTTTCGTCATTTTCTGGCTCTACATGATACACACTAAACAATACATATTAGTTAAACTTACATATAGTTCAAAAATAATAGTTTTTATAAATAATTTACAAAGAACTTGCCTTTTTTTATTTTCAAAATGTGCTATTAGTGTTTTTGTTACTTGAACTCTTGTTAGACATTTGTTTATCAATATAAAACCTCTACCATTCATTAATATATTTTGTAAATAAATCACCTACTTTTCAAGTTAAAAAAAAATCAAGAAAACGGTGTGTTTATATATTTAACCACCACGGTGTGACTTTCGCCACTTAAGCATGGTGTGACTTTCGCCACTTAAGCACGGTGCGATATGTTATTTTAAATGCATCGACACTACAGTAGCAACATTGTATGGTGATCTTTATCAATAGGAGACCCGGTGCATTATATTAATACGGGAGCACCAATTAACATAAAAAAAAATGAATGGAAAATTGTTTTTATCAAACAGTGTTTTTTTTTAATACACATCTACTGCGTCATACTAAAATCACACACCAGTGTGCGATATTAAATAGGGTGCATCGATTAACAAAAGCTGTTTTTTTTTAAATCGTGCAAGGGCCGACAAGGATTTTGATCCAACTCTGCAAGTGGTCTCTCGAGGTAGATGTGATACACCTATATGTATAGTAATACAAACCATATAAATCTAAAATTAAAAGCTCTAATTGTGAATTTTTGCAGCACATACACAAGAAGAAGCAAGGGTTTAACGTAAGAATGGTTTTTTTTTTTCTCTGAATAGAGATTGTAAATGATTTTATTAGTAAAATGCACAATAAAATTTAAATTTTTTACCATGCATGTATTAAATCTAACAGAAACTATAAAAAAAACAATTATTACAGATAAATTTAATATTTTACGATACTACAAGGTTTTTCTGTGAAAGACCAGATGTTTGAAATTCTGATTCTCTAAATAGTGTTGTTGTTCAAAGGTATTTTGTTGCTCCATAGTGCTCTCCTGCTCCAGTTATGTCTCTCGTGCAAATATCTCCATGATTTTTTTTTCAAAAATAATGAAATAATGAACAAATTTTACTATTTAAAGAACTTTTTATGAAATTATATTTCCAAATAGCATTTTCCACTCATTTTTCAATTTACCGGTTTTTTTTTTTAACTTTAAAAAATAAAGTTGTGTTTTTTTCCCTGATATTCGGTGTGTTTGTTAGCTAACGATCAAAGGAGAGATATTAAAATTCAGATCGATGCAAGTAAGAATCAGGAGCGATAAAAAGGTGTCTTTGTAACTCCTAATTACCTCGCATTAATTGTCAACCCAGGGACGACTTTTTATTTCAAGAGTGTACTCAGTCTGAGGCGGCTATTTACTCAAGAGTAATGTTTGTGAAGATGTAGTATAGAAATACAAATGCAAAAATAATAAATGCTTGAAAAGAAATCTGCTTGAAAAGAAATCTAATTACAAATGACAGAAATGTAAAGACTACACTACAACAACCTTGCTAGACATCGATTAGGGATGCAGTAGTAATAACTCTTTCCCCTAGAAATCGATGTGAGATGACCAAATCTGGGGACCTGGAATGATTAGCTCTGCCCTCTACAGTTTAGAGATCCCAAAGCAAGTGAAAACAACTCAAAGGAAATGAAATCTAAAACGCAAACTGGAAAGGAACAACAATCTAAAAGCAATGAACAGGAATTGAATAGCAGCGTAAAATAAACAGTGAATTCAATTCATAACCAAGCAAACTAGATTTCTACTCTTTAATCCTGTCGACAGCCATGCAACAATCAACTATCGTAATTCATAAACAAAAGGAATAACAACTGGAATTAGATATAGAAAAACAACATTTTATAACAATTGAATCATGAATCATGCTTCTTGTAAAGAATGGAATAACAATGACTCTGTATTTGATCCAATTAGCAATAACTCAATAAATAAACGAACTTCACACAACATAAATAAACCAATAGAAATACAAACAGCAGATCGCTCCACCAGAGCCGGGCCCTCAACCACCGGTGAAGCGTTGCTGTGCTTTACTCCAGCGCTTGAGAAATGGAACAACAGTGAACTCTTTTATTAATCAGGCATTAATAATGTTTACAAATAGCTCACACTCTCTTAACAAGAGCCGATGCACAATTCTGCAAATTACAATAAGAAAAGTCTCTCCATCCCCTCATACACAATACATGCTTCTCCTTTTATAATCAGAAGGTGGAGAAATTAAATAGCAAATAGGATCTCTAATAATAATATTGAATTTCTTCCAACCAATTGATCAACAATAAAATAGATTTACATCCCTCTTTCAACAACAACAAGTCGAATTTGGCTTTGTAGATGAGATTTGGAGGACGGCCGCAACCACAGATCTGAGAAAATTGTGCTCAAAGAACCCTGCGTTTCTCTCAGTACAAGCCGAATTTGGGCAAACCATTTTTTACTAAAGTTAATTGGGTCCGTTCTGGACAAAACCCATGTTCCAGATTTTCCAGATTCGTCTTCATTTGCTCAGAATCTCAACCGCAAAACTGTCACTCCTTATTCCAGCGCATTTCTGAGTTGGCACTTTTAATGATCAAATCTTCAACCTGGAAATTATCTTGGAGGCTAAAAATGGTGAATAATGTTATAACCAACTTATTAAAACTATCATTGATAAAATAATTCATAATCATCAATTTATTAGAAATAAAGGAGAATAAATAATATTCATTCATAAGAGCATAAATTATTATAAAATGGATTTAAATAATAAATTATAATAAATGACGTGATGAAGAATGGTAGAAATGGGTGGAATAAGCATTCACAAGTGATAATAATAATGGCATATTAACGGCCCAACATACCCCCACACTCAATATGTTGCATGTCCTCATGCAACGAAAACCTGAATATATTGCATGTCTTCATGCAACCCCAAGACAAAAACCCATGTGTTAACCAAGCAATAAAAAATATGTTCATCTTAGCTCATGAAATGGATAGAACAAATGAATTCTTCCTTAATTAATGAATATTCACTTTTAGTATCTTGATGAAGGCATAACAATTTTTATATTGACATTCAACTATATGTATGAAGTTGCAGCAAAATATGATATAAGTAACAACAAACTTCATTAACCATTTTCTCAAAAACTACAAACCAGCTTTTGTTGAAATTTGGCAAGTAAATTTATAATATATGAATGCTTTTATGATCCAAAAATCAGACTGTTTTGATGCATGGATCATGAGATATAAACAAAATGACTGTAGATGAGAGTGCATGATTTCCGAAATTTTATGAACCAATTTATCTTGAAATTGTCTGGGTTTGTATTAATGATACGTCTGTGTTTTCCAAAAATCACAA
This sequence comes from Pinus albicaulis, assembly GCA_034641835.2. Taxonomy (NCBI): domain Eukaryota; kingdom Viridiplantae; phylum Streptophyta; class Pinopsida; order Pinales; family Pinaceae; genus Pinus; species Pinus albicaulis. Next base: position 555,810,724 of record CM076569.1, on the reverse strand, counting down.
GAATTGAGTTCATAGTTTTAAAAATATTATGGAAATCAATTTCTGCACTGAAATTGTATGCCTTAAATGAGAAAGAAAATTGAAAACATCTATCATGCGTAGCAATTCCTCCCCCTCTCTGAAAAATTAGCATGCCCTCATGCGATGCTAGAAAACAAATAGAGGTGGTTGCTACCAGCTGTTGAATTCTATGCTTGGTGTAAAACAACATGGAATAAGGGAGGTGGTGAGAGTGAATAAGAATAGCAATGGATGATAAAGAAGATGAATAACATGGTCATAAGAAAGAAATGAATGAAAGGAACACTCCCCCATACTCGAAAATGATATGCTGCTGAAAAAAGGAAAGTGGTAAAGATGTGGAATGAAGGATGATAAATAATGCTCAAAATGGATTTTCATGAAATTCTCCTTAATTCGTAATAAATCAGAAAATTATGCTATTTTACCTCAAGTTTTACCTCCAAAAATGTGGAATGACATATATGGGATCAAAAGAGTGAAGCCATAGAAAAGAGGAAATAAAGTGATGTAGGAACTATAGTACAGACATCATGTCTCAAGAATTGTTCAAGTATTTTCCATAATATGTGGTCATAATAGAATTTACTATAATAGTTGTTTTTCCAAGAACAGCACTATTTGAAGGTAATGTTCTTGAATCCATAGTGTAAGCAATAGATAAGATGCATGCAAAAATTTCAATCAGAAAAACTTATGTGTACATGCAATAATAATATTTTGGCAAATCAACAAGTGATGGCAGAGTGCAGTAATCATATCGCATGCAATCTCATAATGCATACATTCCCCCCTCCAATTGGAAAAGGAATTCCATGACCATAAAGCATA